>CM021103.1:248676921-249276921 GCA_007115665.2 Sequoiadendron giganteum
CTATACCCTCTACCCTATACATTGGACCCTCAACCCTAATACCTCAATCCTATACCCTCAATCCTCTACCCTCAACCTTAAACTCTCAACCCTCATCCCTTAAACCATAAACCCTTAAACCCTCTACCCTCTATTCTCTACCCTATACATTAAACCCTCAACCCTCAATTCTCAACCCTTAATCCTTTAACCCTAAACCCTTAAAACCTAAACCCTCAATCCCTATACCCTCTACCCTATACATTGGAACCTCAACCTAATCCTTCAACCATATACCCTCAAACCTATACCCTAAACCCTCTACCCTCAACCATCAACCCTTAAACCTTCTACTATTTACCCTCAACCCAATACCCTCTACCCTCAACCCTAATCCCTCAACCCTAATCCCTCAACCCTATACCCTCAACCCAATATCCTAAACCATCAAACCTATAGGTTGTCCACCCTTATCCCTCAACCATATACCTTCAAGCCCTATTCCTTTCTCTCTATCTATACATCTCACCTCTCTCAGTCCCTCTCTCCTACCCTCTCTAATTATCTCTATCTACCCTCTTCCTCTTTCTATGTACCTCTCACTCAATCCCTACCACTCTCTCTCGCTACCTCTATCTCCATCCCATTGCCTCTCCATTACTTCTTCTCTCTCCCACTCCCTCTCTCTCAGGTCTCTCCCTCCCACTTGCTCTCTCTCTCAGGTCTCTCCCTTTGGCACCCTACTTAGGTAACTCTCTCTCTCTCTCTCTCTCTCTCTCTCTCTCTCTCTCTCCCCCCCCTCTCTCTCTATCCCTCTCACCCTACCTAGATAAGTCCCTCTCACTCCACCTCCCTCTCTCTCCCTCTCTCTCATGTCACTCCCTCCCACACCCTCTCCCTCTCTTAGGTCTCTCACTCTCATAATCCGTCTCTCTCTCACTCCCTCTCTCTTGCACTCCCTCTCATGACCTATCTCTCAAGTCTCTCCCTCTCACTCCCCTTTACACTCTCAAGTCTATCATTCTGGCACCCTACCTACATAAATCTCTCTTTCTCCCCCCTCTCTCTCTCTCCTCCTCTCTCTCTCTCCTCTCTCAATTATCTCTCTCCCACCCCCCTCTCTCTCTCCCTGTATCCTTCCCACCCTACCTAGCTAGGTTCCTCTCACTCCATCCCCTTCTCTCCCACTCCCTCTCTCATAGTCTCCCCCTTCCACCCCTCTCCCTCTCTCAAGACTCTCACTCTCTCTCTCTCAGTTCTCTCCCTCCCTCTCCTCCTCCCACTCTACCTAGACAACTCTCTCTCTATCTCTCTTAAAATTCTCCCTCCTTGTACAAACATACATAAATACATACACACTTACATACATACAAGCATACATGTACATATGTACATACAATTTACATACATACATACATATATGCATACATACATACATGCATTGATACATACATACATTCATACATACATACATACATACATATATACATGCATACATACATGCATACATGACATACAAACATACATGTACATACAAACATATAAACATACATTCAATAGAGTAGAATTTAACATAAAGTAAGACATAACGCGAGTGTGTTATGTCTTGCTAGACATGTCCCGTAAAAACACAAAAACCATGTCAAAAATAAAATATAACATGAGCATGCTATAACACGCTCATGTTATATCTTTCTTTGGGAATCCCCAAGATTTGGGCTTGGTATTTTCCTTGGAATACAAACCCAAAGGCTTGGAGGGCCTTCCTAATAAACTGAGACATGTTTTTGCAAATTCTACAATATTTCACATAATCGGATTTGTGCTCACCATCAGGATTCCATGTGTTTCAATTTCGAACAAATCAAAGACCTGGGTAATGTTAGGCTCTCTCTTAGCTATCCAACGATGTAATTATTTCACTTTTTGACAATGTTAAGTCTTTGCTCTATAATTTCTTTTGTTTGTGTGTCTCTTTTTTGGAAAAAGTAGTGTTTGGTGTTTTTTCATTATAAATTAACCATTCATCAAAATTTAAAAAAGATTACATTTTTAGAAACTAGACTCCATTCTACAAATACTAAAAAAGTTTAATTAGTTTTCAAAAATTGTAGGGGTAGTGTGGCCAAAATTCTGTTTTTCAAGAAGTGTCCACTTTAAAAATTAGTAAAAAAACAAATATTCATTAAAAAATTATCAAAAAAATCATGCATCAACTACATACTATTAGCTAATTTCTCATTGAAGTGATTTTAAAAATACTAAAAAAAAATTCACCGTGCTATGTTCCCACAAAAGTTTCTATGTTATGTTTTTCTTACAAAAACAACACCAATTTATGTGGGTCCCTCTTTTTAACCCCTTAATCTTAACCATTTTCAAAATAAATTAATAGTTTAGAAAGTAGACTTGGAGCACTACGATCCTTGTGTTTGTTGCATCTCAAATTTTTGAGTGTAACTATCCTCAATTTCACATCCAAGGTCAGTGTTTCCTGATTTTAGGAAAAAAAGTGGACACTTAAGCCCCCTTTTTGGCCCCCCATCTTTTTGCACTTACCCATATAATCATGATCTTTATGTGTTCGAGGTAGTCCAATAATAAATTCAATACTAATTGACTCCCATTTCCAATTTGGGATAGATAAGGGTTGTAAGAGACTATGGGGTTTACATTTTTCTACTTTTACCTTTTGACAAGTTAAAAATTGTTGGACATAGGTATGGATTTTAGTATTCATTTGGAGCCAAAAGTATTTTTTTTGACTAAAAGATAGGTTTTCTAGAAGCTAGGATGTCTTTCTATAGGTATATCATGGAAATCCTTCAAAATTTGTTGTTTAAGGATAGGTAGGTTAGGGATACATAATCTTCATTTGAAACAAAGGAGACCATTGTTACTTAGTAAATAGTGTTCAAGTCAATCATTTTTAAAATAGACAAGTTAGAGGATTGATTTTGGAAACCCTCATAAATTGGTTGGAAATAATCATCATTAGTTAACTTGGATTTGATATCTTTTTTGAATTGGCTTCTCTCTAGAGTTAAGGCATTAACACATAAACATTTTCAGCTTAATACATTTGCGAATACATTTCTCTTTCCTAGGACATATTGGATAGTAAAATTATACTCGGTTAAAAGTTCTATCTATTAGGAAAAGGTGTGTTTTCCACCTTGCATAACGTTATCATATTATATTTATGTAATATGTGGTGCACCTAGGGGATTTAGGGATGCATGTATCACATGGGCTAGCATTCTTGGGGCCACTTTATGTGTTGTATATAACATTAAATTAAATATTTAGTGTGGGATTGCACATGGAAAAATATTTAATGTTGGAAAAACCTATTACCAAGAATTAATTGTGGGGGTTAATGGTTTTGTAAGCTCATGGTATTAGTCACATGGTTTTATGTAATACCACTTGGTGGTCTTGTGTGAGCTTGTTTCTATAAAAAAAAAGACATAGGTAGTTGTCTAAGGTTGGCTAGTTGGCTGGATGAGAGCATCTCTTGTTGGCATTTGTAAGGATTGAAGCATGCCATGAGATGTGTGGTTATATGCTTGTTCACATGGAGTGCTTGTAGAGGGATTGATGTTTCAAAGGTTGTAATGGAGGACTCTAAAGATGTATTTTAATGTTTATTATTGACTAATACATGAGTGATGGATGCTTTTGGAGGCTAGGTTTTTCCCCCTTGATGGTTTTCCCAAAGTATATCTTGTGTCATCTTTGATGGTATGTTGTCTATTCTTTTGCATATGAATTTTGAATACTTGTTTGCATATATTTCTCTATTTGGTTTATGTGGAAATTATCTTGGGTGGATGCATATTTCCTTTCACCATCCATATCCTTTTTCTCATATTAAGTTGAGGTTGAGTAAAAATGTGGTGTAGACTACAATGGTCAATTTTTAATATAAACTTGTTCCCTAGAATAAATAATGACGCCAAAAATTTAAAGCATTTACAATGCCTAATAATTCAAGATCATGGATGGGGTAGTTTCTTTCAGTAAGTAGCAACTTTCTTGATTCATAACATACTACTTGATTATCCTACATTAGCACACCGCCTATACCTATACCACATGCATTGGTTATCACAAAAAGGGTTTACTAAAATTTGTAATACAAATAATAGGTCTACATATCAAACGATTTTTAATGTTTCAAAAGCCTTGTCACACTCACGAGTCCATTTATAACTTGCGTTCCTTCTTAGTTAGATCGATCAATGGTGTAACAATTTTTGAATAATGTTTAACAAATCAACAAGAAAAACCAGATAATCCTATTTTTTAATTTCATGAGCATCTTTGGGAACAGGCCAATCTTTAATTGCCTTAATTTTAGTAGGGCTAGGTGAAATACCTTTTAAGAGATGACATGGCCTAAATAAGGCACTTCTGATTTAAATAATTCACATTTGCTAAGTTTTGCATATAGCTTATATTTTCGCAAGGTTTCTAGTACCATCTTGAGATGTTGTTCATGTTATTTTTCATTTTTTGAGTATATTAAGATATCATCTAAAAAAAGATCATGAACACATCCAAAAATGGACAAATAATATCATGCATCAAGGTCGTAAAAGTTCCAGGTGCATTGGTTAAACCAAAAGGCATTACTATAGATTCATAATGGCCATATCATGTTCAAAAGCAATTTTGGCAATGCAAGAATATTTAATATGAATTTGATGGCATCCTAATCATAAATCAATTTTGGAAAAATATTTGGCACAATTTAATTGATCTAAATGATCATCAATTCAAGGTAAGGGGTACTTATTATTTATAGTTAAGTTATTAATTTGTTGCTAGTCATGCATAACCTCATGGTTCCATCTCTCTTTTTGACAAATAATATTGGTGCACCTCAAGGAGAGACACTTGGTTTAATTTTTCCTTAAGTAACTGTGTTAATTGAATTTCTAGTTCTATTAATTCAGGGATAGATCAATGATAGGGAGCTCTATAGATAGGTTCTTCCTCAAGAATCAAATCAATTGCATGCTCTACAGATCTAATTCCTAAGGAAAAAAAAATGAATTCTTGTACTACAGGTTTGATATTGATGTCTAGTTTAAATTTATTACCTGTTTGAAAAATAATAACATGAAACATTTTTCAATTTTTTCTAGCACTATTCTTGACTTGCATGGTTGAAATATTTTAATGTGAAGAGGTCTTTTCTCCACTTGTAAAATGAAACATGTCCCCATGTTAGAGTTTAAGATAAAGTGTTTATTTTCACAACCAAGAAAGACCATTTTTCTCTAACCAGATCATACCTAGAATAACATCATCCTTGCCAAGACAATATATGGAAATTATCGTGTGTTTCAAAGTTGTCTAACTAAAATTGTAAGTTTTTTATAGTTTTACTATTTTGTTTAACTATCCTACGATCAACCATCTCAACACTTAAAGGTTCAATTAACTTAGATGCAATTTTTAATTTAGAAACAACTTTAGGAGAAATGAAATTATGCCTACTACCAAAATTGACAAGAAAAATAATAGGGTGGCCATGTATGAGGCCTTTAACTTCAATTAGGGAAGCTTGGCAATGTATCGTACTTTTATCGATGGTTGCATCGATATTCATGTTAGATTATGGAGTAGTAGTAGTTGTGTCATTGTTTTTGTATCTATTTTATTGTCATTTGTGAGGAAAATATCATTGATAATGGTTCTCACCACAATTCCAACATTGTATTTTAGGAGGTGTAGGTTTATATTGGTTGGAATTAACCATCTTGGTGGATTGAAAATGAAAATTATTTTGATTGAACTCATTTTTTCCGAATTCATTCAACTTTATTTTACGTTTTTCCCTTATCTGGTTTGTAACTTGATTATGTGTTTCATTTTTTTTTTTCAAGTTGACCTACTTCATCTACTGATACTAGCTTATCACACCATATATTAGTTTGGTATTCATGTCTTAAACCATTTATGAACCACACTACTTGTTTGCGCCCTTCAATGAATGGTACAAATTGATTAAGCCTTTCAAAATTTTGTGTGTATTCATTTACTCATTGGATTCTTTGTTTTAATTCAAATAATTCATTCCTCTTTTATTGTATAAAATAATCTTAAAGGTATTTTTTTTGAAATAATTGTTTGAATTGTGACCACTTTACTTTGTTGGGTTTTAGTTTCAGAGATTAGATGGTATCTTGCTACTAATTAAAAGTACTATTTTTTAATTGATAATAGGAAATTCTTGTTCTACCATAGCTACTAGTGTTTTGCAAGTTGAAATATCTTTCTAAGTTGGTTAGCCATTTTTCGTTTCTTCTCCAGTATCAGTATTGCCACTATACTCTGGTAATTTAATCTTTCGAGAAAATTTGTCTAATTCCTTTTTTGTTTGTTTGTTATCTTTAGAGGATTTTTATTCAAAAGTGTGAGAAGTACTATCACTAGAATTTGAGTCTTCCTTGGATGATGTTGGTCATTTCTTAGTACTTTTTGATTTGATTTTGTTATTTTTCCTATTTGAATGCCTAGTTGATTTTGAAATTTCATTACTTCCTAATAGTTATACTTCATTTTTTCTCTTTTGTCCTAGAGTTTCCTAGTTAAGTTGTTGTACTTGAGTGGTTAATTCAATGACTTCTTGTATTAATGCTTGGTTGGTTTTTTCTAAAGCCTCATAAGCTTTTTGGTTGCTTTCAAATGTCATCGTTATAGGTCAATTTTTTTACATCAAAAATTAAATTCAAAATCTTGATTGCTTAGAGTATTACCCTTAAAAATATAAGGTGAAACTTTACTAATTTATTTTATAATTTTTCAAAATAGAATTTCCTATTTTTTTCTTTTGTTATGATGAGTTATTCAAATGGAGAAAATGGTTGCAATGTAATCATAAGTAATAAAGAATTAGATATTGAGTTTCTAATAGTTTAGTAGTTTTTTCCTTGATTAATTTCTAAATTTTATGAACCTACTTTAGGTTTGACTATTTAAATACATTAATGCAAGATGCATAAAATCATTTTAGAATAGTATCTTATTCATGACCTAGACTTGATATAGATCTTCCCAATATTATACTAGCACTTGCACCTCAACAAGGTGCAATGGTTATGCCAATAGCGAGATATACTCTGGCAATATATTAGAGGGCAGGGGAAAAAATCGCAAGAAAATGTAAATTGATTTTCTTAAGACTAACTATTTATAGAAAAATTCAATTGATGATGGAATGCGAGATGATTTGAAAATGAAAAATGGATATTTAAATTTGTATCCTATGCTAAATGGTTTCACAACATAATATTTTTTGTACAATGAAAGAAGACCTATAACTTAAAAGGTCGATTGGATAAAGTATAGTTGTTGTTGGTTAATGATATACCTTGTAACCGAATGTAACATAATGGAAAATTTTATGTTGTGGGAAAATATTTTTATAATAAAAAACTATTTTACGACAAATGAAAATCACTAACTCAAGAGATTGGTTATGTATAATACAATTGTTGGTGGTTGACAATGAGGTTCTATGATATATTCCATCTTCAAGACCTATAGAACAAAAGAAATGGAATGGTTAGATGTGTTGATTAGGTGTCAAATTATGTCAAAAAAATTGTAGCTTAAGTAAATAGCTAAAATACATAATTATGTAAGAGGAAAGTTAGACATATTTTAAGCACTATTTTTTTTTTTGAGTTGTATAATGATTTCTACGTAATATGAAGATGACCATAACATAATACTTTTGATTATTTGATAACTACAAAAGTTGCATTTGTATGGCTCATAAATAGACATTTGAAAATGTGTTGGTTTCAAAAATTAAAATAGAATTTCAAAAGGATTTGTATTTTTCAAACGAAGGAGGGGATGCTCCAAACGTAACACAATAAACCAAACTATAATTAATACCCTATATTAAAGAAATCAATTTTATATTTGTATTGGAGTAATACCCTATAGTTGATAATTAACAACATTATCAAAAAAAACAATATACTTTTGAAACAATATAAGGATATGAATTTCCTTATATTTGTATTGGCGTAATTTGCAAGACCTTAAGGCTAAACTAGTTAATAAGGAAATTCTTCAAAACATATTTTTAGCACAATGAAATGAAATCCTAAAGAAAACTGATTAAAATTTGCAAAATTGATTGAAAGAAATAAGTTGCAAGACCTTTTAATAAGGAATTTTTTATTTTATTTTTATAAATAAATGTCAAATCATACTTTCCTAAAAGTGAGGTGGGGATTTTTATTTATTTAAATTAGATTCTATATTTAAATGGGGGCTTGCTAATTTTAAGTGCGGGAGAGTTTTGTTTAAAAATAAATAAAAAATAATTTATTGTTGTAAAGCTACTTTCTTTGACCACATTTACCTTACCACTTATATTTGTAAAGATAATGTGGAGATTTGGAATCACTTGGATATATAGTTTATTGGTCAGATTAATAAATAATGATTTTTTAAATGCAAGGAAATTATAAACCGTTTTTGTTTTATTTTAAGTAATGATTGTTGTTTAGAAAATAATTAACTATGCATCATCCAAGCTTAAAAGTGAATGCTGAGCAAATATTAATATCTAAAACCAAAAGAAATGAATAAGCCATCTACTTTGCAATGGCAGCTTGCATCTAAATACTCCTCTTTCATTGACTAAAATTAATAGCAATCTAAAGGCTTTCAAACACTTGTTTTACAATCACCTCTCCCAAAGCATGTGTGGCAACAACAAATTTTATTTTATTTTTGCCCTAATTTCTATGCCCAACCTCATATTTCAAACCTAGCACATTTCTCTATCTTCATTATTTTAGCTGAGAAGAAAAGGAGATTATGGCCTTTTTTCAACAGGCATATGCATAACTATATGCACAGGAAAATGGCCGATTAAGAGAGGAAGGCCCAACGCTATTCTACGGTGGATAATGAGTTTGAATTAGTGTTTAGTTTGCAGTTTTTACTTCATCTATTTATTTATTTATCTAAGTATTTTGACAATCCATGTCATTGACAACCTTGCCCTAGTGAGACCAAAATCAATAGGGGTGACCTAAACAAATGAATATATAGGATTTGGTACCAATATTATATATGCTATTTTCCTGAGGTGTATACATAATTATGCTTCAAATTGAAAGTGGAGCATTCATTTCGAACTTGGGTTCTCAAGGGAGGCATGATGCTAATACTAGGGGAGTACCGGAGTCTTTGTTGATGAGTATTGTTTTAACACACCTCTACATGTCACTGAAATGGGTATAAAGTGTCAATTAGCAATTAATAAGGGATTATAAAACATAATCCTAACATTTGTTCAACCATTCAAATTTCACTACTAAAAGATCAAAGTTCAAGTTACTAAATTCTTTTAGTCTTTGCTTTCACTCACCAGTGAATGATGTGCTTCCCAAAAATTCAAGTGAATAATGAGATAGAAGATAGTACATAACAAAAGGTCAAATTAAGCAATATCTTTTCATAAAATACTAAGAACTATAAGCACCCAAAAAATTAGAACACTAAAGTGATTGGCTAAATTGAAAATTCGTATATCTGTTCACCATTCTAGGATATTTTCAGCCAAAATTAACTGAAAGAGCCACCAATGACCAGTAAGCATAAAGAGTGCCAAGAGCACAAATTTTTGCTGAAATTTTCTCAAATGTATCTCCAAAGCATAAAGAGTGCCAAGAGCACAACTTTCTATTGGATTTTTCTCAAATGTATCTTCAATTTATCATATGCTCTTTGTATCCATATAAACTTCTATAATTGGTCCATAAACTCCAAGGATAATCCATAGGTAGTTAAGCAACACAAACCCTTTCATTCTCCCCTTGTTTCACCTAAGTACTATTATTAAGCAATCATAAAATACTGTGACATCTAATGTTACTACAACAACAATGGGCAATTTCTAATATATCATTTACCCATTAATAGAGATAGAAACATATTAATGTTAAAACTGCAAGTGGGTGCCAAGGCATTGAAATTATTGGAGAAGATTATATTGCACCTATAGATGGGTGAATATTATATTGTTGTTGTTCACAAAAGAGATCATGGTTGTATATATATTGTTGTTGTTAACCATGTATGTGCAACAAAAGGGTGCCAAAGCATTGAAATTACTAAAGAAGATTATATTGCTGCTGTTAAAAATAAAATCATGGATGTATATATTACTATTGTTAACCATGTATGTGCAGTAGATGGGTGTTAAGGATTTTAAATTATTGAAGAATATTGCTCTTGTTCACAAAAAGGGTGTATATATTATTGTTGTTCATAAAAAGGATGTATATATTGTTGTTGCAAGATGGGTGCCAAGTTACAGATGAGTGCCAAGGAATTGAAATTACTGGAGAAGATTATATTGCTGCCATTGAAAAAAAATGTATGTACACCAGATGGGTGCCAAGGCATTGAAATTACTACTACAACAGTTCACAAAAGGATCAAATATTATATTACTTCACAGAATGATCAAAGATATTTCTACTCTTCACAAATGGATCAAATATTATGCTACTGTTGTTTACAGAAGGATCAAATATTATATCACTACTCTTCACAAAAGGATCAAATATTATACTACTGCTATTCACAGAAGAATCAAAGATTATATGACTTCTCTTCACAAAAGGATCAACTATTATATTATTGGCGTTCACAGAAGGATCAAAGATTATATTACTGCTCTTCACAAATAGATCAAAGATTATATTACTATTGTTCACAAATGGATCATCTGTACCACTACAAGAAGATTACTAAAGAATAAAATTATAGTCTTAGAACAAGAAGATTGTGTGCCCAATCCTTCATTTGACCTTGCCTAGCACATAAAACTCAGCTCTGAAAATGCCATTTAACACGGTTGTGGAAAACAAATTCCAAAATGTTGTAGCCAAACTCCTACCATAGAATATTTCAAGTGGGCATATCTAGTGCATAGTGCATCCTAAAATCCAAATGCTTAATTCTTGTCACTTTGAGCAAACTCTGTTGCTTTATATGCTAGCTTGGAAGTAATTCAGAGAACAATGTTTAAGTGTAATTTAGTTTTAGTATAATAAATGAGTTTTTAAAGTGTTTGTTTATTTTTAAATTGTACTTGGGTTTGTTGTTCTTATTGAAGTTTTAGTTTGTAGTTAGGATTATTTTTCTGAGTATAGAATTTTATCATAAGGCTTAATTTAGATAGGGGTATAGCTACTAATTAGTGACTCCACCCCTGAAATATTTCCGCTCTATGTTGACAATTATGTAGGAAACTTTTTCCAACTTAGTCTGAAACTGGGCATGGAAAGTTCTTAACCTATTTCCACCCATGCTTAATATAGCCTATCGGCTAAATAAGCATGTTGACAAACCTAGTCTCCTGACGCAATAAGAGAAGAAAAAGGTACTTGTACATGAAACACGAAATAATAATGTGATTACTAATTATCTTACATCTAGGTCACCTGTCTAGTTCAGGTCATAGAGTTTACATGGTTTTGTTTTAAATGAGATTACACAATGAACTCATCATTAACATACTTGATGACAAATTTTTTTATTATAAATTTTCCATTGCATATCTGCAACCTTGGTTAAGACCTAAGAAAGATAAATATAAAAGAAGAAAAAACCCAAGGATCTATCTACCAACATCAATCAAAATCCTATGCCTCTAGGATAACAACAATGGCACCCGCGCCCTCGTTTCATACCTGGTACGGGAAACAGGTAAAAAGCATAGGGGATGCGTCCCCGTGGAGCATAGGTCCTTTCAACTATTGGAGAGAGTGGAGATTTTAATTATTGTAGAATGAAATTCCCAAGGTTAATAGAGATTTCAACTAACAAAATGAAACAAGAATATAAAGGTTCAGTAGATGTACTTCTTGCTGCAAGTTCTTGTCCACCCATTCCTGAAGTTTGTCTAATCTTTCTTTGATCCATGTTCTTGACAACTCTGTGATGACAAAATCACCCTCATATGGTGGCATTTCCTGAATTATCCCCTTCCCACCATCTTCAAAGTCCACTGAGTCTTCAACAACAGTTTGCACAAGGTCCTTTTCTAATTTATTTGTAGCTAGCAACACCTGTACACTTTTAGGTGTCAATGGTGTAACACTTGACAAGAATTGCTTCAACTCTCTTCCATAGTAGGAATGAAGAGTTTCAACAACCACACAAGCAGAAAAAGGGTGCCATCTCTTAAGCACTGGACTAAAAAATTCCTTTTCCTTTATTGCTAAATCACCAGTGTCACTAGCCAGTATCACACGCTCTTGGGGTCATCGGCCTATGAAGACACAAAAACTTACAACTATTTATAGTTTTTGTATTATGAAGAATTCAAATCCTAAAGAATGTACAAAAGAGGAAATTATTCAAAGTGAAGGATATTCAACATCAAAAAAGGATATACCCACCCACAGATTCTAGAAACTACAAAACAAAATCATAAAAACCATGGCCGGTAACTTACCTCAATATTTTGTATGAATTGTATCAAGTTCAGATTCCACAACCTTTGCCAGCATCCACTCTGCCTATGCCAAAATGAGAGCTTTGAAACAAGGTATGGACATCGATCAAAGCATACATGCTAGCGATAACTTGCCAACTATTGTAGTTGCAACTTCCCTGGTAGATATGTATTCAAGAATGTGGATGCATAGACAAGGCACACAAGACATTATACGTTTGAGAAATGTGTTCTCATGGAATGCAATAATTGCAGGCTATGCACAAAATGGATTTTTTGAAAAGCTTTAGAAATTTCAAGCAAATGCAATTTATAGGTATAAATTCAAACTCCATAGCTTTTTCTAGCGTCCTCCTGCCTATGTCGAAATGGGTGCTAGTGAGTACAGTGTGGGCAACCTGCAAACTCCCCTCCTTGCTCACTCTCCTCTTCCACCAATCTCGGGATTGTGGTTGAAAGGAATGCGCACAGAGCATGTACGAGAACATTAGAGCACCCACAAACCGGCAGCATAAAATCAGACATCAGACGAATCCGGTGGGATTCCCCACCTAGAATAGCCTATGGGCTAATAATTATCCCAAAGATCATGAAATTATACCCTTCTATAATTTGAAAAGGTTTAAATATAAAATCCTATCAACCTTGTTTAATAACACAACTAGACACACATGATCATGTGTTATTTTAATTTGACAAAAATCTTTATTTATGTCTGCCCAATGTCATTAAAAGTATATGATATCTACATGGATGTTGGTAATATAAGGTGGCGAAAGCTAATTGCTAGAAAAAATTCACCTATGTGTATATCATAGCATATGTGGCCATACCGCATGGAGAAAAGAGCCGCGACGGAAGAGGTGGGACCCGCGGCGACGAAAAAGGTTGTTGGATGGAAGGAAAGACATGACAGCTGGACATCTCATCCCCCATGCCATTTGCTGTCCCATCGCCGGGAAATTGTGTCAGCGCCAACAGTTTTTTCAAAATAATCTTTCGGTGTAGATGGACAAAAAGCCTAAAACGTGGCCAAACGAAACCATTATTAGCAAACAATAAAGAGGGCTGACAAGGTCCCATTTTTGCCATTTTTTGGATGGCAACGTTTTGGTGGATAGCAAGGGCAAGAGTAGTAGCCAGAGAAGCACTGGACTAGCAGCCTTGCGGAGCTCCTTCAGGTATGTATATCAACTCTGTGTATGTGCCATCTTGCCATTATGCTATGAACAACAAAGAAATGAATGAGCATTCGTTGCTCCATTAAGGGTTTCAGTTGAGGGTTTTAGTTTTGCGTCTCCTCCCGTCCATGTTTTTAAAATTATGGGGTTGCCGAAGAATCTATTTAGTTGAAACCATTTTTTTCTGTCGAATGTTTTGAATTTTTTTGCTCGTTTCCTCTTCATTTGCTGGTTATTGAATTTTACCCTTTCCGAATGATTTTTTGTAGTTTCTTTTTTTCAATGGTGCGAAATTGAAACACAACAATGGAATGTGTGATTTTGAAGACATTCGAGCAACCAAAATACAAGCGACAACCCATTGTACAAATATGAGTGAAATTACTGAATAATGTTTGTAGAAAGTAGAATCTGTGGGTTCTGCAATCAAATGCTATATTTTGAAAATCATGTAAAACCCGCAATGTCGCCATTGTTTGGATAGTTTTTTGAAATGGATAGAAAAGGGCATAACGTGGCATTCGAAATCATAATTGGGAAAAATAGAAAAAATCCCACATCCAATCGCATTTTTTCCACCATTTTATACACTGTTGTTTTGGGAAACACACCGTCTCCTAAAACTCGAACTATTGTAAAACCCACTGTTTCACTATGACATCTCTTCATGTTATGTATGTATCCATGTAAGTTCATGTGTATGTTTTTCATCTATTTTTTCAATTTGCATAGGTGAATTTTGTTTAGCATTTTTCCAGCTCCCACCCATTTGGTGAAAGCTAATTGGGAAATAGTAAAAAAGCCCACTGAAATACTCCACAATGTGTTTCCAAAATTTCAAATTAAAACATCTTGCAAAACCCTCTGCTTGCAACAAAATTACCCCTCACCTCGATGTCGTCTGTATTCTGCTCCAAATCCTGCACGTGCACTCCACACTTTAGCTTATTTGGTTGGTATTCTCCTCAAAGTCGTCCATGTGCTCTCAGGCCTTCACCTTTCCGTTTCAATGTGCACACAAGAAACAAAACAAATAGTATTTTCGCCTTGCTTTCTCCAAATAGAAAAGGTGCATGCCATTCCCTTCCACTTTTCCCATGCCACACAAAAGAAATAGGAAAAATCCCACATCCAATCCCATTTTTGCCACCATTTTATACACTGTCATTTTGGAAAACACAATGTCTCCTCAAATTCGGACTATTGTAAAACCCACTAATTCACTACGACGTCTCATGTTATGTATGTATCCATGTATGTTCTTATGTATTTTTTTCATGCGTTTTTCGATGTATAGAGGTGAATTTTGTCTAGGATTTAGTTGAAATGCAGGTCTGATAATGTTTTTTTTGTCAAGGGTTTTGAAAAACACACTATCTCCTAAAACTCATAATTGGTAAGTAGCAAAAAGCCTACATCCAATCCCATTTTTTCTGCCATTTAATACACTGTTGTTTTGGAAAACACATTTTCCCTAAAACTCGGACTGTTGTAAAACCCACTGTTTCACTACGACGTATCCTCATGTTATGTATGTATGCATGTATGTTCATGTGTATGTTTTTCATCCTTTTTTTCAATGTGCATAGGTGAATTTTGTCTAGGATTTTGAAATTGGCATATCCTATGTTATATACATATTTGAATTTATGCTTGAAACTGGCATATCGTATGTTATATACGTATGTGAATTTTGTGCAGGAGTTAGCTTGCTCCCTCCTTAACTCCTGGAGAAAATTGAGTTATGTATATAACATAGGATATGGCCCCCATAACGCATGGGGAAAAGAGTTGTGATGGAAGAGGTGGGACTGGCGAGGGAAAAGGTTGTCGGACGGGAAGGAAAGACTTGAGGGTGGGACATCTCATCTCGTGTGTTGTTTGATGTCCCATCTCTGAGAAATTGTATCAGCACCGACGGGTTTTCAAATTAATTATTCGGCGTGGATGGACAAAAAGCTAAAAACATGGC
Source organism: Sequoiadendron giganteum (assembly GCA_007115665.2). NCBI lineage: Eukaryota > Viridiplantae > Streptophyta > Pinopsida > Cupressales > Cupressaceae > Sequoiadendron > Sequoiadendron giganteum. The sequence continues at coordinate 248,692,562 of CM021103.1, forward strand.
ATTCGAAACCATTATTAGCAAATATCTTGTTCAATGACAATAGTTAGTGTTATGCACACAATAAGAAGACAATCTATTGAACTTGAGCTTCATAATTTTTAACAACCCTTAATTTCAGAAAAACACTATTCTTCGATATCTTCCCAACACATTATTCACATAATAGTTGCATCATGGAAAACATAGTGGGTTGTGGCTCACTTATTATTTTATAGAGTCTGTGAGAAATGAATGTTTTGAAGTTCCCGTTGTACTCTTTTAACAACACCTACTTCGAGAAAAACAGTCTTTTTCAATATCTGCCCATATGTTTTCAACACAAAATTCACATAACAGTAGCATCATGGAGAACACAGTGGGTTGTGGCTCACTTTTTTTTTTTTCTCAGAATGTAACAAAATAATGTTTTCAACTTCCCTTTCTTGTCTTAGGAGACCGCTTTCTTTAAGAAAAACAGTCTTGCTCACTACCTGTTCATATGTTTCCAACAACAAAATTACTTAACTGTTACAGTATGGAAAACACAATGGGTTGTCCTTGACTTTGCAAAAATAGTAAGAAGACAACAACTAGTGTTATGCACACAGTAAGAAGACAATGTATTGAATCTGAGCTTCATAATTTTTAACAAACCTTACTTTTAGCAAAACACTCTTGCTCGATCTCTGCCCAACACATTATTCACATAACAATAGCATCATGGAAAACACAGTGAGTCGTGCCTCACTTTTTTTTTTTCAATCTCCTTGTTTAAATGTAAATAGAAAGCTGAAGGTCTGAGTGCACGTGGAGGAGTTGGAGTAGAATACCGACGAAATGGAGGTGAGGGGTAATTTGAAATTTGGGAAACACAATGTGGAGTATTTCAGTTTCTTGAATGTCTTCCAAATGACACATTCCATTATTGTGTCTAAATTTAAGTCGATTGATAATAAAACTGCACAAAATAACTCTGAATGGGAAACACAATGCTGGGTTTCATTTTTTTGAATCTCCTTGTTTTAATGTAGACGGTTTTACAAGTTCTTTGTATTTGAAATTTGGGAAACAAAATGTGGAGTATTTTAGTTGCTCAAATGTCTTCAAAATCGCACATTCTATTGTTGTGTTTCAATTTCGAACCATTGAAAAAAGAAACTGCAAAAAATAATTCTGAATGGGAAACGTAGTGCTGGGTTTCAGTTATTTTAATCATCCACTTGAGATGTAAAGGGTCATCTCATGCTGGGTTGTTTGGTTCTTAACACCCATGGTTTTGTAAGATGGAATGTTAGAAAACAGTATGAAATTCTTCCAGATCACACCTTCCATTGTTCTATTTAAGTTTGAAGTGTGTAAAAAATTGCATGCTTCATAACACATTGCATTTTTTAACCTCGACATCACAATATACCCTAGCTCTTTCTGGTTTTTAGACCAGTATATATCTAGGTGTGCACATTCTACAATGCATGTCGGAAAATACAATGTGTTTTGAAGCCTTCCTTCACTTCATTCTATTTTTCAACAATTCATGTTGTGAAACCATTGGTGTTAAGAAAGAAGCAACCCAAATAGTGTTGTAAAACCCTCTGCAACACTATTGGATAGTACGTGTCACTTGAATTTGGTCTGATTTCTCCTCCAACTTGTCCACGTGCACTGAAATGTTCAGCTTTCCCTTTCAATGTGCAGAGTGGAAAGAAATAGTATTTTCACCTTTCTTTCTTGAAATAGAAAAGGGCCAATACCTGCAACTGTTGCCATACCTGAATTTGGTATGGCCGCATATGCTATCATATACACAGGTGAATTTTGTCTAGCAGTTAGCTTTCGTATTCAACGTGTAGACAGGAAATAGGAAACAAATAGTATTTTCGCCTTTCTTTCTCCAAACAGAAAAGGCCCATGTCATTCCCTTCCACTTTTCCCATGCCACACAAAAGAAAATTTCTGACAAAGCTAACCTACTCATTTTTTGCCCAGCAACGGGCGGGAAAACGCACCTAACGATGTCATTAACTCTTTCCTGACCGTAGCTTGAATGTTTCATCCCCTCCGCTGATTTCAGGCATCTGGCGGGCCCTGCACTACGACGTCTTGTCATGTTATGTATGTATCCATACATGTTCATGTGTATGTTTTTCATGCATTTTTCGATGTACATAGGTGAATTTTGTCTAGTAGTTAGCCGAATCCCATGTTGAAAGGGAAACCTAAAAGTCTGAGAGCACGTGGATGAATTCAAGGAGAATACTGACCAAATTAGCTAAAGTGTGGAGTGCACGTGGATGATTTGGAGAATACACATGAAATTGAGGTGAGGAATAATTTTGTTGCAAGCAAGGGGTTTTACAAGTTCTTTGTGTTTGAAATTTGGGAAATAGAATGTGGATTATTTCAGTTGCTCGAATGTCTTCAAAATCACACATTCCATTATTGTGTTTCAATTTAGCACCATTGAAAAAAGAAACTGTAAAAAATAATTCTGAATGGGAAACACAGTGCTGGGTCTCAATAAAAAAACTGTACAAATTTATTCTCAATAGGAAACATAGTGCTAGGTTTCATTTTTTTGAATCTACTTGTTTTAATGTAATGGTTTGTCTCATGGTGGGTTGCTCGCTTCTTAACACCCATGGGTTTTCAACATGGAGTGTTACTTGAATGTCTTCCAAATCACACATTCCATTGTTGTGTTTAAATTTTGCAACATTGAAAAAAAAAGTGCAGAAAAGAATTCTAAATGGGAAACATAGTGCTGGGTTTCAGTTATTTTAATCATCCACTTGAGATGTAAAGGGTCGTCTCATGCTGGGTTGTTTGGTTCTTAACACCCATGGTTTTGTAAGATGGAATGTTACAAAACAGTATGAAAGTCTTCCAGATCGCACCTTCCATTGTTCTGTTTAAGTTTGAAGTATGTAACAAATTGCATGCTTCATAACACATTGCATTTTTCAACCTCCACATCACAACATACCCTAGCCCTTTCTAGTTTTTAGACCAGTATATCTAGGTGTGCACATTCTATAGTGCATGTTGGAAAATACAATGTGTTTTGAAGCTTGCCTTCACTTCATTCTTTTTTGCAACAATTCATGTTGTAAAACCATTGGTGTTAAGAAAGAAGTAGCCCAAATAGTGTTGTAAAATGCTCTGCAACACTATTGGATAGTACGTGTCACCTGAATTTGGTCTGATTTCTCCTCCAACTTGTCCACGTGCACTGAAATGTTCAGCTTTCCCTTTCAATGTGCAGAGTGGAATGAAATAGTATTTTCACCTTTCTTTCTCAAAACAGAAAAGGGCCAATACTTGCAACTGTTACCAGGAAAATGTGTCAGTGCTAGCGAGATTTCAAAATAATTTATTGGCATGGAAAAAAAGCCTAAAATATGGTATTCAAAACCATTATTAGCAAATAATAAAAAGGGTCGACGAGGTCCCATTTTCGCCATTTTTGGACGACAACGTTTTGGTGGATAGCGAGGGCAAGAGTAGCGGAAGAGTAGCAACCATGCAGAGCTCCTTCAGGTATGTATATCCACTCTGTGTATGTGCCATCTTTCTATTAAGCAATGAACAATGAAGACAAGAACGACTATTTGTTGCTAGAAAACAATATTTTCACCTTTCTTTCTTGAAATAGAAAAGTCCCAAGAGCAGGAAAAAAATACTATTTTCATCTTTCTTTCTTGAAACAGAAAAGGCCCACGTCATTCCCTTCCACTTTTTCTATAGAAGACAAAAGAAACTTGTCCACAAAGCTAACCCGCCCACTTTTTTGCCTAGTAACAGGTGGGAAAACCCACCTGATGGCGCCGTTAACTCCCACCTGACCATCGCCCGAACGTTTTGTTCCGTCTGTTGGTTTTGTGCTGATCACCATTCTGGCGGGCTCTGCACTACGATGTCTCATCATGCTATGTCTATTTCCATGTATGTTCTCATGTATGTCTTTCTTGCGTTTTTGAATAGCTCTTTGCTACAGCCGAAATGTCATTTCTCTTTCTTTATCTGATTGAAACAAATTTTTACAACACTATATGGGTTGCTTTTTTTGAACACCTTGTATCGACACAGTGCATTTCTTAAATGTGCAGAGAATGCGAGCATTTATTTGGTTGAATCAGATGAGGAAAATGAAATGCCATTTTGATCTCATGTTACATGAATAGGCACTTTTTGTTTATGAGTTTGATTTCTCCTGATTGGAACAAATGTATTGCTCTCATTATTTGTATAGTTGGAAAACACACTGCCTCCTCTCTACTGCAAAGGGTTTTACAACACTATTTGGGTTGCTTGTTTTTGTTTCTCCTAAGGAGCCAGCTAACTCCTAGAAAAAATTCACCTATGTACATCGAAAAACGCATGAAAACATACATGGATATATACATAACATGAGGAGACGTCATAGTTGGAAAACACATTGTCTCCTCTCTGTCACAGAGGGTTTTACAATACTATTTGGGTTGCTTGTTTGTTAAGGAGCTGGCTAACTCCTAAACATACAATTATGCCTATGTACATCGAAAAACGCATGAAAAACATACATAGATACATACACAACATGAGGAGACGTCATAGTTGGAAAACACACTATCTCCTCTCTATTGCAGAGGGTTTTACAACACTATTTGGGTTGCTTGTTTCTTAAGGATCCGCCTAAATCCTAGAAAAAATTCACCAATGTACATCAAAAAACACACGAAAAACATACATGGATACATACAAAACATGATGAGACATCATAGTTGGAAAACACATTGTTTGCTCTCTGCTGCAGAGGGTTTTACAACACTATTTGGGTTGCTTGTTTCTTAACACCTTATATGGGGACATTATATTTTCCAACACTGCAAATAGTGTGAGCATTTATTCGGTCGAATCAGATGACGAAAATGAAATGCCATTTTTCTCATGTTACATACATAGGTGCTTTTTGTTTATGAGTTAGCTTTCTCCTGATTCCTGATTGAAAGAAATGAATTTATAGAACATAATGAACGCTCATTGCTTCACAGTTCTAGTAGAATGGAAAAATGGCACATATGATTGCTGATATATATACTAGTGTTAGCGATAGGTTAAATTGGAAATTAAATTCCCAATGTACAGTTTAATATGTTCGTTTATTGTCTGTGCAAGCTGTCATTTTGCACTAAGCAGAACATATAAATTTTATATTGGGGAAATTGGGAAGAAATACAATTATTTCTAGCACCAATTGTCTTTAATTTTCCAATTTAATCTATCGCTAATACTTGTCTTTCTTCCAAGTGGTTTATATAGGCCAGGAAAGAAGATTCAACAAAAGAAGGGCAGGTGAATTGACAAGGATGCTTCAGGAGATGTGAACCTTCTATAGTAAATATAGGTGATTCAGGCTTCCATAGCTTGAATCGCAAGTTTCGTGGATGGTTAAATTTCCAAAATTTAATATGCATTTAAAAGTGCCGATTTGTTTGAAATTGTGAAATGTTGGGGTTTTCATTCAGCTGTCATTTTCATGTCATTCTAAAGTGTTTTGTGGTAATTTGAAATCTTTCACCAAAAGAGTATATATGTGGTGCATAAGTTTTTTCGTAATAGTTCTTTTTACAATTTTTCTATTTGTATACAATATTTAGTAAGTTATAAATGGTTCATTTTTTAACAACATTTGATGGAAATTTTGTAGAATACTATTTCTATATTCTATTTCTGCTCTTTTTCAGTATGTTTTGATCTGACCACCACACTACAAAAAGATGTGCACATATAACGAGTGACTACTCCAAATAGTTCTATGCACTGTATTAAATAGAACTTGTAAAGCGAATGGGTAGGAATAACTTAATTGATAATTTGGTCTACTCCCATTACTTGGCCCTAAATATTATAGACAAATTATAAAAGAGCTATTAGAATAACAACATACATGGAAACAAAAAGTGACCAAACAGGCAGACGGGATGAAACGTCCGAGCTACAGTCAGGCAAGAGTTAACGGCCCCGTCAGGTGCATTTTTTCGCCCGTTGCCGGGTGAAAAAGTGGGTGAGTTAACGTCGTTGGAAAGTTTCTTTTGTATGGCACGGGAAAAGTGGAAGGGAATGATGTGGGCCTTTTCTGTTTGGAGAAAGCAAGGCGAAAATACTATTTGTTTCCTGTTTCCTGTCTGTACATTGAATGCGAAAGCTAACTGCTAGAAAAAATTCACCTATGTGTATATGATAGCATATGTGGCCATACCAAATTCAGGTATGGCAACAGTTGTACGTATTGGCGCTTTTTTGTTTCGAGAAAGAAAGGTGAAAATACTATTTCTTTCCACTCTGCACATTGAAAGGGAAAGCTAAACATTTCAGTGCACATGGACAAGTTGGAGGAGAAATCATACCAAATTCAAGTGACACGTACTATCCAATAGTGTTGTAGAGGGTTTTACAACACTATTTGGGCTGCTTCTTTCTTAACACCAATGGTTTTACAACATGAATTGTTGCAAAACAGAATGAAGTGAAGGCAGGCTTCAAAACACATTGTATTTTCTAGCATGCACTACAGAATGTGCACACCTAGATATACTGGTCTAAAAATCAGAAAGGGCTAGGGTATATTGTAATGTCGAGGTTAAAAAATGCAATGTGTTATGAAGCATGCAATTTTTTACATACTTCAAACTTAAAGAAAACAATGGAAGGTGTGATCTGGAAGAATTTCATACTATTTTCTTCCATCTTACAAAACCGTGGGTCTTAAGAACCAAGTAACCCACCATGAGATGGCCCTTTACATCTCAAGTGGATGATTAAAATAACTGAAACCCAGCACTACGTTTCCCATTCATAATTATTTTTTGCAGTTTCTTTTTTCAATGGTGCAAAATTGAAACACAACAATGGAATGTGTGATTTTAAAGGCATTGAAGTAACATTCCATGTTCCAAGACCATTCGTGTTAAGAAGCAAGCAACCCACCATGAGATGACCCTTTACATTTAAACAAGGAGATTCAAATCCCAGCACTATGTTTACCATTCAGTATAATTTTGTACAGTTTTGTTATTGAAACCCAACACTGCGTTTCCCATTTAGAATTATTGTTTGTAGTTTCTTTTTTCAATGGTGCGAAATTCAAACACAACAATGGAATGAGTGATTTTGAAGACATTCGAGCAACTAAAATACTCCACATTCTGTTTCCCAAATTCCAAAAACAAAGAACTTGCAAAACCCTCTACATTAAAACAAGGAGATTCAAAAAAATGAAACCCAACACTGTGTTTCCCATTGAGAATAATCTTGAATAGTTTTATTATCAATCGACTTAAATTTAAACACAACAATGGAATGTGTGATTTGGAAGACATTCAAGAGACTGAAATACTCTACATTGTGTTTCCCAAATTTCAAATTACCCCTCACCTCCATTTCGTCGGTATTCTACTCCAACTCCTCCATGTGCACTCAAACCTTAAGCTTTCCATTTACATTTAAACAAGGAGATTGAAAAAAATAAGAAGTGAGGCACAACCCACTGTGTTTTCCATGATTCTACTATTATGTGAATTTTGTGTTGGGTAGAGATCGAACAAGAGTGTTTTGCTGAAAGTAAGGGTTGTTAAAAATTATGAAGCTCAGATTCAATACATTGTCCTCTTACTGTGTGCATAACACTAGCTGCTATCTTCTTACTGTTTTTGCAAAGTCAGGGACAACCCATTGTGTTTTCCATATTGCAACAGTTAAGTAATTTTGTTGTTGGGAACATATGAACAGGTAGTGAGCAAGACTATTTTTCTTAAAGAAAGGGGTATCATAAGACAAGAAAGGGAAGTTCAAAACATTATTTTGTTACATTCTGGGAAAAAAAAAGAAGTGAGACACAACCCACTGTGTTCTCCATGATGCTACTATTATGTGAATTTTGTGTTGGAAACATATGGGCAGATATTGAAAAAGAGTATTTTTCTCAAAGTAGGTGTTGTTAAAAGAGTACAACATGAAATTCAAAACATTCATTTCTCACAACCTGCATAAAATAATAAGTGAGCCACAACCCACTGTGTTTTCCATGATGCAACTGTTATGTGAATAATGTGTTAGGCGGAGATCGAACAAAAGTGTTTTGTTGAAAGTAAGGGTTGTTAAAAATTATGAAGCTCAGATTCAATACATTGTCCTCTTACTCTGTGTCTAACACAGAGCGTATATACATACCCGAAGGAGCTCCGCATGGTTGCTACTCTTGCCCTCACTATCCACCAAAAGGTCGCCGTGCAAAAATGGTGAAAATGGGACCTTGTCAGCCCTTTTTATTATTTGCTAATAATGGTTTCGTTTGGCCATGTTTTAGGCTTTTTGTCCATCCACGCCGAACGATTTTTTTGAAAAACCGTCGACGCTGACATGATTTCCCAGTGACGGGACAGTAAACGGCATGGGGGATGAGACATCTAGCCATCATGTCTTTCCTTCCGTGGGGCAACCTTTTCCGTCACCGCGGGTCCCACCTCTTTTGTCGCAACTCTTTTCTCCATGCGGTGTGGCCGCATATGCTATCATATACACATAGGTTAACACAATTTTGTCCATGAGTTAAGGAGGGAGCAAGCTAACTCTTTGATAAAATTCACATATGTATATAACATAGGATATGTCAGTTTCAGACGTAAATTCACATATGTATATAACATAGGATATGCCAGTTTCAGGCGTAAATTCACATATGTATATAACATAGGATATGCCGGTTCCTCTGCAATAGAGAGGAGACAATGTGTTTTCCAACTATGACATCTCTTCATGTTGTGTAGTATCCATACATGTTTTAAATGCATTTTTCAATGTACATAGGTGAATTTTGTCTACGAGTTATGCTGGTTTCAAATTCCTAGACAAAATTCACCTATACACATTGAAAACCACATGAAAAACATACATAAAAACATACGTGGACACATACATAACATGAGGAGACATCGTAGTGAAACAGTGGGTTTTACAATAGTCCAAGTTTTTTGAGATAGTGTGTTTTCCAAAACAATAGTGTATAAAATGGTGGAAAAAATTGGATTGCATGTGGGCTTTTTCCTATTTCCCAATTATGATTTCGAATGCCATGGTATGCCCTTTTCTATCCATTCCAAAAAACAATGCAAACAATGGTGACATTCCGGGTTTTACATGATTTTTGAAATATAGCATTTCATTGTAGAACCCACATATTTTGCTTTCTACAAACATTATTCAGTAATTTCACTCATATTTCTACAATGGGTTGTCACTTGTTTCATTTGGAAACGGTAAAATTTGAAAACCAGCATACGGGGAGGAAACAAAACAAATTTTTCAAAACCCTCGACACAAAAAAAAACACTTCAAATAGGCATATCCTATGTTATATACATATGTGAATTTTGTCCAGGACTTAGCTTGCTCCCATTATATATAACATAAATGATCTCAAAGCTAAAAAATAACCATAACTATTTAAGCTTTTGGGAAGCGACGAACAACTCGCTGGGTTTTCCATACTGCAACTTTACTTTTTTTCTGTGTGCAACTTTTGTTGCAAGCAAGGGCAATTATAAAATATGAAAGTGACCTTCAATACATTGTTTTCTTATGGTGTGCATAACACTAAGTGTCGTCATTGAACAATATTTGAAAACTGAAGGACAACCCAATGTGTTTTCCATCGTGCAATATTTTTTGTGCATCTTCTGTTTGAAACATATTCCGATATTGAAATGGAATGTTTAGTGCATGTGATGGATTCTTATAAAATATGAATGTGACTTCAATATAGTGTTTTGTAACAGTCTGCATAACATAAAGTGTTGTCTTTTAATAGTTTGTGGGTTGTATGGTTTATAACACCCTGTGTTTTCCAACTTGAAAATTTAGATAATAGTTTGAGTGTCTTTTAAATCTTTTCTTATTTACACTGTATGAATGTAAAAATGGCACCTCCAAAAATTACAACTATTATTTATGGTATAAATTACAATTCATTATGTTTCTCATGATTGACAATAATAATTGGACAAAATAATTGCATGTTGTAAACCAGAGTGGGTTACTTGTATAGCGTTTTACAAAATTGTGGGTTGTAAGCATTTCAATTTCTTCTTTTCATTGAAAACAAATAAACAATATATGCTTGATTACTGCAAAATTGTGCAATAAATTTTTGAACTTTAACTGTCCATAACACTTGCAAGAATTTTACAGTTTACAGGAAACCAAGGATGCATGTTGTAAAATGGAAACTGGTTCCTGCAATGAAGAACATCATTCATGTGGACATCACACCTAAAAGGTTGTGAAGTAGGGCTGTTTCTTTGGGGTGGTCCCATTCACGAAACTTGTAGGTAAGATCTGGTGATTACAAGATGCAATCCAATGTATAATTTTAATCTCTCATAAGTGGTTATGAGGTTGATTGGAAAGTGGGAATGTTTTATTTAGGAGGCAATAATTGCGGTAGGAAGGAAGTCCCCTTGGTTTACAAAAATGGTCAACCGTAAGGCAGCGACGTGTTCGGTAATTGATTGTGAACTTGCAATTGCCCTTCCTTTCCTATGCATGAATCATAATGCTTTTTAATTTCAGTTCGAAAATATCATGTCTCTTACAAATATTCTGATTTTGGCATATATCATTCCTTTGATTTAGGAAAATAATCAGGGAGATGATCTCGCTCTTGCCATAGTCCATGACTGGAAGGAAAAGCATGCAGAGGGATACCGTAAGGATGGAGAGGGATCCAATGAAGCATGGGGTGATGTGTTGGGCAGGAAGGTAGATATAATAACTGAGTTATTTTATCGTTTGGCTGTGTATATATGTTGTGCATTCAATTTGATTGAATATCAAATATATTAAGCAATTTTCTTTCTCAAACTTGCTGTGCAGGTTGCTGTTGAATACATAAGAGAAACAGTGAATGGTAGCTATATTTTTTATTGTATTGTAGAAGAATGTACTAGAAATTATTATGATTGGAGAGTGTTCAACATGCATAGGTTTCAGCATCACCACCTTCCTATGCTTGACACACCAAAGCATGGCTGAGCTGTGTTGGGAGAGAACCAAAACAACCCGCTCCTCCCCCTGATAAATTGAAAGAGCACCTTCTAAAGAAGGTGGAAAATACAGAGCACCAAATGAATATACGGCAGCATTTGTAGCAGAAGCATGTTGTTAGACATGTTTGTCAAAAGTTTGGGAAACAAAACTTCCTTCAACTTCCTGAAGAAGGAAAGGACGAGGTGAAGAAGCAAATGGAGTTATACAACACTGACGAGATGAAGGAGCAGAGAAGGCAAAGAGTATTACGATTGCAGGAGAGAAAGAGATAGGAAGGAATGGTAATGTCAAACTCAATTGTTAAATGTGAATTTTCCTTGCTAAATCATTTTTGTTTGGATGCATAGAAGGTTCACTTAATGTTAACTTACATGACATGTCAAGGCGATGGTCGAGAAGCAGTTTCTTCCCGCCAGCACAGTAGGGCTCATTCGCTAAAGGAAGCTGTGGCCATGAAAGGTGAAGATGGTGTTGTTCCTCCCACCCTTGCATATAAGAATTAGAATAAGCATCCTACACAATTGAAAGTTTCAAGGAAACATCTGAAGAAGAAACGAAAACAAATGGTGATCTCCAAATCTTTTGTTTACTGTAAATTTTGTTTTTCTTATTTGAATGAATTGGTTCCATGCATCTAAGTTTGGTGCAATGTTTCAATTCCTCCTATTACACAACAATGATGAACCATGAACTATTGCCCTCAAGCAGGTTTTTGTGATTTTCAATGGTGAACAATTGCCCATGGAAGCACCAGATGATGTTCCTCCTGACTCGCCGTCTAACAATGTTGAGAAGAAGAAGAAGAAGAAGAAGAAGAATGAGAATATGCCATCAAATGTGTCAAGGTGCCTTGACATGGAGGAAGTAGAAGAAATGGTGAATTGCAATTCTTTTATTTAATGTTTGTTTTGATTATTTCAATGAATTGGTTGCATGCACCTGAATTTGAAATGACCTTTTAATTCCTACTATTACAGGGCAAGGATAAACAATGAAGTGTTGGCCTTAACCTAATTGGTGATGTCATTGCAAATGAAATGAGAGAGGCTAATGCAAATGGGGAGAGCACTAGCCAGGAAATGGGACAGGGTAACACAAATGGTCATGAGGACAGGGAGAACACTGGGCTGAATGTGGAACTGGGGACGGGGAGAGCACTAGTTTGCAAGTGGGAGAGGGTAATAAAGATGGACTTGGGGAGGAGAGCATTGGCCTGCAAGGGGGAGATGGCAATAAAGATGGAAATGGGGAGGGGGAGAGGTACGATGTGCCATCTATATCGGTATGAAACCAAACACACTTCCATGCTCTGTTCTTATTTCTTTAGGAATATTTTAATGTGCCTTCAATTATGCTTCACATCAATGATGTTTCCATTGCAGGTAAATCTGGTGGATGAATAGATGATAGAGTTCAACGGCATAACTTTTAAGGTTGGTGATCACGTTGACCTTTGGAGGTGGCATAAATGGGTTGCAAAAGGCATTCTATAGGTTGTCGCCAGAAACGATCACACCCACTGCTTGAGGCACCCTGAAAATTGTGCGAGAGTTAGCATTATTGAGGCTGTTGATGGTCGATGCTACATGCCTTTTCCCATGCCTGGCGCAGAGACCATCGTAGAGTGTGTGGGCAACTTTGTCATATGGCAGCTTGCTGAAATGAAGCATTATGTTCTAGAGGTACACATAAATGATATGTTGTTGTATATTTGTCATACTGCGTATATTGTTTCCATGCGTACGTTAATTCTCATTAATTGTTTGCTATTGGGTGAAGCTGTTAAACTTGACACAGACAAAGCACAGAGTATGAAGAAATCTGTTGTTTCATTTTCATCATCTGTGAGGGTTCGTGGATCTAGAATCACCCCCCCCTTCGAAATACACAAGAACCCTAAGAAACGTGTTGTATTTTACACAGGCCTGAACTTGATTGCAAGGAATAGGCAGCATAGGAATTGATGAGACAGGCTCAAAATACTGATTCTGCTCTGTGGGTTTAAATATTTCAATATTGAACAATTGTGGTGTAGAGATACACCATTTGCATATGTTTCAACAATATGGTGTTATACATTTGATATGAGACTTTTCATGGGCTTCTTTAATTATTTTATTATTGTACAATTATGCTGAACATATAGGCATATATACTTATTTCATGTCATTGGAACAAATAATTGTTATCCATTTCATATCAGACTTTAAGAAAAACAGTCTTGTTGACTATCTGTTAATATGTTTGGAACACAAATTTTACATGAATCTTGTGTTGTCCCCTCTGGTATGTGTTGGCATTAATGTCAAAGCAATAAGATAATAAGATGTTCTTGATTGGTAAACAAGTCAGTATTGGTTTGGTAATTCAGTTCGTGGTCTCTTCATTTCAGTTCTTTGATAATCACTTGACTTGGCATACAAGTGTTTTTCAACTCTAGTACATTGCATGTTGTTTCATGTTCACTCATCTTGCATATTGTGATAAGGATCTAAAATTGTGACTATATGTGAATAGAATTATATGAGTTCAAACAGTTATGAAGAAAATTTTTCTCCTCATGTTCATTTATTTATCATATGTCATTCAGTTATAAAGTTGTTGTAAGATTATGTTATCTTGTAAATATTTCAGCTTTTCGGTTTGTATAATGTCCAGTCTCTGTGATCTAGTTATGGTCTTTATGTTCATACATGTTAAAAATCATCAAACATGCTTCATAACTAAATTTCTCTAGAGCTTTCAATTTACATTTGGTTATTAATGCTAAAGTGGTTGGTATGGGAACAATCGATGCCACCATTTATCAATAAATTAAAGATTTTTTTTTTCTTAAAACAATCCATGAGGTATGGGATTTGAAACCCATCAAGTGTCAGTAATCTAGTTTTGGATTGTGATAATCCATACAAGTGGATAGAATAATATACTAATATTTCAAATGCACCATTTCTAATGCATATTATATATATATAACTACCTACAAAAATATTGTTGTGTCTCAATCCTAGAAACAAAGAAATAAGGACTCTGCATGACTCACTCATAAGATCAAATCAACTTCCGAATTAACAAGTTCTATGCCTCAAGAAATGAATGATGAAAATCAAACTAATGTCAACAATTGCAAAGGTGATTACAATAGGCCCATCAAAATATCTCAATCAAGTAATGCAGGCTGTGAGAAATGAATGTTTTGAAGTTTGCGTTGTACTCTTTTAAGAACACCTACTTCGAGAAAAACACTCTTTTTCAATATCTACCCATATGTTTCCAACACAAAATTCACATAATAGTAGCATTGGAAAACACAGTGGGTTGTGGCTCACTTATTTATTTATTTGCAAAATGTAACAAAATAATGTTTTCAACTTCCCTTTCTTGTCTTATGGGACCCCTTTCTTTAAGGAAAATAGTCTTGCTCACTACCTGTTCATATGTTTCCAACAAAAAAATTACTTAAATATTACAGTATGGAAAACACAATGGGTTGTCCCTGACTTTGCAAATACAGTAAAAAGACAACAACTAGTGTTATGCACAGAGTAAGAGGAAAATGTATTGAATCTAAGCTTCATAATTTTTAACAACCCTTACTTTCAGCAAAATAGTCTTGTTCGATCTCTGCCCCAACACAAAATTCACATAACAGTAGCATCATGGAAAACACAGTGGTTTGTGCCTCACTTAGTATTTTTTCCCAGATTGTAACAAAATAATGTTTTCATCTTCCCTTTCTTGTCTTATGAGACCCCTTACTTTAGCAAAAATAGTAAGAAGACAATAGCTAGTGTTATGCACAGAGTAAGAGGAAAATGTATTGAATCTGAGCTTCATAATTTTTAACAACCCTTACTTTTAGCAAAACAGTCTTGTTCAATCTCTGCCCAACACAAAATTCACATAATAGTAGCATCATGGAAAACACAGTGGGTTGTGCCTCACTTCTTTCTTTTTTTCTAGTCAAAATTCACCTATGTACATCAAAGAACACATGAAAAACATACACATGAACATACATGGATACCTACTTCGAGCAAAACACTCTTTTTCAATATCTGCCCATATGTTTCCAACACAAAATTCACATAACAGTAGCATCATGGAAAACATGGTGGGTTGTGGCACACTTTTTTTTTTCTTTCCGGAATGTAACAAAATAATGTT
This sequence comes from Sequoiadendron giganteum, assembly GCA_007115665.2. NCBI lineage: Eukaryota > Viridiplantae > Streptophyta > Pinopsida > Cupressales > Cupressaceae > Sequoiadendron > Sequoiadendron giganteum. Next base: position 248,707,790 of record CM021103.1, read on the forward strand.
TTGAACTTCCCTTTCTTGTCTTATGAGACCCCTTTCTTTAAGAAAAACAGTCTTGCTCACTACCTATTCATATGTTTCCAACAAAAAAATTACTTAAATGTTGTAGTATGGAAAACACAATGGGTTGTCCCTGACTTAGCAAAAACAGTAAGAAGACAGTAGCTAGTGCTATGCAGATAGTAAGAGGAAAATGTATTGAATCTGAGCTTCATAATTTTTAACAACCCTTACTTTTAGAAAAACACTCTTCCTCGATCTCTACCCAACACAAAATTCACATAACAATAGCATCATGGAAAACACAATGGTTTGTGCCTCACTTAATATTTTTTCCAGGACTGTAACAAAATAATGTTTTCATCTTCCCTTTCTTCTCTTATGAGACCCCTTACTTTAGCAAAAACAGTAAGAAAACAACAACTAGTGTTATGCAGACAGTAAGAGGACAATGTATTGAATCTGAGCTTCATAATTTTTAAGAACCCTTAGTTTCAGCAAAACACTCTTGTTCAATCTCTGCCCAACACATTATTCACATAATAGTAGCATCATAGAAAACACAGTGGGTTATGCCTCATTTTATTTTTTGGACTGCAGCAAAATAGTCTTTTCAAATTCAGTTTCTTGTTTTATGACACCCCTTACTTCAAGAAAAATAGTAAGATGACAACAACTACTGTTATGCACACAGTAAGCATACAAGAAAAGTTGCAGATTTTGATATTCCATTCCAGCATTCCATTTCAATATCCTTATACATTTCGATGAGAAGATGCACAAGAAAAGTTGCAGAATGGAAAACACAGACTGTAAGAAAATAGTGTATTCAAGTTCACCGTCAAATTTTATAATAACAATACGCATTAGACAATGAAATGTAAAAATATTTCGCGTCAATATTACACAATCTGAACTAAATTACAATGCACATTCAATACTGGTCACACTGAAGACTATGTCAACCATTTATGAATAGGTATAATCTCTGTGTTCTCAGCATCTGGGAGCATTTGTCGTACTCTGATTGTCAAGGTAGAATTGACAACATACAATGTTGCCACCCCGTAATTCTCATGTAGCAGCCTGAAGGAGGGCCTCACATGGTGGATCTCAAACTTGACAATGTGGTTGAATTTGAACACGACCAACAACCATTCCTCCATAGGACCTTTGTGATTACTAATTACAGATTCCCCCTTGAGGAATCTCATAAACCTCATGCTCATCTGATCCGTAAGATTGTGCCTTTGTATGGTAACTGTTGGTCTAATGCACACCTTCCATATGCATCTAGCTAGGAAAAGGTCTCAAATTTATCGATAAACAAACATTGGCCAATCACATAAATTGACAATCTCTATTTGTAGATTGTAATATTGAACATCCATGCCCATATGCGCCCAAAATATGAAGACGTTGTTGAAGAAGTGAGCATAATTATCATATTGCAAATCTATGCGGTTTGGACCTTTTCTATTAATTCTCGTTAACATCTTTTCCCGCAACCTGTACAGGAGGCTGAGTTCCTCGATTCAAGAAAGAATATTTCATGGCGGATACGGGTGGTAGTTCTTCAACCAACTAGCCACCCATGCTCGAGAACTGTGAGACATCTTCTATAGGACTGCAGCAACAGGTTGTAAAATTCCTGAAATGAAAGACAAAACAACTATTTTAGATGATAGACCTACATTCTCTAATTAGAAGGACATTGTCAATGCAATGGAAACAGTGAAAAAATAAGTGAGCAAAGTGGACTTATTTAGATAATGTACGCACTAAAAAGATTCTACCTATTGTTTGAACTAAACAAGGCGACACGTGCAGTATCTCCAAAGGGCATATGGTAACACACGATTCAAATAGTGGGAAGAACAATGCCTGAAAGGAAAGAGAAAAATAATTTCAGCACACACAACAACATTCTCTAATTGGAAACACACGAAACAGTTGGTAAAAAATATTGAAAGTGAAAGAAAACTTTTCATAACTAAGTAACTATGTATGGTCGGTGTCTTTTCCAACATGGAAAATAATTTGAGGATTTTATTTCTTGCAGCCACATGAGTTAAAGTAATGAATTGTACAAAATATATTTCTGTTATGAACACAAGATGCAAATAATCACAATTGGAGGATGGAAAACACAGTGGGTTCTACCTAACATTTTTTATTTTCTGCAAGGTGTAACAAAAGATCTCGAAGTTCACCTTCTTGTTAGTCTTAATTAGTCATGCTTGAAGAATTTTACAGGCTTAATTATTTTGTTTGTAAAATAGGCCTATTTTGGGGTCCATGACAGCGAAGAAGAGCTTGTTTGAAGTGTTTGTTCCATAAGTTATTTTATGTTCTAGAAACCCATTTGTGCCAATTTTTACATACCAGAAATTGAGATGCTATTGTTTTGAAAAGAATGCTTGAAAACATGAATCTACCACTGGAAATGCACTCAATTAGCCGAAATCTAGAAAGGAGCAGGTCTTAAATCATCATCTACTTTTAAAAATAAAAAGGCTCAAGGCAACACTGATCTACTAAACCCTTACTCTATGCACAAAAAAAGCTCTATCAAACGAGGCTTTAATAGAATACTGTATTCGAAACCTTCCCATGCTCTACCACCATATGAAACATGTTTAGAAATGTCTGCCAATGCTTTAGGAACAAAATTTGAGCCCCTTTGAATGCACTTTCCTCAGTTAACAACTTGTACACATCCTTTTTCATTGGAAATCTTTTATATTTTATAAAGATCAGCAACCAAACATTGAATGGTTCGCTTCCCCTACATCATTCAACAAATACACTCCTTAAATTATATAAAGTCATACCAAAAAATAGAATTATGTAAGCAAAGTTATTAAATTTGAACCATACCTTCCATTGGGTTTACACCCACAAAAGACAGTCGCTGACAAGGACTCCTTTCTCGAGCTTGGAATGCTAAAGTGAACAAAAAAAATCCATAAATGAAATCATAAAGTTCATGGCATGGTACAAGCACATACTGGAAAAAGGAATCTCCAAAAACATTTCCTATTACAATAAAGAAATTGAAATGGGTTTTCTCATACTCACTCGTATTAGATGTTGTATCCTCTACCAAATCCATAGCAGTTGCAGTTGAAGTTTGACAATGCATATTGACATTCAAATTCAAACTATTGTTCATGGACAATGGAAAGGAGTTATCCAAAGGGGTTCGGTGATCTGACTGTTGTGTGGAATGCTTCGTACGTCGGGTTGGACATCGATGACGATCCCTAGTTGCACTAAACCATAGATGCATGTGAACGGTGCTACTTGCAACTTGATCAGGATCCATAATGAATTCAAACAGAAATGCATTTGATTGCCATAGGTCTTCTACAAACCTTTCCATGCATTTTGCATATGACTGCACCTGTTATAGAGATTGTGGTGGTGTACACATCATTTTCTTCAAGAGCTCGTTAGTGTCATTCCGAAGAGACATTGTCACCACATGTTCATCATATACATGAGTCATAGAAGGAGCTTGCATAGGGGTCCAAACATTAGGGTTGTTTTCTTCTACGACCCCCTCTGACAATGTCTCATTGAAATCTATGTTTGAATCAATTGGTTGACCTCCCTCGTCTAAATAAGGACACAAAAGAAATTTTTATTAGGCTGTAGAAAATAAAAAACACAATTGACACCAATAAAGTAATGCAATTCGAATTGAAATTCACTTACCATGGACCACCCCTTCAACAAAAGATCTTTTAATCAAGTGAGCAACCTTCATGACATGTTTGCAAGTGTTCCCCTCCAAACTCCAAGGGTAGTCACAAAAAAAAAGGTGGTCCCCAAATTTCCGAACAAGGTAGTGCATTGACCTACTTTGACTTTTCACCTAGTAGCATCTAGGATCTGTTTCATCGGGAATACAGTCATCATCTGAAATTGCCTTGGGCCGCTCCACACTAGATTGCATATTTAAATAATTTTTGTTCATCAGAAAACCATAATGCTACAAATTTTCCTTTTGCCTATAGAATGGTTCCATTTTATACTAAAGTGTGTAATACAAATAGTCCATTCTCCTATTGCATTTTTTTAAACGATCGCACAAGTACATAGTTTTTAGTACGCAATGGTATGACTCAATGGCTGCATTTGTATCCTGGTTGGCATGTGGGAATAGTCTGCAATTTTTTGCCCACATGGCTGCGAACAAAAGCATCCAATAGTCAAGTAAGCCACAACATATTAGACGTGACATCAAAGAATTTGAATGGCATGAATCATGAAAGGTGACAAAAATTTTCAACTGGCCAATTCGACCTTCTCCTTCGGACCAAGTCTTCTTGAAGTACTCTAAGAATCGGGCTTGATCATTGAACTCCTCAAAGAAAGAGTTCAATAGCTGATTGACACAATCTTTGGTGTCAACGATTGCCATCATGATCATGCCAAGACTGTGGAAGACGTCCATTACCCTTTCCTTGGCTGCATACTTTTATACATTCTTTAGCCAAGCCCTTTTGACATGCCAAAGGCATAGAAGCACGTGGCATTGAAAGACAACCCTAATAGACAATACCAATCATATTGTTTACCGCTCGCCTGCATGAGAAAGTGGCATTGAAAATGAATAGAAAATGAGAAAGGTACACAAATGAAGAAAGGGAAGCACATACTATATGGCTTGGATCTCTGCACTCGCATCATCGGTCAAAAATCAATTTATTCTCCAATCGGGCCTGGCTCTTCTTCCACATTTGAGCGATACGCGAAGCCACACAGAGATGTCCTCAATCTTGTTTCATGAGGATACTACCCACGCAACTGGCACACCACTCTGTTGCTCATAAAAAATGAGGAGAGTATACAATGGGTACTATAGAGAGAACAACTCAGCGTGAGCATTGTGAAGTTTACAGCCAATAAGATCATTGAAAACACGACAAACTATTTTTCAATGTTTGTAAGGCCTCACCTCATATTTGTTAGTTGCAAATGTGCAATCCATCGAGATGACTAAATTGTGTGAGCAACTAACCATCCTATCCAACATCCATGGAGTCTGAACCCCGATAACAAAAGGCATATTGTTCCCATTGGGCCGTTGAAAGTAGTAGAAGTTTTCAAAGTCTTCTCCACTCCACAGTAGGATACTTTTGGAATCAACTTTGTGTTTTTGTGCGTGAGTACAACACACCTTTCACCACACATTCATTAAATCCTTTCTTGTAAGGAATTGATCCCTCTTGGACATCATGCCACATAATAGAGGATCGTTGACATGTCTATCCATTATTGCATTGACACTGACATCCATGAGCAAAAGGCTTTCAATATAGCTTTTTCACTTCATGGATAGAATAGCGGCAAACATGGAACGCTTCTCTCCACTTGTGTCATGAATGCCATGGCAAAATTCACCATTTTTATCTATGTGGAACATTTCTTTGTAGATAATATAGGTAACATTGGGTTTTCCTTCCATAACCTTTACCATTAAGTGGTATTGAAAACGTCACTTTTGTATAAATGTCTTATGTGGTTTCTTCTCTGGTGGAGGCTAGTTTCTATTGTCTTTAGGACTGTATTGACACTAGTAGCTGCAAGAAAGGCATCATCTCATCATGTTAAACCAAGAGAGTAAAATATCATTCGACCATAGAAATGAATGTCGATATATACAAACCTCTTATACAAAATTGTTTTGCTATAAGTTTTCTCGTAGATGGCACAGGAGGTGGTAGGTTCTCTTATTTCTTGTCCAAAAATTTTGTTTCTACACCTTCAACATACATTTCACCATGAATGAATTGATCAAGTCTTGTAAGAGGAATTGCTGCAACAAGGTCAGGGACCTTATCCTTGTTGATGGAAATAGTAGCCCATTCCAAATCGGAAGACAAAAAAGGAGAGCCTCTATTTTGTACATCTTGCACCTCCAATTCGTCTAGCTTCTTCCATTTGAAACCTCTCCCCATTCTAGGAAATATCAACATTGGAAAAATACTTAAAATTAATGTGGATTGTGTGAAGAAGAAGGAAAAAATAATTCATTAAACAAAGATAAAATGTGCTTACATTGTTCTCACCCATGTAAAACCAATAGGACATTCCGGCTTCAACTGAGGAAAATTAAAGGTGATAGATTCAATCGAGCTACGCATAAAATATAACACAAACGCATGCTGGAAATTGGACATTCCAACAACCCAAACACTGTGTTTTCTGAATAACAATTTTTTTCTGCACTTTTCTTTCAATCATGCAAAATTCAAACACAACAACGGAATGTGTGGTTTGAAAGACATTCATACTATCCTATAACATTCCATGTTGCAAAACCGTAGGTGTTAAGAAGCAAGCAACCACCATTATACAACCCCCTACATTTAAACAAGGAGATTCAAATAACTAGAACCAAGCACCGTGTTTCCCATTCAGAATTATTTTGTGGAGTTTTCTTATCAATCGACTGAAATTTATACACAACAATGGAATGTGTGATTTGGAAGATAGTCATACTATATTGTAACATTCCATATTGAGATAAGGAAAGATAAAAACAACAAACTAATTTGACAAGATGATTTCTTTTAGAATTCACAAATTCAACAAATATAAAATCAACACTATTCAACTCAACAAATATCATATTGAAGAATGATCGCAGAAGCACAAAGACATTTGTGACCAAGAAAATATTAAAAAACTAAAGGATTCAATCTTACTTCCTTTTTTCTCAATACAAAATATGGGTTCAAAGGCTCCATGACTGCGTAACAAAATTATCTGAAAATAGAAAATGCCCTTCTCCCCCCTTTTCGTCTTTTTAATTCATTAATAAATGAACACTGTTTCCATTACACCCTCTGAATTCGGTCACTATTCATAATTACAAAATTTTCATGCATGTAAACTAAAGATCTAGTTTCTGTTGATAGAAACCAAGTTCGCTAAACAACCGGAGGAGATGGACCCCGTAAAATCTCCGCAAGCATTTCATTAAGCAAATTATTAAATTCGGCTCGCTCTTCCTCTCTATCTAAGATAGAGATCACCCTCAAATATTCAGCGTAGCTGGAATTTTCCTTCCATGCAAGCAAATGTAGGTCAGAAACAATGTCGAGTTGTTCCCCCTCAAGTGACATTAAATTAGGTTGAATGAATGGTATTGGCTCGTCTTCCCATTCAACAACTTCACCAGGAAGCACCATGTCGAAGAAAAACCTGGGATCAAAATTCTGCCACCTTAAGAAAAATGTGGGTGTTAAGAAGCAAGAACCTAACCATAACAAAACCCTTTACATTTCAAGTGGATGATTAAAATAACTGAAACCCAACACTGTGTTTCCCATTCAGAATTTATTTTTGCAGTTTCTTTTTTCAATGGTGTGAAATTGAAACACAACAATGGAAAGTGTGATTTTGAAGACATTCGAGCAACTGAAATACTCCACATTCTGTTTCCCAAATTTCAAAGACAAAGAACTTGTAAAAACCTCTACATTAAAATAAGGAGATTCAGAAAAATGAAACCCAACACTGTGTTTCCCATTGAGAATAATTTTGGACAATTTTTTTTATTGAAACCCAACACTGCGTTTCCTATTCAGAATTATTTTTTGCAGTTTCTTTTTTCAATGGTGCGAAATTAAAACACAACAATGGAATGCATGATTTTGAAGACATTAGAGCAATCGAAATACTCCACATTCTGTTTCCTAAATTTCAAAGACAAAGAACTTGTAAAACCCTCTACATTAAAACAAGGAGATTAAAAAAATGAAACCCTTCCCATTGAGAATAATTTTTGACAGTTTTTTTATGGAAACCCAACACTGCATTTCTCATTCAAAATTATTTTTTGCAATTTTTTTTTTCAATCGTGCGAAATTGAATCACAACAATGGAATGTGTGATTTTGAAGACATTTGAGCAACCGAAATACTCCACATTTTGTTTCTCAAATTTCAAAGACAAAGAACTTGTAAAACCATCTACATTAAAAAAGGAGATTAAAAAAAATGAAACCTAGCACTGTGTTTCCCATTGAGAATAATTTTGGACAGTTTTTTTATTGAAGCCCAGCACTATGTTTCCCATTCAAAATTATTTTTTGCAGTTTCTTTTTTCAATGGTGCGAAATTGAAACACAACAATGGAATGTGTGATTTTGAAGACATTTGAGCAACCGAAATACTCCACATTTTGTTTCCTAAATTTAAAAGACAAAGAACTTGTAAAACCCTCTACATTAAAACAAGAAGATTAAAAAAAATGAAACCCAACACTGTGTTTTCCATTGAGAATAATTTTGGATAGTTTTTTTATTGAAACCCAGCACTGCGTTTCCCATTCAGAATTATTTTTTGTAGTTTATTTTTTTAATGGTGCGAAATTGAAACACAACAATGGAATGTGTGATTTTGAAGACATTCGAGCAACTGAAATACTCCACATTCTATTTCCCAAATTTCAAAAACAAAGAAATTTTAAAACCCTCTACATTAAAACAAGGAGATTAAAAAAAGTGAAACCCAGCACTATGTTTCCCATTGCGAATAATTTTGTACAGTTTTTTTATTGAGACCCAGCACTACGTTTCCCATTCAGAATTATTTTTGCAGTTTCTTTTTCCAATGGTGCGAAATTGAGACACAACAATGGAATGTGTGATTTTGAAGACATTTGAACAACTGAAATACTCCACATTCTATTTCTTAAATTTCAAACACAAAGAACTTGTAAAACCCTCTATTTTTTGCAGTTTCTTTTTTCAATGGTGCGAAATTGAAACACAACAATGGAATGTGTGATTTTGAAGACATTCGAGCAATCGAAATACTCCACATTTTGTTTCCCAAATTTCAAAAACAAAGAACTTGTAAAACCCTCTACATTAAAATAAGGAGATTCAAAAAAATGAAACCCAACACTATGTTTCCCATTGAGAATAATTTTGTACAGTTTTTTATTGAAACCCACCACTGCATTTCCCTTTCAAAATTATTTTTTGTAGTTTCTTTTTTCAATGGTGCAAAATTAAAACACAACAATGGAATGTGTGATTTTGAAGACAATTGAAAAACTGAAATACTCTGCATTATGTTTCCCAAATTTCAAACACAAAGAACTTGTAAAACCCTCTATTTTTTGTAGTTTCTTTTTTCAATGGTGCGAAATTGAAACACAACAATGGAATGTGTGATTTTGAAGACATTCGAACAACTGAAATACTCCACATTCTGTTTCCCAAATTTCAAAGACAAAGAACTTGTAAAAACCTCTACATTAAAACAAGGAGATTCAAAAAAATGAAACCCAGCACTGTGTTTCCCATTGAGAATAATTTTGGACAGGTTTTTTTATTGAAATCCAGCACTGCGTTTCCCATTTAGAATTTTTTTTTGTAGTTTATTTTTTCAATGGTGCGAAATTGAAACACAACAATGGAATGTGTGATTTTGAAGACATTCAAGCAACTGAAATACTCCACATTCTATTTCCCAAATTTCAAGGACAAAGAACTTGTAAAACCCTCTACATTAAAACAAGGAGATTCAAAAAAATGAAACCTAGCACTGTGTTTCCCATTGAAAATAATTTTGGACAGTTTTTTTAATTGAAACCCAGCATTGCGTTTCCCATTCAAAATTATTTTTTGTAGTTTCATTTTTCAATGGTGTGAAATTGAAACACAACAATGGAATGTGTGACTTTGAAGACATTCGAGCAACCGAAATACTCCACATTCTGTTTCCTAAATTTAAAAAACAAAGAACTTGTAAAACCCTCTACATTAAAACAAGGAGATTCAAAAAAATGAAACCCAACACTGTGTTTCCCATTCAGAGTTATTTTGTGCAATTTTTTTTATTGAAACCCAGCACTGCATTTCCCATTCAGAATTTTTTTTGTAGTTTTTTTTTCAATGGTGCGAAATTGAAACACAACAATGGAATGTGTGATTTTGAAGACATTCGAACAACTGAAATACTCCACATTTTGTTTCCCAAATTTAAAACACAAAGAACTTGTAAAACCCTCTGCTTGCAACAAAATTACCCCTCACCTCGATTTCGTGTGTATTCTCCTCCAAATCCTCCACGTGCACTCCATACTTCAGCTAATTTGGTCGGTATTCTCCTCAAATTCGTGCATGTGCTCTCAGACCTTCAACTTTCCTTTTCAACGTGCAGATAGGAAACATGAAACAAATAGTATTTTCGCCTTGCTTTCTCCAAACAAAAAAGGCCCATGTCATTCCCTTCCACTTTTCACACATCGAACAAGAAACTTGCCGACGAAGCTAACCCCACCGCTTTCTACGCCCGACAATTGGCAGGAAAATGCACCTGACGGCGTCGTTAACTCTTGCCTGACCATAGATCGGACGTTTCATCCCCTCCGCCGATTTCATGCATCTGGCGGGCCCCGCACTACGATGGTCTCGTCATGTTATGTATGTATCCATGTATGTTCATGTGTATGTTTTTCATGCGTTTTTCGATGTGCATAGGTGAATTTTGTCTAGTAGTTAACCGGCTCCATATAAGGTGGCATATTATAAATATAATTGTTTAAGCTACAAATTTATAGATTAACCATCACATCTTAAAACACCTCACACAAATACATATTAAAACATCCCATGAGAAAACACTAATCAAATTTCTCTAAACAAGAAAACCAACATCGAACAATGCTTCAATACTGAAAACTATTAGCTCTCTTGGCTATGTGAGATTCATCCCAAGTATAAAGGAAAGAAATGATTAAAAATCTGACATATCAAAACAAAATCTTACTTATTGATAACATAGAATAAACTAGAATTAAAAGCTCAAATAAACTCTATAACTCTTAAATCTTTATTAGAATTCGCTAATAAATTCTATGACAAAGTATTGAACATAGTCATGAGTAGAAAACCTAACACATAACAATATGAATGGTAATGGTCGTGTATTCTAGTCATAACACATAATTACTATTAGTCTGACTCAAGTGAATGCATTTTTTTTTGTAGAGTGGAGATAATTAATGCCCTTTTGTGCCAATTATTTCATGTATATAAATAGATCATGTTGACTTTAAAATATAAAATTAATGCCTCTACACTTGACATAAAGGAAGATCAATAAAATAATTTTGTGGCTAGTCAATAGCATGTCATCTTATTAATTAGATTGAAAGATTTCTAAAATCGTCATAATTGATCACTTAACATGGAAACAAGTGAATCAAATAAGACATATATGTTCACAACTCACAATCATGCTGACATCACCAAGAGTTTTAGTGCTCAAACAAAGTGATATTTTATGTTAGTATAGGATTCAACCTCTTCAAATGATCTAATTTTTTTGAGGTTGTATTATCGATTTAAAATTTGTATGGATAGAGCTTAGTATTTGACATTAAGTATAGTAGAATGTAATTGTGAAATGATTTGAACTAAGAAGAAAAAAAAATTGAAATAATAATTTGATTTTGTTTTTGTTTTCAACCTTTATAATATGAATGTGAAGCATATTTTCTAGTAGAAATATATTTAAAGAATATCTGATTCTTTGCTTTCTTTCTTTCTTTGATTATTTTATATTGGTTTCATCTAATGGTTAGATCTTATTCAATAGTATTGCATCATGCTAACACATTCTCAACCATTGATGTCTTTATTATTATTTTAATTTGTAAAATATAATAATTATGGTTTTTTGTTTTTTTTTTTGACCTTTATAATATGAATTTAAAAATATTTTCTAGTGGAAATGTAGATTCTTTGCTTTTTTCCTTGTATAAAGTGTTTTATTTATTTTTAATATTATTTTTATTTATTTTATATTTGGTTCATTAGATGGTCAGATCTTTTTCAATGGTCAACGATCATTCTACCACATTCTCAACCGTCGATCATTAAATTCAGTCGATAATGTTCATAGAGAAAATGCCACCGAAGAGCACCCACTCAATTACCACTCTCCAAATTTGAAAGAAAATATTTATTGATGTGGATCACCCCTTTCCAATTAATGGCAGGCTATTAACAACTTGATCGAGCATTTAACATCAGAAAAAAAAATCACAATTCACATTTATTTTATGGTTTATCTATAAGCGGAAGTGAAAGCTGTCAAACCATGGACAAATATCAGCGTGTAGAGAAGTCTCACCTTGAGGTCCTCCTTATGGATAATGAGATTCACACATCTAACAAAGTTGAGAAAGGAAAAGGCTATGTGCATGGGAGGGGGACTTGAAGAAGAGGAATACTAAATGGATAATTATTTATGATCATCCATTTCAATTAGCTATCCAAATTTAGGAAAAGTACTAAATGTGCAGAGAAAAGAATATTAAAATAGTCGAAATTTCAATTGATATTTAAAAAAAATTAAAGAATTAAATTAAAATATTGTAGGTTTTGATTTAGCATATATATTTTTGCATAAAAAAATGCAACAAAAATAATATTAAACTATTATGATTTGTATAGGATCTGATACCAAATGTAATAGTACTATTTCCAAAATAGATAAATTTAAAAGTCTTGAATTTATCCAATAAATAGAGATCTATTATTTATGAAATAAATATTAGTTAAATATCATATCAGTTTTTAAAATGTATAACACTAAAAAATATCAATTATTGAAATGTCAAAAATAACCAATAATATTAATCTTTTAAAAATATGTAGAAAACCCACAAATTGCTTGGAACAGTTCTGGTTTAGCCTCTTTCGTCTGTGAGAAGTCCAGGAGGAACAAAGTGTACTATGATGCTCTACACAAGTGCTGGTTCAACAAAAAAATGTTAAACACATGTGGAAATAACCAAGCCCTAGTTAGGATAGTTCTGAGTGTACTTTGTACCGAGGGTCAAGTGCAAATAACCAAGCCCTAATTAGGATAGTTCTGAGTGTACTTTGTACTGAGGGTTGGACACACACTATGTGCCCCCTTGTCCAATGCTCACAACCTGCTAACCTGGAATCCTATTCTTGCAATTTCTCAATTAATTCCTTCCTTTTCATGTTCTCTGTACTTTTCCTATAAATTAGTTTTTCACGGGTTTAATCTGATAACAAAGGGTGGTTCCAACTATTACACCCCCAAAATAAATTACATTACAATAATCTTCTCATGAAAAATTTAATATTTGTTTTATTATATTTATTTATAAAATTAATTCTCTCCCTCTCTCTCTAATCATTCTCTTTTTTATATTGCTTTTTCCATAAGGAAACAGTCCCATAACACCAACCCATTAGAGAAAACAATCTCTTCTAATGAGAGGCACCAACCTCCTGATCTCATTAGTCAGGAGGCACCAAGATCTGAATGAATATTAAGAATATTGTTACTTTATTATATTACTTTAATATTTGTTTTATTATATTTATTTATAAAATTAATTCTCTCTCTCTCTCTCTCTCTCTCTCTCTCTCTCTCTCTCTGATCATTCTCTTTATTAAATTATTTTTTTCATGAGGAAAAAGTCCCATAACACCAACCCACTGGAGACACCAATCTCTTCTAATGAGAGGCACCAACCTCCTAATCTCCTTGGTTAGGAGGCACCAAGATTTGAATGAATATTAATAATATTGTTACTTCAATATGTTTCACAAATCCGCCTTAATATCTTTACCAAAATCTGTTATAATCCTTAGATTTTCTATGATTTCTTCACAAAATATGCTCATAAACTCCTTCAAATTTTCTTGTAGATGTGATCAAAGATTTGTTCTTCAATCTTTCTTGAATAAGAAATATATTTAATAATTTCTTGCATTCATAAATCTATTCATAATTTCTTTATAAGTCTACTCATAAAATCCTACATAAATATGCTCATAAACTCTTTTTAAATCGACTCATAAACTCTTCTTAAATATTCTCATAGATTCTTCTTAAATATATGTGCTAAGCCTTTACATATATTTCTATTGTATATCTTCTCTCCATTTACCTTTTTTTTTTCTCTAAATCAATTGATATATTGCATTATTTTTAATATTTTCTTACCATATCTTTATCTCCTTTTATACCACACATGTCTCTTCAAAAGAATGTGTCCCTTCACATAGGAGGTGAATCTCCCAAGAGGGGTTGGCCAACCTTGAGATAATAATATTTTATTTAATTTTAAATCTCCAAGTTGACGCTTCAACCAAAGAGGTCGGCCACAAATTTAATTTATTTTTTATTTTCTTCCTTCAAGATGGCACTTAACAAGGTATGGGTCGACCCATGTATAATAAATATTTTATTATTTTAATTTCAAATTCTTCAATGAGGTGATTTGAACACAATTTAATTTTAGATCTTCAAAATTTTAACATTGTTTAAATTTTTAATTTAAACTTAACAATCACCCTTAGATGAGTTGACCTACATCTTTTTTCTTTATCATTATTTTTATCCTTCATCAATTTTCTTCAATGGATACATTATAACATGTCTTCAATATGCCAATGTTATTACTTTGACATCAATGACAACAATCCATGTCCTTTGATATATATGAAAATATTTCAAACACTTCTAAGTAAAAAATATCCTTATAAAAAGATCTAAAGAATCTACTATCTCTGTCACTAACAATGCTTCTTAGCAACCCATGCAATCTAAAAAATTCTTCAAAAAATAATTTTGCTACTTTGAGTGTCTTAAAATTTGAAGTGATTGGAAATAAATGTGTATAATTTTTCAATCTATCTACCACTACATAAATAGAATCTTTACCTTGGAACCTTAGGAAGTCTCATGATAAATTCCATGGAAATTATTTCCCACTTCTATTTAGGTGTTGGAAGTGGTTGAAGTATTCAAGTAGGGAAATTTTTTTCTCCTTTATTTTCTAGCAAGATATGCATTCTTTGATATGCTTGTGAACATCCTCTTTTATCCCCTTCCATGAAAATATCTCATGGATATTCCTATATGTTGTATGGTATCCTTGATTTTTACCTAAGGGAGTGTCATGGAAAGCCCTTAAAATCTTCTCCTTGATTTTTGATTCTAGCACTAAGAAAATTATGTTCTTGTAGTAGATCAACCCATCTATCACCGTGTACTTGTCATCTTCCACTAATTCATCCAAAACATTATATGCAAATTAATTTTTAGCATATTTAATAATGATAGTCTTTCTAATCAACATGAATAGTAGATAATGAACATAAAGTAGGCCTCTTGGAAAGTGCATCAACCACCACATTTCTCTTGTCCTTCATTTAATCTATTTCAAAATAATAGGCTTGTATCTTGCTTACCAACCTTTTTTGGCGGTTATTCAAATTTTATTTGATTCAAAAAGTAATTCAAACTATTATGGTTAGTCTTCACAACAAATTTCTCACATATAAGATATTTTCTAAACTTTGCTAGTGCAATGTAGGATTACCAACATTTCCTTATCATAAAGGGAATATGCCTTTTCTAGATTACTTAAGTTTCTACTCTCAAAATTAAATACATGTCTCTTATGAGTTAGGACAATCCCAAAACCATCTCTATATTCATCACATTCAACCACAAAAGGTAATAAAAAAATCAACAATAACAAGCATTGGACACCAACTCATTACCTCCTTAAAATCATCAAATTTTTTGTGAGTTTCCTTGGACCATGCAAAGGCTCCTTCCTTGGTCATATCAATCAATGAAACAACCAAATAAGAAAATCCCCTCACAAACCTCATGTAGTAACAACATAGCCCAAATAATCCTTTCAACTATGTTAGATTGGTAGGTGGAGGCTAATATATAATTGCTTGAATATTCTATTTATCTATTTGAACCCCCTTTTAGCTTATGATGTGACCCAAGTAAAGAATCTTAGTTAATCCAAAATAAAATTTTGATAGCTTAGCATAGAATTTTTTTGTTCAAAAATCTCTAAAACTATATCTAAATTTTCCAAATGTTCTTTCCAAGTTTTACTGTAAATCAATATATCACCAAAGAAAACCATTTTTTTTTCTAAGTTTCTTATTGAATACCTTGTTCATGCATTATTGAAAGGTTTTTAGAGCATTAGTAAGGCTGAAAGATATGTCTAAGAACTCAAAATGTCCATAATGGCACTAAAAACCCGTCTTCTCCACATCTTCATCCCTTAGACAAATTTGGTGATAACTCAATCTCAAACCAATTTTAGAGAAGTAAACAAATCCATGCAACTCATTAATGAGTTCATCTATCATTTGAATATGGTATCTATTCTTAATGGTCTTCTTATTCAAGTCTATGTTGTCTATGCACATCCATAAAGTGCCATCCTTATTTTTCATAAGAACAAAAAATGATGCAACTAAGCTAGAGCTTGGCCTTATATAACCCATATGAAGAAGTTATTTTATGGTCTTTTCAATCTCCTCTTTATACACCATGAGGTGATGATATATAGTGGTTATGATAGGTTTTACACTTGGTTCCAACTCAATGATATATTCAAAACTCCTATTTGGTGGTGATCCTGAAGGAAAACCACTAAAAACCACACTATCTTATCTAAAATTATTTGAATATCAGTATAATGGGATTGTTTCATACATGTGGATGAATTTGTGGGTATTATCATGAATTTTTTCCCATGCAACTTGGCCTCTTTAAAAAAATATTCTCTGTTCTTTTTCTTGTTGCCACTCATGGAGTTCCATTGAAGATTCCTTTGAGTATCACTTATTTCCCATCTAATTTAAATCTCAACTCCATAGTTTGATAATTTTGTGTAAACTCCCCTAAAGAATGTAGCCATTGAACACCCAAAACCATCTCAATTTCTCCAATCCAAAAACTATAAAATTCATTACATACCTTATAATATCTTAATATTATATTGAGTTGCCTAATCATCCTAGTACAAGGCATGGTGAATCCATCAACTATAGTAAACTTGAATCCTTCAAATTATTCTAGCTTCAATCCTCTCTTTTCTACCAAACCTTCACCAATAAAATTATGGGTATCCCCACTATCTATCAATACAATCATATCTTCTCTAGAGATCACTCCATGTAATTTAAAATGGTGATATTTTGGAGCTCTTGAAAGGGATGCAAGTGTTCCATTATGATTAGTCTCATTTTCTTTCTCATACTCATGCAAAATATGCCCTTCCAAATCAACAAAAACCTCAATTTCTCTCTCTGACTCCGAATCTCCATCATATACTACCTCAATATAAAAAGCTTATCCTTTATTGAGACACCTATGGCTAGGCACCCATGGTTCCATATAAGAAAAAAATAGTTTATTTCTCCTAATATCATTCATGTTTTCTTCATCTATCTTCTTTGTTGTAATTGGAGGTATAGCCTTCTAAAATGGTGAATAAGGTTCCTTCTTTTGAAACCCTAAATTTTGATCCAATTGGTGGATTCTTTGGTTTAATGAGAAAAAATATTTTTCTGCACAGATGGCTCCAAGGTTAAAGCCCTCTTAATGGATTCTTAAAAAGCTATATGTGCAAAAGCCTTCACAATACCCTTAAAGGGTTCTACCAAACCCTAAAAAAAAAGGAATACTTTTTTTTTTTGAAACATCTAGTACCAAAACTACCACATTAAAAATCAACCACATAAGCTTCCACTATACCATGTTTAATTGTTGTAAGCTCTCTAAAGTATCATCTTCATTTATCCTTTCAAAATGATCTAAAATTCTTTGACTAAATTCATCAAATGTCTATGCTTGATCATGACCCTATGTAATTAATCTATGATGAAATCAATCATAAGAAAATCCCTCCAAATTCAAAGTAGAAAAATGAATAACATCTTCTTCTACCATGGGGCTAAGTGTAAATAATGAAACTTTTGAAGCCATGCACTTGATGAAATTTTTCTACTCCCATTAAACACGAGCGCACTCAATTTAACATTTCTTTGGTTTAATGATTTTTTTCATCATTCTAGTGACCATTATTATGTCTTCTTCTTGAATCCTTCTTCTCTTGGATTTCCAAATAGGTCGTAAATATTATATTGCTTTTAAAACCCTCATATTTGTTGTTTTTGTTTTCAAGGATTCTTTTAAGACTTTCACCATAAGGATATTCATAAGCTTTCTCTTCATAAATTTATTTCCTTAGAAACATAGGTTTTTAATGTTTTAGAATGGAATACCCTATGCATTTACCATTACTAAATGTACTTCCTTCACCTTGTGGGGCTTTGCTAAGTTGCACATTCTTCGACTCATTTAAAGTTTTTATCATTTTCACCATCAAAGAGGTCAATGTATCTTGCTTCCCATTCATTATAATTAATTTTTTTATTGGATGAACTTATCTCTTTCTTCAAAATTGAGCCTCCTTTCTTTCCTAATATTTTCTTTGTGTCACTAGGTTTTTTTATTGATTGCTTATATTTCTCTTCTCCAATATCTGAGTTCTCTTTCACTCAGAATCATAAAAAGAAAAGGTTACCCTAAATTCTAGAAATATTAGGTTTTGATATCACTATAATGTTCTCAAATCATAATTTTAATGATTTTTAATGAAATTGAGCATAATTAATTTTTTCACCAAACTATACCAAAAATCTTCTCTAAAAAGCTAACTAGTCATCATCCAAATTTGCACAAAATAACTTAAAAATACAACAAAACAAAATTATTATAGAATTTTGTGATTTAATATAGTAAAATGGATTGGTATATCAATCATTACATCTACAAAAAAATTAAAAATCTAAAAAGAAAATGCAAAACTCACACTTTGTCGGTGACACACACACTGCCAACAATGCACAACAAAAACCTCAATCTTCTCCACAAAAAAAATAGATATAATCAACACATAGAAATGATCCAAAATTATAGAAAATAGACACCAACAACAAAAAATAAACAACAAGAAGAAAATCTAATGCTTCCCTCAAAACAACAACAAAATTCACCCACTACTCGCAAATAAACAAACACAATTGAAAAGTCTAGAAAGACCAATAAATATTTGAAGCTCTAATGCAATACTAGTATGAGAATTCCTTCAAGAAAAAAATGGTTTTCTTCCTCTTATTCCAAAAACTAGTGGGTTTTCATCCACCGATTGCAATCTCTTATGGGTTTTCATCCATAGAAGAAATTCAAACACAAAGTGCTCCAAAGATAAAATGGCATAAGATGAATGAATGTTTTTGGAAGATACACACCAAAATTGGCTCCCAAAACCCCACACCCTCATTGGAAGGGAAAAAATTTAAAATTTCCAACTCAAACCCACTTCATAATTGACAACCTAAAAACAATAAATTTACCATTGCCAATTGATGCCCCATTTAAAAGGAAGCCAAATGCTTCTAGAAATTTTCATCACACACCATAGCTAGTAATACTAAATTTAATATTTAATTATCTTATAGGATGTGAATAATTAGGATTAAATCAAATATTAAATAAATTATTTTCCTACAATCTTTCCTATATATTAACCCACGAGAAATAAGATGGGCTAATTAACACCCCCAAACTTGCTATTTTTGGAAAGGGGACATGACACTTTTTATTGTAAATTTGATTAAATTTTTTCTACAATAATACCTAGAAACATGTGTTTGGTATTATATATTAATAACAACACACAATCACTATTTTAGGAAACACAAATGTACTTGAACAGATTGAGAACCATTGGAATTGGGCTCAAGGTTTCCTATAGAGGCTCTAAACCAAATTTCATCACTTTTTTAGCTTGGTAATTCATTACAATAGAGAGTTTTCCTAATATTGAGAAGTCCTTAAGATAAAAAATACATGAAATTTTCTTATTATGCTTAGAATTTTCTTTTGATTGAAAAATTTAATATGGTCACCTACCATGAAAATAAATAGAGTATGGAGTAAACTGATAAAATGTGTGTCATGAAATCATATAAAAATTTAAATGTAAAGAGATACACATAGTTTTTTAGGTTAGGACACCATTAAACTAGCACCTGAAGGTCACTTGGAGGTTGCAAACCAAATTTAATTAAATTTTGAGGTAGGGATTTTTTTCAAGAGATGGGTCCACCCAGCATTAGAGAGAAGTATTGGGGTGTGCCTAATATTTATGAGAAGTCCTATATCTCTATTTGACTTAGAATTTTATAGATAGTTTAAATTATTAGTGTTTCAAGTACTTTAAATTGATACTTCATTAGATTATTCACTAATTTTCCTCACATTGATCTACAAGAACAAAGATATTATGAAGAATCACATATGAAATAAATGGTTAAATGGGGTTCTATATTGGTTTCCCCCTTGTGGGATTTTAAGTTTGTATCCACATAACATAAATAATAATGAAAATTTGATAAAAAAAATTATGCAAATAAATTAGATATTTTAACCATAAATAGTGAAATTCATATCTATTGCTAACTAAGAGGCGATGCAATACATATTGATAGAGTGGGCCTTGGGATCTATGAAAATAATATGCAAATGAAAATAAAAACCAACAAGGTCAGTGCAGGATCATGGGGGTCCAAACTAGGCCCTTAAATGGCAATGACAGTTCAAAAAAGTCGAGTTAGGAAACTTGAAAAAAATTTGAATAGGTTATTAACATAATTTGAAATATATATAAGAACATAATTTGTATCAAATTGAATGTCGTTTCTAAGATACTAGTCCTTTTTTGGAAAAAACTAAATCTATTTGGTGAAAATTTGAAATTTCATTGCAGTAGTACTAATTTTTTCAAGAAAAAATAAAAAGTAGGTGTATGTCTGACCAATCTAAGTACAAGAATTTTTTTTCTGAAACTTTCAATATAAGTAGAGGGCACATCCTCGGATGCACCACATTTTTTTTGTAATTTTTTTTGCAAGTAAATAATTAGTTATTAATTTTTTTTTAAAATATTAAAACTTGTATGTCTAACCACCATAACTTGGTCAAAAATTAATGAAATTCAATTTTATTTTATTTTATCCTATAGTATGGGAAGCTTATAATGTGTCACATCTTTCAGATTCAAAAAATATGAAATCGTTTGAGAATTATAGATATTTTTTAATCAACCTATCAATTAGGACTTTAGTTATAATGCATAGAGAAATTTAATAATTAATAATTATCTATTAAAACAAAAGTAAGGTATATCTTTTTTTTTTTGGTGAAAGTGGCAAGCTACTATTATATTTTATTATATATTAAATAACATATTACAAAATCTGGTTTTGGGGAGCTTACCGGCAGGAAAGAACCAATAAGAAAACCTCTGGTTATAGCTATGACATGCAAAAAGTAAAAAGTTACAGCGACCACTTAGATCGTTTGTACAAAGAATTCCGATGATTCAAAATTCAAAATTGTCCTAAGCTAACCTATAATAGACCTACTAAAGGAATACCAACCCTGACCAAATTTTGCTAAGCACAATCCTAACTGTGAATCGACTCAAAATATTCAATTACCCGACCCTTACAAACATAATTGTTTAAAACATTTAAAACCTTACAAAACATCGATCATTATCTCAACCCTTACACCCATCATTGTTTAATACAATTAATATCCCAAAAAACCCATTATAAAATTCATAAGACCCCATATGAAAAATCCCATTATAAAATTATTGCATTTGTCCATCTGTTGCTTTTTTGTTTGTCGAATTTTCATCCATCCCTTCTGCTTGCAGATAATTTCTTTCAAAAACCCTTTGATTATCATATTGAGAACCCTGAGGCTCCATGCACAACGACATACGAGACAAAGCTCTTGCATTGGAAGGCATTTGAAGATTTTGAGCATTTTGGCCATGATTCGGTATTCGGTTTGAAGATTTTACCTGCAATTGCAGGTCTAGTTGTAAACTTTGATTAGCAGAGCATAAAGTATATGCATAGAGAAAAGATAGATCATAGAACTTGTCCTTAATTTCCAGTTCCATTAGCGTGCACACACTCCTCCTGCTTTTCCTTAAAGCTCGCAACAAAATGTTTTCATTTCTGTGTTGAAGAGAAAGTCAAATGACATCGAAAATTTCCTCAATAGCCTGGCATTTTTGTACCAATATTCTGGGGAAGAGACCCCCAATAAACACTTCTCGATTATAAAATTTATACTACTGAACAGATCTAAGAACAACATTGTCTATTCAAAATTGAAACTTAATGTAATTCCTTGCCAGTTCTTTGATTTCATTCAGAGATTAAAACAAATCCAAAGGATTGGAGAGAAAAATAGAGATCACCTATGAGGGGAAGAGGATATGGCGAGAACGAGGGCTGGTAACTTCAATACCCAAGATAATTCGAATACATTTCTCCACCCTTGCACAATCAATTCTAAACATGGAATTTAATATCTCTTGTGTGATATACTCTACAATGGGATTTTACCATAACTTAGTTGGCAAATAAACTCTATAATTCCAGGGATGGAGAACCATTGTATCTACTTCTAGATTAAAATCAAAGCATGCGCAATCAAGATAATGCTATAAATTGCTGCGAATACTATTGTGTTTGCAATGAAAACACTGATAACAAATTTTTGCTTTCTGAAAATAAAGAAAATGTTATAATTATGAACAAATAAGCTAGGAGCTACACACTTAAAATATAGTACTCCCTTAAATGCTCATACATGCTGAATGAAAACCAAAATTCCTAGGTACAGAGTCTGCATAACAAAACATGATTACCTTGTACCCATAAGTTGTCGCCAACTTGAAGAAGCATAAAAGAACGAGTTGATGTGATCGAGGCTGAATATTTAGGCTGATGCCAACATCATCGGGAGTTATTTCATTGTCATTTAAGACTGGTGCAAGTACCCATGACAAGTGACAAGAAATCATTAATGCTTTTTCTTTTTTATATGCTTGAAGCCACTCAAATTGATTGTGAGTTATATACGTTGGACTTGATGATGTCAGCACCAATTTAAATAAAGTATTAGAAGAAGATACTCATAATGGATAATGATCGACTTCAATTATGCTTCTCAAATTAACCAGTTCTTGGATACAAGTGAAATCATTATTGTTAATGCTATCATGGATATAAAGAAACTCCCTTTTATCACAACCTAGATTAGCAAGGCGATTTTCTAAAACATTTCCCTCTATAAGTATAGGAAATCTGAACATCTTCAAACTCATCTAAAAGTTTCTAGGCAATCTGCAAAACATATTTTAGGGCCCAATTAAAGCATGATCTCTCTTTGCACACATTTATCATTAATAGTGAGTCACCCTCAATATGTAATGCCTTGATCTGCAATTTATTTTCCAAGAGAAACCCATAGAGAAGAGATATTGATTTTTTGCATATTATTCATCCCAGGGGGTAAAGATAATGATTTGGCTACCTTAAGAAAACCTTTGTTATCTCTGATACAAAAGCCTACTCTTGAAACTCCAGGGTTACCTCTGGATGCCATCAAAATTCAGTTTTAAGAAATTTTGAGATGGAGGTGACCACTTAATTGAATTCATATCTATTTTTTTTATTATGTGATTGTTTTAATCTTCCCTTAAATGGAAGAGTTATAGGATTCCAATTTTGTAAAATGAAATTATCCCAGTTTGAAAAAAATCCAATATTTTTTATGATTTTGAACCCAAGAATTGACTGTCTCCGATATAGATTTTTTAATCAAAACATGAACAAAATGTGCTGATGAAACCAATTTTCTGAAAATTCTTTTGTTTCTTTCCCACCAAATAGCCCATAATACCATTTCCAGAATGACTTGCCAAATGCATCCAAAAAAGAACTTTTGTAGAGTATTGGCCAAGCAGAGAAAAGATCCCAAATTGTATTTGGAAGGGTCAATGAATAATTAATTTTCCTCAAGACAAACAACCAACAAGATTGTGCAAAAGGGCATTGCAGGAACAAATGGTCATGGGTTTCAAAATCTTGATCACATAACACACACTTGAAGGGCTCAACAATGCCCGATTTATCTAGTCGATCACTTGTCAATGCTCTCTTTCTCATTACTAGCCAAGCAAAACTAGCTGCTTTTGGGAGGACAAAGCTATTCCAAAAAAAGGAGAATTCCCTTTGAGACTGAATAAAATCCTTTCTATCGATAATTGCTCAATACCCCTATTTTATTGAATAAGATCCATCCTTTGAGGGTGCCCATATTATATGATCAAGTTTATCAGTTATTAAAAGTACTCTATTTTGAAGAATGTTTGATAATAATTCTTTTTGCTCTTGTGATATCTGCAAAGAGGAGAAGTATTTCCGTTTTACTCTACTTGAAGAAGATTCGATGGAACTAATATTATTTGTTAATTTTGTTCCCCATAATTGTGATATAATTGGAATTGTTGATTGCAAATCATTATTATTGCTCAACGGAGGATGGTTGTTCCAAGAGTTAGTCAAAAAATTTACTTCATCACCTCGATTGACCTCCTAAGAGATGTATGCTATTACTATTTTCTTGCATGAAAGCATGAAATTCCACATAGCCGATCCTTCCGATGGATTAGAAACTATGAAAATTCTCTTAGGATCTTGGCTATCCAAATATTTGGCCCTGATTAAGGAGCACCAATTGGATTCTGGTTTAGCATACATTTTCCATATTAATTTTCCTCCAAAGGCTTGATTATGTTTAGGTAAATCATGTAATCCTGTTCCTCCTTTATGTTTTTTTGAGACCATGCTATCCTAAGAAACAAGAGGGATTTTTTTTCCATCATTCATATTCCCTTTCCACAAGAAGCCTCTTATGATCTTTTGAATCTGCTCAACTACTGATTTTGGGGCCCTTAATACAGAGATGAAGTAACTAGGTATTGCTGAGAGGATTGATTTTACGAGGATAATTTTTCTTGAAAAATGATAACCATCTGGCTTTTCAAGCACCGATCCTTTGTTTAATTCTATCAACGATTTCAACCCAAAGAGATGCTTTATTAGACCCCATAAAGAAAGGTATACATAAATACTTACAAGGTAGTTCGGCCTCTTGAAATCCTAGAATTCTTATGATATTCCTTTGTAGTGTATATTTGGATTTAAAAACATACACTTTTGATTTTTGTGCATTTATCTTTTGTCTTGATACCAATGAATACTTATCCAACACTTCCTTTATTTTATTTTCTTTTGTCAAAAAAGTATTTCCATATAGAAGAGTATCATCTACAAATAAGTTGTGGGTAACTGAGAGATCTATTTGAGGGATGCTAATACCTTGCCATAATCCTTTAGAGTGCTTATCCTTTATTGTTTTACTCAGAGCTTTTGCCATGATTATGAATAGGAATAGTGACAATGGGTCTCCTTGCCTCACCCATTGGGTTTCTTGAAAGAAACTATAGGGTGAGCCATTGATTATAATTGAGAAGTGTGCACCTGAAAGACATGAGAGTATCCATTTGCACCATTTCTTTGAAAATCCATATTTGTCAAGCACTTTTATTAGAAATTCCCAATCAACTCTATCGTAAGCTATATCTAGTTTAACTATGAAAGAAGACAAGTGATTTGTCTTGATAGAGTGAAGAACCTCATGTGCCACCAATGCCCCTTCTGTAGTTTCTCTACCCAAAACAAATCCTCTGTTAGGTCTCAAAAACATAGGTTTTAACCACGAGAGGTTGCCAAGCTCTCACAACATTTTTGGCCGACGTACAAGGCCAATTAATACAATTGAACCTTCTGCTCTTTAGGCTCTACTAAACCTAGGCGGGTGCACCTATGTGAATGATGCAGATTTTAAATATATTTCCTTGCTTGAGAAATCTATCCACAATGGCAAATGGAAGTGGATAGATAAAATCACTACACTTACTCCTACTGCACAAAAGGAAGGATTTGAATATGTTGTTTATTATGAATTTTATCATTTGGGTTGTGATAGATCAATGCCTTCTATCTACATGAGCAATGGAGTAAAAGTTAAGAATGGTATGTGTTTCCCTATTTGTCTTAACTCTAGTTGTTAGGCACTTTGAAAAATGAGATTCTATGACTGGAATAAAACTTCACTGAATTTATGACTTTTGTGCTGAATATTTCTTTACTAGGTTCTTCTTTAACCATCCAAAAGAAATCCTTAAATCATTGTGACTTGTTAAAATAATTTAATTCTAACTTGCAGACACCAATTAATTAAATCACACAAAATGGGAATACATTTTGACAAATCAGAGATATACTTGATATGCTGATTTAAATAATCAAAAGACCTCAAGTTGGAGACAACCAAATAAATAATATGAATTGATATGACACAACAACTGCTAACCAAGAAAGAAATTCACCAGTTAAAATATATTATCTCCATTGATTATGCTTCAAGAAAGTTTTTCATTGTTTACATTCTCAGTCTTCATTTTCTGAAATAATCTAACTACTACTACCTTCCCTCCTTTAACTAATTTTTTCATATATTTATACAATTCATACCAAGGGTCGTGACCCTTTGCTTATTCGGTGCAACCGGTTGGCATTCTTTAGTGAAAATAAAATATTTAATTAGTTGCCTTTTTGGCAAATTAAATATTTTTACCATAATCCTGCATTTTGTTTTATTTTAACATTTTAGAATTTTTCCCGCTCTTTAATATTTCACTTCTCTGTAGCTTCCTTTACATTTACCGCCTTACTACAGTTCACCTTCTATGTCCCTACGGTATCATGGTGGTTGTCTTTTCCGCTCCCCCTACCGCTCAACCATGGGCTCATTGTTTACACCTTGCAGTATGGCGGCTTCTGACCTTGACCGTTACATTTACTGCTACCCGCCTTACTGCAGTCTGTCATTTGGATGTCCACGGTACCGTGGTAACTTGTATTAACTGCCACCTCGCCTTTTATTTCCTGACCACCGCATTATCGCAATCTTCATTTTTACCTCTGGCGGTACTGCGGTGACTGCCTTGACCGCTACCTCCATTGTTATCTTCATCCACTGCGCCACTGTGATCTTCGACTTGACTGCCAGTGGTACCACGGTTTGACTGTTCACTGACCACCATCTCATCATTGCTTCATCGCCTACCTCGTCGCTTATCCGCTTACCACACAACCACAGTCACTTTGGTGACTGTACGTGGTTGCACGATAACTATTACATGACTGCAATTAACCGTGATACCACGAGCCACCCCGCAAGGGGTCGCAGTATAGAGGTAAAAAATATCGGCCAAGAAGGATGGATGATAAGGCAATGGTATAAGATATTTTAGCTTTATGAAAGGTGGCAAAATGATTTTTTATGAAAAATATAGTGAAATATATGGGTTCAAATGGGTAAAGACCTTAGGATTTTCATGGAAAATTCAGGTTCTAACAGTGGCTCCTATTGGGGATGAGTGATTTTTCCAATCAGTGCAAGAATCCAAGATATCACTGGGAGAGCAGACCAGGACAACAAAGGATGTGAAAAATGAAGGCAAGGGAAGATGGAAGGAATGAAAAGATGAAGGAGATGGAAAATGGAGGAAGTGAAAAGATGAAGATGGAAATGACCCTACACTATTGTACATGGAAAGAAAAAAATGTTTTCAATGAGGGAGCTCCACGATTGTCCATGTACTGGCAAGTCCCAGTCCCTTTTAAATTCCTAAACTATTGTGCATGGAAAATAATGTTTAAAGAGGTTCGTTAAGAATTGCCCATGCATTGGAAATCTTTAATCCTCTGCATTTGCTATGGTCTAAAATTCAAACCATAAATGATGGCCCGAGGCCACCCAAAAGAAGAGCTTATACTTTCCTTTGTCATAGACTTTATTTTGATTTGAGCTCATCAGGTTACTTTTGAAACTATCCATTCCATCTGTCTTGCTACATGCACTGTCATTGAAAAATTTCAGGAAGTCATCATGTTCAACTTGACTCATATTCCTTTCACCACTATGTATTTCATCATATGATAAATCTTTGTCACCTTCATCATACAAAGTGTATCCAGATTCAATGGTGCTTTCACTATTTTTCTCATTATTAAGTACTGCTAAATGATTAGGCAGTTGTACTAGGATTTGAAAATCTGAATGCTTCTCTTGGATATCTAATTTTTTTGTCTCATCAACATCTTCCTAAACAATAAAATCAGAAATACTTTCTAGTTTTTCCCTATCACTAGTTGGTAGGGACATATAATTCTGATCCATATAGTCATCCTTACACACATTTGAATCAATAAATGTTGAACACTCACCATCAATGATATGCAAACCAATATCTTTCTTGTGTAGGTAAACATTGTTCAAGTCACATACCTCTTCTTGGACATAAATGGGTTCTTGATCATCTTCAAAGGTTTTTGCATCACTTCGATAAATTAATCATACGAATCATTACACATAGTATTTTCACTGTCAAAGAAAATGTAGGCTGGAAACATAACTTTAGAATCATCATTATGTGCACAGTTATTGTATTCAAGAGTTAACAAATTTGAAACCTGCTCACTACTGAGTAAACATGTTTCTTCCATATCTTCTACTTTTTCTCCAACTTCTTGATCTCCATAAGAACTGCAAGAATCACCCTGTTGTAGATCAAAATCCACAAGTTCATCTTCACAATCTGAATCGCAATTTGTTATGCAGCAAAGACTCTCCATATCTTCATTATTGGAAGGCATGACATCCTCATCTGCTTCAACTTCTGAAGCATTGTTGTCAATGTTATGAGAGTGCATACATGTCCATCCCTTCATATCATCTGAATCATGGTTGATGTATTCCCCATATGGTGTGTCCTCGACAATATCATTAGTGCTGAAATCATCTCCTAAGGTGGAAGATTGGTCCTCAACAAATTCATCTTCATACTCACCAGTGATTTCACCATTTTTATGCCTTCTCTCATCTATTGTACCGATTAATTTACTCATCTGGTCTATAGTAATTGGCTTCAATGACTCAGGCCAATGAATGGAGCTAGGTTCATATACCCTCATGAACTGCTCAACCAAGTGTATTACCTTCATTTCCGAAGTTCTCAGTTGTATTATTTGGCACTTGTGGTGTCCAAGATCTATTGGCATTTGTGTATTTAGATGCATCTGAGAGACGTTTAACTCCTAATTGCAGCAATCCTTGATTCAATCATAGCATTTTTTGGTCCAATTGTAGCCTTTGTTGTTTCAATTTCTTCAACTCTCTTATTGACTGCTGCCTCCACACTTCTTCTGCCATCTTGACAAGAAAATTGACCAGGTGCTACTATTCCATAATATCTATGCATTATTTATAAAATTGAAACAGAGTTGCGACCTACTTTTCCCAAAAGTAGGAAAATGAAATGGATTTTGATATTATTTAGGTTTTCCCTAGCGGAATCCCCTATGAACTCAAGTGAATGCACAATGTGAAATTTTTTATGACTCACCAAATTGTTAGATATGTAACTCGGATTGGGAGTGCAAATTACACAATTATGAATCTCTAGTTGAAGACCAATTTTGAAACATTGTCAACTCTTTAAATGGATAGGCTGAAAAAACTTTTCTGAGTATGTCCCCAATAGAGTCACCAAACTGTTAGATCTCAAAAATGCAAGTTTTAACCACGAGAGGTTGCTAATCTCTCACAACATTTTTGGCCAATGTACAAGGCCAATTAATATAATTGAACCTTATGCTCTTTAGGCTCTACTAAACCTAGGTGGGTGCACCTATGTGAATGATGCAGATTTGAAATATATTTCCTTCCTTGAGCAATCTATCCACAATGGAAAATGGAGGTGGATAGATAAAATCACTACACCTACTCCTACTGCACAAAAGGAAGGATTTGAATATGTTGTTTATTATGAATTTTATCATTTGGGTTGTGATAGATCAGTGCCTTCAATCCACATGGGCAATGGAGTAAAAATTAAGAATGATACATGTTTCTCTCTTTGGCTTAACTCTAGTTGTTAGGCACTTTGAAAAATGAGATTCTATGACTAGCATAAAACTGCACTAAATTTATGACTTGCGTAAATTGTGCTGAACATTTCTTTACCAGGTTCTTCTTTAACCATCCAAAATAAATCCTTAAATCACTGTGATTGCTAAAAGAATTTAATTATGACTTGCAGACACCAATTAATGAAATCACACAAAATGGGAATACATTTTGACAAATAAGAGATATACTTGATATGCTGATTTAAATGATTAAAAGACCTCAAGTTGGAGACAACCAAATAAAGAATATGAATTGATACGACACAACAACTAAACACCAAGAAAGAACTTCATGAGTTAAAATATATTATCTCCATTGATTCTGTTTCAAGATAGTTTGTCATTGTTTACATTCCCAGTCTTCATTTTCTAAAAAAATCTAACTACTACTACCTTCCCTCCTCTAACTAATTTTTTCATATATTTATACAATTCATACCAAGGGCCATGACTCTTCATTTGTTTGGTGCAACGGGTTGGCATTCTTTAGCTAAAATAAAATATTTAATTAGTTTCCTTTCTAGCAAATTAAATATTTTTACCATAATCCTGCATTTTTTTTTATTTTAACATTTTAGAATTTTGCTCGCTCTTTAATATTTCACTTCTCTGTAGCTTCCTTTACATTTATCACCTTACCACAGTTCACATTCTATCTCCCCATGGTATCATGGTGGTTTTCTTTGCTGCTCCCCCCTACTGCTCAACCGTGGGCTCATTGTTTGCACCTTGCGGTATGGAAAATTTTGACCTTAACTGTTACATTTACTGCTACTCGCCTTACCATGGTCCGTCATTTGGATGTCCACGGTACCGAAGTAACCTATATTAATTGCCACCTCGCCTTTTATTTCCTAACCACCGCATTATCGTGGTCTTCATTTTTACCTCTAGCGGTACCGCGATGATTGCCTTGACCGCTACCTTCGCCATTATCTTCATCCATCGTGCCATTGCAGTCTCTAACTTGACTGTCGACGGTACCACGGTTTGAATATTCACTAACCACCATCTCACCAAATGTGCTTCACCGCCTACCTCGTCGCTTATCCACTTACCGTGCAGCTGCGGTCGCTTTGGTGACTGTCCGCGGTTGTGCAGTAACTATTGCATGATTACACTTAACCATGATACTGCGAGCCACCCTACAAGGGGCCACAGTATAGAGTTAAATGATATTGACCAAGAAGGATGGATGATAAGGCAACGATATAATATTTTTTAGCATTATGAAAGGTGGTAAATTGATTTTTTATGAAAAAGATAGTGAAATATATGGGGTGAAATAGGTAAAGACCTTAGGATTTTCATGGAAAATTTTGGTTCTAACATCCTCCTTGCTCTGAAGATATGGTTTTTGAAATAAAGGGTTGCAATCTAAAATATATTTCTTTTGTGAAGATCTTATACACTGTATTGCAAAGCGAAATTGGCCTGAAATCTATAAAAGTTTTAGGTTCCTTCACTTTTGGAAGTACTGTTATGTATGTAGTATTGAAGTTCTTTAGCACTATTCCTGATTTGTGAGACACCTCAATGGCCATAAGAAGATCATGACTCACAAAATCCCAACATTTTTGGAAGAATGAAGTTGTAAAACCATCAGGGCCCGAAGCCTTATCTGGAGAAATTGAGAAAATAACACCTTTTAATTCTACCAATTTAAATGGTTTGAGCTACACTTCATTATCACCTAAAGAAATAAGATTAGGCATCACAGATAGTAACTCTTGCTCTTCCCGAATAGCAGAAATAACAGACTTAATAGGTGTAAGGAGGTTTTTGAAAAAAATTTCTCCTCAAATTTCTTGAGCATTGTTTATTTGTTTCCCTGAGTCTACTTCCTATATTGAAAAAGTAGTTTTAGTAGCTCTTTTATGTTGTGTAGATGCATGATTTTTTTAATGTCTCAATCACCCTCTTTTAACCATATTTTGTGTGACTCTTTCTTCCAATATAACTCTTCCCTCTTGCCCAATTCCTCCCATAACTCTTAGACTTTTTTCTGCTTATCATATATGATAACATTCATACCATTTTGAATAATTTCTTCATGAATTTCTATGAATTGCCGAGTTTTCTCTTCCTTTTGAACAAAAATATTTTTAAACACACTCACACACCATTCTTTAATTTTCCCTTTAGTATATTGTAATTTTTTAAACAATTGGAACATTTGTGTGCCTTGATGGATTGGTGCACTTTCCCACCATTTTTGTAATAAGGAGAGAAATTTTGCATCTCATAACCATATTTTCTCAAACTTGAACGATGGCTTGTGAGTTGATATCCCTGTTGGGCGAGTGATAGACAACATTGCAACATAGTGATCTGATCCAACAAAGGGAAGGATTTGTGAAGACAAAATGGTTGGTACTACTGCCCATTCTTGAGACACTAGAAACCTATCTAATCAAACTGCTATTTGAGAGAAGTCACTTCTTCGATTTTTCCAAGTGAATCTCGCCTTTTCTAGCCAGATATCTCTAAGAGAATTATCTGATTTGAAGTTGCAAAAATCATAAAAAAAATTCTAGGGTGGGCATATTCCTCCTTGCTTTTCATTTAGAGACATAACTGCATTAAAGTTCCCAACAATAGTCACTTTTTGATCATTGAAATTTTGAATTAATGTTGTCATTAAATCCCATAACCTCTTTTTATCTTGTGTTGGAATAGGACCATAAACACTGAAGAGCTTGAACTGTAAATCAAAACTTTGAACATTTAAAGGTTGCCAGTTATTATCAACATTTATAGGCTCTACTGTAACTGTTCTAGGATTCCATGAGAAAATTAAACCACTAGATAATCCTTGAACTGGTACAACCATAAATTTCTATCTTCCCCATTTGGAGGTAGATGTTTCAAACACTTCTATTGACAATTTAGATTCTTGAATGAGGAAAATATCAGCCCCACTAGCATCAATTTGACACTTGATTTGGGCTCTTTTTTCAAGGGAATTCATGCCCTTGAAATTCCATGAGAAGATCTTCATTGTATCTGAGGAGAGAAACATGCCCTCCTCGGTCTTTTTCTAATTGAGTAGATGTCATCTAAAGTAGTTTGCATACCCGCTTCTATTTCTTCTCTAAGATTATCAGCCTTAGACTTTCTCCCCCTTTTAACTGGGGTTGTTTTAGGCAACACTTGAGAGATGGAGGTTTGAGAAAGTGATAATTCTTGAGAAAAATCAAATCCCACATCCGAAACTTCATCCAATTTCTTTTTTCCTTCCATGCACTCCTAAATGAGAGGGAGATCGCTCAACAATAAGTCTGATTTTGTTTCCATCTCCTCATTGAAAATCTCATCAGCTATGTCATCTATAAGCTCAGAGCCTATAGATTCTAATAGTTTGTGTGCAATATCATTTAATTTATCATCTTGGCAGATTAATTGCATGGTTTCAGTTTTCCCCATATATATACCCTAATCTTGAAACTTGGGAAAGTAGCCAATATCATACAAGGATGATTCCTGATTTAAGACTAGAGATATAGAGCTAGAGGAGGTGATTTGAAGAGGCTTCCTTTGAAAAGATGAAATTACAAAATGAAAAGGAAAGCCTACATTCAAATTGTTTATTATCAGAATAGGGTATTTTATCCTTTGATTTTTTGACACAAATAGAAAATAGGACATATCATCCTTTGGTTTAATCAAGAGGTTATCCCTATACCCATGAGGAGATATTAGTGATGATTTCTGAACCAAAGGAAATGGTTCATACTTCTTGTTTGACACAGGAGTTGAGAGTGATTGCTCGTTCTTGTTAGAGGGCGTAGATTGATTTTTCTGACTCTTACTATTCAATCTTCTCTCTGATAGACCCTTTGAAGGTTCTTGGTGCCCTTTTTCTTTTACTAAAGTAGAAGATGAAGAACAACCAGTCACCAAATGCTCTAAAGAGTGACATATATAACAGGAATTTTGACTATTTTCAACTATAATCTCTTGCTCCCAGATGTCGAACTTGGATTTGATATTAATCTGATTAGGAAAGGGTTTTGTGGTATCAAGCAGTAAGAAAACCCTAATCGAAAGAGATGGGTTAACAAATAAATCCTTGTCATGATTTAAGAATATCCTTATTTGGTTTTCCATGAATTATATGAGATTAAGCTCTCTGTATTCTAGAGGCAAGGAGGGTAATT
This sequence comes from Sequoiadendron giganteum, assembly GCA_007115665.2. Lineage (NCBI taxonomy): Eukaryota > Viridiplantae > Streptophyta > Pinopsida > Cupressales > Cupressaceae > Sequoiadendron > Sequoiadendron giganteum. The sequence goes on from CM021103.1 coordinate 248,741,828, forward strand.
CCACCGAAATAGGCATAAATTTAGCTTGAAAAATAATTGATTTAAAATTTGGTATCCATAAATTCATGCATAAACCAAATCCTTCATAAATCCAAGATTTAACCTTGAAGACTACATCTCTTTGTTCCTTATTATGGAATAAGACAATAAAGATTCCTTCCTTTTTATCTAAATAAAAAACTTTCAAAACCCCTTCCCATTCATGAAAAATTAAATCATGAAGAAAATCAGTTTCAAGAATCATATCCCAAAAATTTTAGATTAGGGCACACTGGCGTAATCAGAGATTTGATTTTGAAGAAGATCCTCTAAAAAAGTAATGTCAACAGTCATCTTCGTTTATGGTTGCTTGCTTGCCTTTTGTCCCTCTTTTATTTCTAGAAGCAACTGTTGTTGATCAGGATTGGGCATTTCTTTTGGTATTTGAGACACTAGGTTTTTTCAAGGTAAACTTTGAGCATTTAGGGCATCCTTTCATTTCCATTGAGAAATTGTTTTCTTTTTAGATTTATCCTTCTTCAGATTTTCCTGTGGTTGATTAAGCAAAACACAATCAATGCTTGGGCTATTACGCATAGATCCTTCTTGATTGATAGATTCTTGCTAGTGCTCCAAAGCCCTAGTCTCATTTTGGCTATTAGATGTTGGTCGATGCTCCAAAACCCTAGTATGATTTTTTGCATTAGCTACATTTGGCATTGGATTGAAGGGAGCCCCATGTGCAACATTATTTTGGCTTACAGGATCCTTGAACTTCACTTCTTTATCATGTAGGGCAGAGGATTTCTTTTTCTTGGTAGAGTTGAATTCAGCCTCTGCCTCTTGATATGACCTTTGCAAGAGATCCAGATTTTTCTCATATGGTTTACTCTTGAAATCCCTATTAAACAAAGTGTCCCTTTTGTAGATATCAATTATTGGTTGACCATTCTTGATGAAAACCCTATGCGGTTGTACTAGAACCCAGTTTGGCTGCAAGAACCTTTGTCCTCTTCTGGTCGATTCATTTGTGACTCAATTAGTGGGTCCTCGAGAATTATAGTACTGATTATTTTGAGGTGCTCTGCCACGAGAGATGCCACGAGGATGAGGGCCTAAGGATTTTCTAGTAAAATGGCTGTTATTCTGCCATTGTTGCTCTATGCGTGCCATGGATGCCATTTTTTTCAAGTTCTATAATTTGTTTCAATAAGGCATATCTTATATTGGTGGAAAACTCACAATTTTCTCAGTAAACCCTTTTTGTTTCATCAAATTTGGATTAAGAAAGTTGTCATTTTTTGGTCATATCGCCACTTTTTGGACCCCCATGATCTTGCACTCACCCAACAAGGGTGTTATGAATGGAAATATATTTAAGGCAAAACTAAGATATGCTTGGTTTGTGATAGGAAAAAAAAGGTGTCTCAACCTTTGATTTTTCTTAGCATGTTTACTTAATTATTTATGGTCTTTATTTGTTGAATATAACCCAAGAAAGAGTTGAAAGTGGAAAGTTGTTATTACAATTGGAGTTGTGCATGAAGGAAATTTCTATTTCATGTTGAGTTTGCATGGAATGTGAGAGCTTTGGAGGTGCAACCATATTTAGGTGGGTTTAGGTTTTGCATGTGCAGGTTTGGTGACAATTGGCAGTTGCAATATTGAATGTGGTGACATGTGGAAACTTATCCTTATGCATCTGCAATGATTTTTGTAGTTTCCATTTTGCATCTTCAACCTTTGACATTTGATTTTAGAAATATCTAATTAATTCATTTTTTAGCACTTGTATTTTGGAGTTGTAGATTTTTGTTTTGTTGAAGTACCATTATGTTGTCGAAATTACTCTAGAATTGAGAAGAAGTGTGAAGATTCCTACAAGAGCATAGCTATGCAATTATATTGTAACTTGTTTTTTGTTTTTGAATAATATAGTTGAGTTGTATTTTGGGGTGTGGGGTTCTCTCCCAAAATGGTTTTTCCAAGGTAAATTATGTATTTTTGATAATGTAAGTTGCATTTACAAGGTGAAATACCCTTAACACTAGGAGCCCAAAGGGCTAAAAAGGATCAAAATTCAAAAACCATCATCAAATAGTCTAGTAGCAAAAACAACAAAAAACCACCAAAAACTTACAGTAACAACAAACCGAAAACAAACATAAAAACCACCCACACACCCAACCCATTACTTTGCTAAGCCCTCGCATTCCTAGAAAAGGAGATCCAAAATCTCACAACCCACCCATTTGTTGCTAGGTCCTTCATTAGCATTCATTTTTTTCACCTCCTCGTGTAGCACATCCGATAGAGTAACAATGGACATGTGGATGATCTGAACCGTGCAACATGTGAGCCTAGTGAATTTCCTTTCTAGATTTTCTACACAGGACCGTAGATTGTTGAGCTCCTTCTTCTTCTCAATTTTTTACTTTTCCACTTCCTTGTTCCTAGCTTGGTGTTCAAAAGATTCCAAAGTGGAATCTTAATGGAAATTTTTGTTTAGCTCCAAAAAATGGCTTGAACCTTCAACACAATCTTTGGTTTCTTCAATAGTATCATGTTTTCTATCCTCCTTACCCTCCTCCTACTTAGAATCATTGAATATATCATCAATAGGGTCCTCCTTTTTGTTTTTGGCCAATGTTTTAGAATGTCCAATGCTAGTTAGATCCATCCCTATGTCCACACTGGCAGCAACAATAATATCCCCCTAGGAATTTCTTTCAGAAGAGTTCCCCCCTTAGTGTCCATATCTGGCTCCACCACATGGCATAGGGTGCTCTTTTTTCTCTTTTTAGGTTCAAGTTTGTTCTTGACGATCAGTTTACACTCTGTTTTAGTGGTAGTGTTCTTCAATTCATGAAGTCTAATAACTACTTTTGATTGGAATAGACCCACTCCCCCTTTTTTCTTCTTAGCCAGGGGTTTAGGTTTAGGGTCATTAGGGGTTTCACGAGGCACAAGGGGATTCTTCCTTTTGAAACCAACTGAAGCAACCGGGGATGGTTTATTAGGGGGATGGTCAGGGGCATCTCGTTCCACAATTTTGATAGAAAAAATAGGCTTAGGGGGTAAAGGGCCAGATGAAAGTGATTTAGACAAAATATTAGGCCTTGGTGTAGGGGTAGAGGTGGTAGTTTGTCATGGTTCTTGGCGACCAATTCAAAGGTTTTCTTCACAAAACTTTCTGGAAATGAAATTAGGAAGAGGAGGAAGCTTATAATGATTTTGTGACGAAGATGGTTCAAAAAGGGTAGATGGTAAAAATAAAACACTTTGAATCTCTCCTCCAATGCAATGTACTTCATAATGTCTAGACATACCTAATTCCAAGGCTTCAAAAAATCTTCCCTTTCGAACCTTGCATGCAACTTTTTTGGTTTCTCATTCCCTTGATAGAAAGTATGGAGGCTATCTAGATCCCGCACTTTAGTGTTCTTTTTCAGCTTCTACCCCGTGCATGATAGGAGTATGGCGTTGGATATGACATCCACATTAATTTCAAAGGATATGCCCTAATAGTGACTCTCCTCTCATTCCATGATCTCACAAACTACATGGAGAGTCTCTCATCATGCCCTAGAAGGAATTCCATTAGAGGAGCAATGTCTCCCTCAATGAAAATCTGCCAAACACGAGGGTCTATGGGAAACTCATTGCAAGAACCTAGTTTTGTTTGAACTCTGCTTCCACCCATTTTCTCTCCCAACTTGTGATTTTTGAGATGGAATAGCAGAGCTAGAGGTAATTCAAAATGCCAACAGGAAGAACACACACCCCAATTATCAGCATCGCCATACCGTAATGGAAAATCTTTCCTAATTAATGAAACTGGATTTTCACATGTACTAGTGGTCAATCCCAAAGAGATTAGGGTCACGAGGCCAAAAAAAATATTTCTTAAGTAGCACATAGATAAACTAAAAGCCATCATGATATTAGCCAGATCATTAATAGCCAAAAAATTGAAGATAATTTTGGCCTTACACACATTTTCATAAATGTGATTATGAGATTGGTACGTTTGACAAGAAAACTCATGAATTCTTTGAAAATACCATCTACTCCCTGCAATCTTTCTAGACCCCTCTCCAAACATCCCCTCCACTTCATCATGCCAATGCCACATCACCATGTACCCAATGGGTTAGAAATAAATTCTTGACTCCCAACCAAATTTCTGCCTGTACCCCTTCAACTCATCATGCACCGGCCCCATCATCATGAGTCCAAGGGAGTAGTACCAAAATTAACTTGCAAGAAAATAAATGTTAGATTTCATCATTCATAGTAGTGACTTTTTGTTTTTTCACAAAGATAATTCCTTGTATGTTCATAGGGATGACCCCCAATCTTCTCCAATATTTAGTTAGCATCCATGAAGAGCCCAAGTTGGTTAAAGAATCAACCGCCTGGTTTCCCTCATGTGAATTGTGTGTTATTTTTATTGTTTTATCTGTCTTTGATAAGTAAGTGCATCTAGTGCTGTAACAATTTAAAGGTGTTTAAGAGTTTCTTGAAATTCTCTCATACTTAGATTGGTGTAGGAGGCATATTCCATGCACTTGGATTCCTTTTATTTTGGATGAAATATGATAAGATTTGAGGGATAAACAAAGCAAAAATCAAAAATAAGTTTTGTGGGGTTTATAATGGAGCTAGGATGATGGGTGAAGGAAAGATGAAAATAAATGGAAGAAAAAATGTACAAAAATGATAGAAAATAAAAGGTTACTAATTTAAGGATTGGAAAGACATGTATATTTATAATGAGGACCAAGGATCTAGGATGAAAAATTCAAACAAACACTAAGGTTAAGATGATCCATGCTTGCAATGGATTTAAGAGGGGATGGAGAAAGGAAAATGATGGAAAAATAGATATAGGGATAGATGGAAATGAATGAAGATAGATCTGGGATGAAAAATGAGTATATATATATATATATTAGAATTCAAAATGAAGTCTAAATCAAACTATAATGATGATAAAATTGAACTATCTATTGTAAAAATAAGAAAATAGTATACCATAGTTGAATGATTAAATTGTAAAGTATGCTATGGTGCTCAAAAAATTTATAAAAGACATGAAACTATTGCTTATCTATTTAGAAACTATTGCTCACAAATTTCTCTCTAGATAATTTTTTTCTATTTTAGTTATAAAATTGGGAGGAATTTTTAGCTACTTTTTAGAGATAAATTGAGATGGAAAATTAGTTCAACTTTTTTTTTTTTTATGATTGGATGATATTCCTGTGGAAAATTGAGCACTAATGGGTGATAAGTATTGAGGCCCAAGGAAGCTCAATTTTTTTGGAAATATATAGAGGAAGGTTTGCCACCCAAAGATGGTGGTTCTCAATCTCAAAATTTATGGAAAGTGATATTTTAGGAATTATAATGTTCTTATTGTACTAGGTTTAAGGCATAATATATCATTAAATAATTTTATTAAAATGATCAAAGGATAGCAAGGAAAGATTGGTAATGAGTCATGAGAAAGGGAAAACCACCTAGGATAATGAGATAAAATAAACTAAATCATAAATCAAAATTGGTAAAGACATAAAAGAGAAGGTGATAGAAAAGCTAGGACAAGGCTAGAGAAATTAAGGAGGGAGATCAAACCAAGGGCCAAAAACACATGAAAAAATGAATAATATGAGTGAAAAACACAATAAAGAAAATTTTACAAGATCTCCCTTTAATTTATCCTCCTCTCATGACTTCCTCTTCATAGATTTCATCTTACTTGTCTCTTGACCATATTTTTCTTCCATTTCCTTCCTCCATTGATGCCATAGCTCTAAAACCATATCCATTACCTTTAGTTTATATATTTAAATCCTTCTCCTTATTTTGAACCTCTCCTCATTCCATATCTTGTGATCTCCATCTCCTATTTTATTTCCATCACTTGTAGATATCACTTTAATATAACTCGATCCACCTAGGGTTTCATTTCTTACACATAAAAATTATTCACACCATTTTCACCATAAATTAAGGATACACAAATCCAACATTCCAAGGTAAGTTTTAAATAAACCAAAATAAGGGATTGATTAAGATAAATTTTCAAAAATGTACATCCTAACTTACCCTATCAATTTTAGCTAATATAATCTAGTTTTTGGTTGTCAACATGAGAATTTTACAAGCACAAGAGATAAGAGAATTTATGAAATTGTATGCATAAAAAAATGATCTATTAGAGCCAAGAATGCAAGCAACTAGGAGGACATGAGTGCCTAAGAGTATATAAGAGAGCCTTAGGGTAGACATGACCACCTCTATATTGCACCTTCTTATAATTAGCTAAGAAATCATAGGAATTCTTCTTTATGACTCTTCAATTTTCTTGTAGTGATTATTTACTCATTATACATGTTTTGTGTGTCATATGATTAATTTTTTTCTATTTTATATCCTAATTCATTGTATTTGATTGATTATTTGTTTAATATAATTTATTGATGATTAGAGGGTTGGGTTGAAACCTAAATGATAACTCTCTCGATGTGATCTAGGTGAAGAATTGTGTATATGTAGAAGCTCTATGAGTAAAATTAGTGCATAGAGAGAGAGATTTGAAATAATAAATGTGTTTTATTTATTTATGTCTTGTATATGACATACTCTTGAGAAAGATGTATGGTTGTTTTCTTCTAATTTTTTATTATCATCTGCTTACTTATATATCTAAAACAATATTAGAATTTTAGGCTTAAAGATTACCTACCATGAAGACTAAGAGTAGTTATGAAAGTTGAACCATTTCTATGGAAGTTAAACTATTTATAGTTATGAGAGTTTAATAATTTCCATGTGAAGTTGAACTATCTATAATTATGGAAGTTAAACCATTTCTATATGTGATTTATCATATCTTGATGGTTGCTTAGTGTAGGTGGTAGCTGTGCAATGTTCTGGTAGATGACCTAACATAACATGAGCCTCAATGATGTCACTTGAATTATTGCAATGGCTCTATCATTTAGTATTTAAAGTGTAATATTTAGAACACTATGGTGATGAGTAATGTACATTAGCATTTGTATCTTGACCTCAAGTTATGTTGCACATTTTTAAAGCCACGATAGAAACCACATAAGGTTTGGTAGAAGTATGGTTACTATTGAGTCTAATCTTGTGTAGAGTACTTTATGCTACGGTTGGAGTATACTTGACATTTATATAAGACGTATGGATAATATTGGTTTTATCACAATCATCTAGAAGCTTCTTTTGTGTATGACTAACCATGAAAGTGTTAACATAAGTACCAAAATCCATGAGAATGGTCTTGGTGTTATCATATAGCTAATGTTAGATTTTTCTAGATTAGTCACCATCCTTGTAAAGCAATAGTTCTATTTGTGTTAAGTCTATAAAGTAGGTGCAAAACCTTGACTTTTAGCTATTTCTTGGTGAACCATTTAGTTTTTCATGGGAGCTGACCCATTCTAATGGCTTGGTATATGGGTATAGAATATTTTTGTGTAAACATGGTTTCTATAATTTGACTTCTCTTTATTGCTACTTGGTCATGGAATAATATTTTAGAACTATGTCATACTTTTGGCCAACAAGTTGATTTCAAGAAAAACTATTTTGTCTTAAATAATTTTAAGTGAAGTTGTTTTGCCCAAAATTACTTGGCAGCTATGTGGCATAGAGTTTTGGGTGAAACAATTTCACTTAAAACTATTGAATCATTATAATTTAATTTTAAAAGTTAAACTACGTTAAATTTTATGCAATTTTTTTGACAAATATTTTTGGATGAAAGAGTTCCAATAGAAATAATTTTCACCTAAAACTATGTGGTAGCCTAACTAAGGGTAATTTCATGAAAATATAAAAAAATCCTTTTATAGAACTTAGAATCTATCACACACAAGCGCACACACACACACACACACATATATTGATCTAGTGATATTTTATTTAGTTTTATTATATATATTTTTTGAATTTATTACAAGTAATCTATTATAATAAAAAATGAGAGTAATTAGAAATAAACAATGTATTATTAAAAAATAAAAATATATATTGTGTAGTAGAGGAGAGAATCCACTCCAAGATGGTATATTTTTTCTTTTTAATTATAAAAATTTTAGACAAAAATTGACATCCCATCAAAACTATGATATTTTGAGTAAAGTTGACTTTTTTTAAATGATTAAAAAATAAATATTCATCAAAAATTATTACTTTTTTCTCCATGCACTAGATTTTCAAGTTATCTTAGTGGTAAAATAATTTTGTTGTAACTTTTGTGATGTCCCATCAACCTCACCTTGGTTATATTTTTCAATAGTTAAAATAACTCTCTTAAATTTATAAAAAAATATATCCAACAAATTTTAAAAAATTATAAGCATAAACTAAAGAAAAAGTTCTTTACTTCAAGAATTTATATCCTTTTAAAATTTAAAACATTTATATGTTACTTTTGGTGGTCCAAGTTGAAAGCTATAATTGTGCTGGCCATTTTCTTTATAAAAGTGTGAAACAGTTCCAAAATATTACCCCATGCATCAATTGGTTGTGAAGTGTAAAAAGCTAAATATCCATCATTCTATGGAACACTCATCTATGGAGTTGGTGCAATGTGTTAAGCATGGAACCACTTTAAGAATCTATTATCTATTTCCCACTAATACAACTATGGTACGAGGATTTATGCTAAAAATACAATTATGATTATGGATGCCCAAATAATACAATATAGACCTCCATTGAAACTACATTACAAAATAACTCCTTAAAAGGATGAACTCCACATTAAAAATAAAATTTGAGAGTAACATGGATATGGAGTCCAAAGTGTGCAGGGAAAATCAATGTCTGATATAACACACATAGTGTCAAGATCAACACTAGAACAAATAACTCATACAATATGATCATTGATGATATCCCAAGCTGATAAACTCTCTAGTGTGTTTGGTGTAGGTATGAGTCCATAAAGATAAGGAAAAAGATCAAACCACCCAGGAGATGTGTTAGGATGTTGTTTCACCAAGAATCATAGTTATCCTTTTCCAAGTTGATCATTAAAGGATGAAAAGAAACCCATGATACTTCCCCAAAAGATAAAATTAAAGACTAATAACCTTAGTACATATAAAGTAGATCAAAAGATGTCATCCAACACAAATAGATCCTTTCTAGGTGTCAAGACCTCTAATTAATTAAAAGAAATGTGAAATAAAAAAACTAAATAGAATGTACCTGGTATAGATTCTAAAAAAAATGTATGAATGGAATTAAAGAGCTTAGAAATAAATTTCCAATGTCGTTGGAATTGTGAAAATTAGAGATACAGGCAAAAAGATATGAGCTCAAAAGTACAAAATGAAGATCTAACTTTGATTAAGAATAATAGGAACTAGCATCAAAACATAATAATGAGACCTATACCACTATAAATTAGACGAAACAAGCTTTTTGATGATATCTTGTTTTCTTGATTTTGACATTGTATGCCCAAGTTATGCCAAAAAGAAAAAAATCACTCCTTTAGGGAAAATAGGGGCTAGGAGGGGTTGCATGACTGGTGTCATGCTGACATGAGAAAAGCATATTTGAGGAATATTCCCCTATCCATAAAAAAAATTGATTCCTGGAAAAAATGTTTGTCGTCGAAATCCTACATAGTGTCGGAATATTCTAAGACTAGGTTGTTGGTTTTGAAGCCTGATCAAAAAATTTATGGCCATTGGGGCTATTAAATCCATCGACTGGCTACTATAAATTGTCACTAGAGGGCCCTTTGGGAACTGATGGTTTTAAAAAAATGTTGGAAAGGATTGGGCCTGTGTAGTCTAGTGGTTGTAGCCTTGTCACATGTACCTTGTACCCTTTTTTGAACTTCTTGTTGATTTGATTTTTTTTATTTGCCTTACTTTTTCTCAAAAAAAAATTGATATTTTTTTGCTGGACCAAAAAAATAATAAAAACCTAGAATTAAACTACCTATACCTACATGGTTGCACACAAATCTATGAAGTGGGGCCATACAAATTCCATATGGAGGGCCCTACGACTAATTCTTTTATCCTTTTTTTGCAACTATTTCAATAGAATAAAATAATAGGAAATCTTAAAGTTTTTGGTCATTTTGAATGCAATGGTGACGTTCGTTTTGTTTTAGGATGAGCCAATTTTTTCCTCAAGGCTGAAACTCTCAAAATTTGGATAGGAAGGCACATATCTGGTGCTCTGATACCATGTTGGAGTTGATAGTGAACCCCACATTTCTCAAAAATTGCTACAACCAAAACCCCTATCGTAAATGAGACATCAAAGTAATTGATTTTTTCTATGCAACCTTGAGAGAGATTGATCTAGAAAAGCAACTGATATGTGCAATGCATTAATCTGAATAGATGTTTATAATGAATGTGCATGATTAGAAAAACATAAAAAACAAACCCTAGATGAGGATTGCATTAGATTGTGAAAAGTATCTTAATCTCATGCAATGAGATAACTTGACCTATAATTAGCCCAATATAATAATAAAAAACATTCCTAAGTTTAGCTTAAGTGAATAAAGTAATAAGGGACTTAATAATTAATTATCAAGTGATATCTTAATTACTCCAACAATTTTTCTATAGATATAAATAATTAACATATAAATTATTAATTCTTGTACTCATTAATTCCTGTGTCTGTACTATGTCAAATAATTTATTTTCAATAATATTTTTATTAATATATGCATTATAAATTTAGAGAATATAATGTAGCTAATAAATTATAGGAAATGATTAGTTATTATTCTTTGCACATATTATATAAAAAATTTAGGGTAAGTGAAAAAAGATGGGGGGCCAAAAAGGAGTCTTAAGTGGCCACTTTTTTCTGAAATCAAGAAATACAGAACTTGGATGAGAAATTGAGGATAGTTACACTCAAAATTTTAAGATGCAACAAACACTAGTACAAAAACAAAAATATGTGACTGAAAAACTACTAAAAACTGCATATAAATGATTGAACATGATCATGTGACCATTAGTAGTTTATTGCCAGTCATTTATATCATGACTAGATTGATGACTAAACCATTTTTAGTCATTTATTGGTTGATTTGATTGATCGATTTGGTATTATATTTAGTTGTTGATTTAGTCATTTATTGTTGTAATCTGGTTATTTATTTAGTCATCTCTTATTCAATGATATATTTAGTCATTAATTGTTGTAATCTGGTCATTTATTTAGTCATTTTTATTCATTGATTTATGTCCATTTTTAGTGTATTTAGTCATTAATTTTAATCATCATTTTTATCAATTTGGTAGTATATTTAGTAATTTTTATTTCACTGGTCATATATTTAGTCATATTTATTCACTGTTCACTAATTTTTGTTAATTCGTAGTATATTTTAGTCATTGATATTATTAATTGACGTCAATTAGTAGTACATTTAGTCATTTTAATTGACTGATATTTGAGGATTTAAACATAAAACACAAAAATACATATCAATCATCAATTGCACACAATAAGACAACCATTGAGAAGGAAGAATAGTTTAAATTTATTAAAAGAAAGGTATTCTTATAGCTTGCACAAGTCCAAAATATCTATCTTGCTTGAAAATGCTTAGAAATAGAATATTACAATTTTTATTTTTAGTCACAAGACTGAAAATTTGAGTTACAATGCACATAAATGACAAGAAAGAAACTTCTCCAAAAACTTCTAAAATGATGGAAACACATGCTTGGAGCCCTTCAATGCGAGCACATGCCCCTTTCATCTCTTAAAACTTATACAACTTGGGAAATATTCTTGAGCAAGTTGTAATGTGTAGAATCCAGAAAGGAGAGTGTTGATCATGTCCCACATATGAACCTCCCCTTTAATGTATTCAACAATAATCCTAGAATCTTTCCTCCTTTATATGCAACATGTCATATGATATGAGCAAGATGGTGCTGCCTTTTCCACCATGAATGAAGTTGCACCTTAATATAACCAACAAAATTACTATTAGTCTCAATTCAGAAAGAATAAAAGTTTACAAAAGTAAGTCCAAACACAACAAAGAGACAAATCAATAAAAAAATTGTAGGAGATAGATCACATCCACAAACATGGGAGAGCTATGCAAAATTGGAGAAATTGGCTTGGAAAATGAAGGCAGTAGGGTATTTCTAGATTTAAGACTTTTACTTAATCATGTGGAATAGAAGAAAAAATAATTATTTATCTGCCACCGTAGTGAAAAGTTAGCAATTGCATTTGGTTTTTTAAACATGGCTCCTAGTACAACTATTAGAGTTGTTAAGAACCTTCGAGTGTGTTCTAATTTTCACACTGCATCTAAATTCATCTCCAAGATTGTTACAAGAGAAATTGTTCAGAGAGATGTGAACCATTTCCATCATCTTAAATAGGGACAATATTCTTGTGGAGAATATTGGTGATGCTAAATGAAATAATCTAAAAAATAGGTTTGCACTATAATAATGTGCACTACATCAGACATCTAGTAATAACGAAGGGACATCCATCAAAGAATAACAACAAGGATTTTTTATCATATGTTGTAGTGACAAGTACCCAACTAGACATAAATGAAAATGTGGAAGGATAGACAAGGCATGCAAACTATTTCAAAAAATTCCTCAAAGAAATGGGATATCATGGAATGCCATGATTGAAGGATATGTTCAAAATGGGGTTTTTTGAAAAGTCCTTATAATTTTTTTAAGAAAATGTAACTAGTGGGTGTAAATCCCAACTCCTCAAACTTTGAAATAATTCTTCCTGTGTGTGTGTGAATTGGAGCTTTGGAAGAGGATATGAATATCCATCAAAAGCATATTTGATAGTGGTTTTTATCAGATATTGTAGTTGCATGTTCCACTTCAGATCACCAAATCCTTCACAAAACCTTTTACACAACCACGGCAACACCACATGATTATTGTTGGGCCTTCATGGTGATGCGGGGTAAGCCCTCTACAACACCGCACGATTGTTGTTGGGCCTTCACGGTGATGTGGGGTGCTTAACTCGCATCATCGCGAAGGCCCAAAAATAATCGTGCAATGTTGTGGTGGTTGTTTAGAAGGTTTTGTGAAGGATTTTGTGATCTGAAGTGGAACTTGCAACTATAATATCTAATAAAAATAAAATTCCAAATATGCTTATGCCTTAATGAGAAATAATCACTCATATAACCAATTAGTTGGAAGAAAATTGGGAGATAGCATGAGTGCTCAGTTAGCAATAAATTTTTTGAAAGCACCTTCCTTGAATGAGAGTACAATTCAGGAAGCTGGTTTAGACACAAAATTGTCTCATCAAGTGATACTTAAGCTTCCTTATAAATATGGTGTGTGTGCAATATTTTCCTCCAAGAGAGTATCGACGATGACAGGCTATCATAGAGCCATGTATCATCCATTTTTTTTTCTCCTTGCTAGCTACCACAATAGTTTGTGTCTGTGTAGTTTTTCTATTCAAGCAACCACCCAAAGTTAGTTAAATTCCATCATTCAAGTGGGAAAACATTGGTTATGGTACATATCAAAGCTAAGTTACTTTGGTTGGGTTGTTGGTTCTGCATTTTGTGTTGCAAGAAGTTGGATTCTATGGATATCATCACAAAATTCTATTCTCAAATTTTTCCTTGTGACATTGAATGTGCTACATCACATTACACATTCAAGCAGAGTAGATGACAATTTATTCCATTAGAAAATGAGGGGAGCCTTCTCATCATTGGATAAGCTATTGTAAAGAGGCCACAAATATTGGTAGGGCTCTTGAGGAGTGACCTAGGAAGAATGAGAGAAAGGTTTTTGGCCTTTCAAGGTTCTTTCTGTGTGAATATTATCATAAATGTGTATTTTAAAACTATGTCAAAAAAGATGCTATGTATATAATCATAAAGATGCCAATGTGTATTTTAAAGAATATTATGGTATTTTGCATAGGTGTAGACATTATTTGTAAGGCTTAGTTTTGGGTGGGCACAAACATTTAGTGACAAACCTTCTTTCTAATTGTGGAAAACCATTAGAAAGACACATTTGGGCTACAAAATATAGGGCACATATACTCGTAATCATTACTTCTTTGGGTGGTATGGAATTAGGTGGATACTATGGAATAGAGTACATTATATGCTATCTTATGTACCAGGGAAACTTGTGTCAAGATCTGAGTAGATAAATGATTCTTTTACTATCAAAACATTATACCTTCCATTCTCAATGTATCTACTATCATACCTCTCACTAACATTGTTATTTTATTGACATTGTTATCCTACTGCCTCTGCAAAAGAGCTCCATTTGAAGGCATCTTGACTACATATTATGCACAGCAAAAATATACAAGTGCAACAAGATGCTTGCAAGAAAAAATATGAATTCACTGAAACATTTTTGTCTAAGCAACATAATATCTTCAAATTAAGGAGCATTTTAACTCTGAATGAGAAAACATTCTGTAGGAATTGTTAGCACTAAGAAATGAAGAAGATAACACATTGAATTAGGTGACTGAGATCACTAAAAGGAATATCATTGTTAGAGAGTTGTAAACTATGAATTTTCCTCTGTCCTATAGGACTGAGAAAGGAAGAAAACTATTAAACAATGATTGAATCATAACAAACAGTCCAAAAAAAATGAAATTTTCTATCAAATGGTGACAAAGATCTATCCTTTAAGTCATTTGCACATGGTGATTGAGAACACAGTGAGTAAGAAGTTAAAGAGCACTGGATCATAGCACTATAAAATGGTCATGAGTTATGCATGTAACACCCTGCGACAAAACCCTAGAGTACAACACGCTATATACCTAAAATGGAAAAAAAAAATTAAGTGCAACATACTAAAGATTGCGGATGATACAATAACTCGTATTCTAACCTAAGTCCTCTAAGGTTCCATGACTACGCTACCAAAATCTCATTAACCAAACTAGTAAGAATTATAATTCATCACATTAAACAAATCCATCTAATAATATGAGTTTCCTTTAACCTATCTCATTAAAATTTCAACCAATATGAATTATTCATATCATGTCATCAATATAGCAATATTAAAGATCATTAATTAACTAACATATGCAATAAACATCATTTACATTATCCATTACGAGAGAGGGTATAATATTGAATTACAAGAGAAAATAACAAGAATGATAAACGTATATAATCATACATAAAGTTAATCTATGCCAAACTAATTTAGAACATTGGGGCATCCACCAAGGCACAAGAACTCAAAACTTCCGCAAGACTGCGATCGGCCATCTCGAACTACATTCAGGTATATTTTATGCACTAAGAAGTTCCTCAAGATATGATATATTATGAGTCACTCCTCAAGATATCAAATATTTGGTACCTCTGGGTCCAAGTCGATGCCAATGCCCACTAAGGCTCAATGACTGTATTACTCATTAGGATCAAGACATACATGTCCAAATAATAATGTTAGAAGCAACAGTATTAAGTACATTAAATCCATCAAATTATATGATCTACCAATATGAATTAACCATAACATGACATCAATAGATACCATTCAAAATCAATTTCATTAATAACATAAATAGGGTACTTCATTAACTTTACTAATTACAAGAGAAAGTTCAACAATGAATTACAACATTACACCATTAAATTGTTACATCATGAACAATAATGTCTCCTCAAACATAGGTGAGGAGAGTACATATGAAGTATAATACATGATATAATAGATTTATGGTACAATACAAGTACATGAAATATAATCCACATGAACTAGAACAAGTGCACAAGTCTTCATATCCAGGAGTAGTCACTACGAACATGAACAAAGTGAGGGAACCCAATGGAGTACAAGGCACATTCCACCCGACCATGTGGAACCCAAAGGTCCACCCCCTGTGCTAGGAGATAGAAATAGGGTCCCACACAAGTGAACAAATGAAGAGACCACAACGGATATAACAAGGCTAAATAGGACTCCAATTTGACATTGCACAACATTAACATCACATGAGAACATGTATTGCTTCCAAAGGACATGTCACATACCAAAGGGAGAGAACAAACAAGGGAACACTAGTCTGCAGAGGGAAGAGTGTCATCGCATGGTCCTAGCATGAGTTACCTTGGTATTCTATCTTTAGCTATCGGCCCCCATCCATGGTTACCCTGGTAGTCTCTCACTAGCTGCCGACCCTATGGAGTGACACATGTGGAACCAAACTTCCTTTGATGAGGACAAGGAAGTTGGATTTTCTGACCAGGCCTTCTCAACCCATCCTTAGCCTAAACGAGCACTACAGGCATGGGAAAGACATTCCCTTATCTTGATTAATGTGTAGACCACCCAACCCCCTAATTCATTTAAAGTTATCGCTGAGTTAATAAAATCCCACATGGGTTACACTAGCTCCACTTTGTGTGCCAACCCCCTTTGAGAGCCACTCCCCCTACTAGCAGCTAGGAGACCCAATAATATCAACAGGGCAAAGCCAACTTGCACAAATCATGAACATACACAAAAAGGCGAGACATAAACCATCCTGCACACAAATCCCAATCAACGTGGTGAATATATCATGCAAGACTAACGACCCTTGTGAATTCATTCAATACATACACAACCATCTCATAAAGAATAATCATAGAATCCATCAAGTAGAAAATTCCCATAACCTCTGGAAGACTTCCAATATCCACCTCCCACAATGACTTAAACATTTGAACAATAGCTCACAATCATCTCCATTTCCATTACCCATTTACATTATTTCATATATTAAGTCAATCCAACTACATTACCAAGGATTTAGGATAAATTAAAAATGCAACCATTACATTTTTACTAAATATCCAACTTAACTCAAATAATAATCTATTATTCGATAGAAACTTATCCTTCATTTATTTAATTACAAATGTATCAATTCTACCCTATCTAGATTTTCTTCTATTTCATTTATTCAACATGTTAATTTAGAAATAAGGGTAGTAATATACCTTTGCAAGGAAACACCATACTCATGCATGTATACATACATACATACATACATACATACATACATACCCCAAGTAATAAATTAAAACACAACAATGTATCAATAAACAATTACATCTAATGTATATATATATACATTAGATGTAATTGTTTATAGATACATTGTTTTGTTTTAATCTATTACTTACATAACAACATTTTGTCATATATATATATATATATATATATATATATATATATATATATATATATATGTATACATGTATGAGTATGGTGGTTCCTTCTTGTTGTATTGCCTTTTGTTTCATTGTGAGGTCAGGTACTGCTCGATATTTTGTTCATCCGAGTTATTGGTTGGATTAGTGCCTTGATTGATTATTATATTAAAATAAAAGATTATTGGGGTTAAAAGGTATTTTGAAAATTTAAATAATTTTTTTAATACATTTTTGGTTTTGATAAAATAAAATGCTATTAATATTTTATTTGTTTTAAATAAATTAAAATTATGATTTGATAAAGAAATATTAAAACAAATATACTAATTTTGGTATTGTGTAAACAAAATTAAATGGATGATTAAAATTAACAAATTAAATATTTTAAAGTGGATTTATTGTGTGTAATTAAATAAAGATATTTTATTAATAAACTTATTGAGGAGTGGTGGAAAACAATAGTGGAAAATTAAGTAAAATAATCAAAATTAAAAAAGGAGTTGCATGCAGCAACGAATATGTGGAAGTGGTTAATAAATTAATGAAATTGCTAAAGAAATGGGGGCTTTTGTTATTGATGGGAAAAACTAATTTTATTTTTGTTTTCCGAGGGTGCTTGTTCTTGAAAAAAAAAAATTGGTTTGTTTTTTGGGCGGGTTCTAGAATTGGAATTGTTGTAGAGTTGTTGGGGCTTGTGGAGAAATTGAAGTTGCAACTTGGAATTTGAACCCAACATCAACTTTCAGCTCAGTCAATCGAACTATTACATGTTCCTCTTTGTTGTAACCTTCTTGTTTTGGAATAATTCTTGAATTCATATGTTATTTGGAGCTAAACATGTCTATATTTATTGGAGATCGATTTGTGAAAATCAATAAATATGTTTTCTTGTATTGCTACAACAGTCCCTGTATATTATTTTGCGTCTTCTCTATAATATTTGTATGCTTGTGATTGTATTTAGTTCACTCCTAATGCCATTTTCTCAGAATATTTATTTGAAGTTTTTTTCCCAAGAAATTAAATGTGCTTAGCTGAATCTTGCACTTCTTAGTATGATATTCTTTGTGGTATTCAAGCTCGAGTATGCACCCTCTTTTTACCATCAAAATTATTGTATACCTTATGTCTGACAATCTTATTGTATGGGCATCCTCTCCATGCATGTTCCCATATATACTTCATGGTTGTGACCTGTGTTTCATTCTATGTTTCCCCATACCGTTCTTTGGTTGGTCATTGTAGGCAACAAACCCTTCTCTGCATGTTCGCTTCAAAATTCAAACAATGAGTTTGTACCTTGTGATTTTGTCTTTATGGTTCTATTTAGTATTGAGATTTTGAGTATTTGGTTCCTTTTTGTGTAGTTTCCATTGCAATTGACAATTCATAGATTTTGTGAAGTTTATGAAGAATTCGATTGCCTAAAAAAGTCGTTTGTCCTTAGTAAAAAAAATTGTAGGGTCTTAACTTTGACCAAACTTATACTCACTCTTAGCGCCTCCTTTTTGACGTCAATTTAAGTGATTCTCAAATGTTTATTTGAATTCCTTGATAAATTTATAATTATGAATATGAGGATTCGATATCATATGTGTATTCTACATATTAAAATGCACACATACATTCCATTTCGATGTACTTTAATACATATAGAAATTGACATTTGGAATTGAAAATTGTATGTGATATATATATATATGTATGTATACACAGATATATAGATATAACTGTTTATGAATACAGTGCTATTTTTTATTTACCACATTGGCAATAGCAATCTAATTAATTAGAATATATATGTATATATATATAAACACATATATATGTATACATTAGATTTGATTGTTTATAGATACATTGCTATGTTTTAATATATTAATTAGGCAACAACATTCTGTTAATTAATATATATATATATATGAGTATGGTGTTTCGTTGCAAAGTTATATTGCTGCCCTTATTTCTAAATGAACTTCTTAGTTGAATAAATGAAATAGAGGAAAATATAGATAGGGAAGAATTGATACATTTGTAATTAAATAAATGAAGGATAAGTTTATATGGAATAATAGATTATTATTTGAGTTCAGCTAGATACTTAGTAAACATATAATGGTTGCATTGTGAATTCATCCTACATTCTTGGTAATGTAGTTTGATTGTGTTACTACATGAAATAATGGAAATGGGTAATGGAAATGGGGATCATTGTGAGCTATTCTTCAAATGTTTAAGTCATTGTGGGAGGCAGATATTGGAAGTCTTCCAGAGGCTATGGGAATTTTCTACTTGATGGATTCTATGATTATTCTTTTTGAGATGGTTGTGTATGTATTGAATGAATTCATGAGGGTCGTTAGTCTTGCACGGTATATTCACCACTTTGATTGTGATTTGTGTGCGGGATGGTTTATGTCTCGCCTTTTTGTGTATGTTCATGAGGTTTATGATTTGTGCAAGTTAGCTTTGCCCTGTTGATTGTATTGGGTCTTCTAGCTTCTAGTAGGGGGAGTGGCTCTCAATGGGGGCTGACATACAAAGTGGCGCTAGGGTAACCCATGTGGGAGTTTCTTAACTTAGAGATAACTTAAAATGAATTAGGGGGTTGGGTAGTCTACACATTAATCAAGATAAGTGAATGCCTCACCCATGCCTGTTGTGCTCGTTTAGACTAAGGATGGGTTGAGAAGGCCTGGTCAACAAAACCAACTTCCTTGTCCTCAAGAAAGAAAGTTTGGTTTCATATGTGTCACTCCATGGGGCCAGTGGCTAGTGAGATATTTCCAGGGTAACCATGGATGGGAGCTAACCACTAATGGAAGCAATGTATGTTCTCATGTGATGTTAATGTTGTGCAATGTCAGATTGGAGTCCTGTTTAGCCTTTTTATATCCATTATCATCTCTTTGTCTATTCGCTTGTATGGGACCCTACTGCTATCTCCTAGCACAAGGGTGGACCTTTGGGTTCCACATGGTCGGGTAGAATGTGCCTTGTACTCCATTGGGTTCCCTCACTTTTTTCATGTTCGTAGTGACTACTCCTGGATATGAAGTGCACTTGTTCCAGTTCATGTGGATTATATTTCATGTACTTGTATTGTACAATAAATCTATTATATCATGTATTATACTTCATATGTACTCTCCTTACCTATATTTGAGGAGACATTTTTGTTCATGATGTAACAATGTAATGGTGTAATGTTGTAATTCATTGTTGAGCTTTCTCTTGTAATTAGTAAAGTTAATGATGTACCTTATTTATGTTAGTTAAAGAAATTGATTTTGAATGGTATCTATTGATGTCATGTTATGGTTAATTCGTATTGGTGGATCATATAATGTGATGGATTTAATGTAATTCTTAATGATGTTGCTTCTGATGTTATTATGTGGAGATGTATATCTTGATCCTGATGAGTAATGTAATCATTGACGTTAGTGGGCATCAACTTGGTTCAAGAGATATCCAAGACTTGATATCTTGAGGAGTGAATTCCAAGGTTTAGGTATCTTGAGGAGTCACTTCTAAGATATCATATCATGAGGAACTTCTTAGTGCGTTGAATATACTTGAATGCGGTTCAAGATGGCGGATCATAGTCTTGTGGAAGTTTCAATTTCTTGGGTGCAACTCCTTGGTGGATGCCCCAATGTTCTGAATTAGTTGGGCATAGCTTAAATTTATGTATGATTAGATATGTTTATCATTCTTGTTGACTTGGAATGATGTGGATGGAAAGATGACACCTTTTAGCACCTTACTCTTTGATTAGTCTGTATACAAAGTTTGCAAAACACACATGCAAAGAGGGGAAAAGGGTTAGGGTTAGAGAATAGGGGTTTTCCTTAGTCAAACCCCATTTTGGTAATCAAACCCTAGATAATGAAATGAAATGAAAAAGGAAATATGATTTAACAACATGTAAGTGCAACAAATCACCAAACCCTTGTTGAAGAAGTCTGAAGATATGCAAGTAATCAAATCCAATGGATTGATGCTTGAAGTGCTTAGAGTGCTTGAATGATTGATGCTTGCTTGCGAAGATAGATTACTTGATTGCTTGTGAAGATGCAAAAGATAAAAATGATGAGAGAAACCCTTTATTTATACATGTTGTGCCTTAATTTCCGGAAAATAGCATATCACAGGCCAACCTTAGGGTTTAGAAGACAATATCCCACCAAAATATTAAAATAATTTTGATTTTTATGCCAACTAGGACTAAGTCGCCCAAGGTGGCAACTTAGTCCACTTGGGTAATTTTAAGTGGATGTCAAGAATTAAAGTGTGATTAATGTTGTTTAATAGGATTGTCTTCTGAAACACACTTAAGTAGGACCTATAAGTGCATTAAGGGGTCATTATAACATAAGAAAGGGTCAATTTATTGATTAAAAGCCTAGGAAAGTGTGAAAGTTTGTTAAAACTCTTTACAAAACTTTGAAATAAGGCTTGGTAAAGGGTAAAAAGAGGTTGTTTAGGTGAATTATGATGGAAAGGTCCTAGAAAAGTGGGAAAATGTGTTATGACACTTCACAACACCTTTGCAATACATCCTTAGGTTTTTATCAATTTTCAAGCGTTCAAGGCCTAATGTGAATGTGTTGGCCACATTACAACATTGACTCTAGGTAAAATCAGGCCATAATCCATAGGAAAGTCCCAAATGAGTTAAAATGTCAAGGATACATTTTTCTACGTTATATTTAGCCCCCACTTTATTGAGAGGATGAACTTGCTTAAAACTCACACTAAAGTAGCCAAGACATGTGATCGAGAGGGATGCATATATACTCATGTTGGAAAGTTGAGACAACAATAATCAGTAGGGATGATCAAGCCCCTAGGATCAATATCTCATGGAAAACCAAAAATCAGCACAAATAGATCACAGAAGAAAGTGATGTGAAGGAATGAAAGGAAAGGTAATGTCAGATCAAGCTTCAACCATTTGTACAGCTAGTTGTGGATTAGATCTTGGTTGTTTGTTCGAAAAGAAGTGTACTCACTTTGAGGAAACAAAACTTTAGGTTGTTCATCAAGTGAGAAGGCCAAAAGGGTGAGAAGCATACACTCATGGCTGGTATGCACTCACACATGCCAAGGTGGCTATGGGGAAAGTTGTGCCACTGGTTGGGCTTTTCACTTAAGCATACCAAAGTTATACCTCCTGATAACTTTGATAAGGCACCACAAAAGACAAGGTTTTTGAGCTTCATGAGACAAGCAAAGCTTCATATTCTTGGATCTCATGAAAAAGTGCAAGATGGAACCACACGCATGCAATTTGTGTTATGTAAGGTTGCCATATATGCAAAGTGTAAAATATAAAATGAAAATAGTGTTCAAAGGAGTCTTAATTAGTTCATGAGAGGTCTTTGAATTAGGGAACATTATGTATAATGTCTCCAAGAGAGGACCAATCAAAGAATATAAAATTCACAACTTAGGGGATGCGTTGTGTCTTATCAAGCCACTAAGAGGAATGTAATATGCTAAGATATATCACTTTCATGAAGGACATTATACCCAATGTCATCCATAAAGCTACAAACGCATCGTATGAAGTAATAAGGTTGCACTAAGAACCAAGAAAAAGAAAAAAAAAAGTAAAAATAAATAATGCCAATGTATGCCCCCACTTTAAAGGAATTGCTACACACCATTCTCTGAGAAATTATTTTAAAGTAGCAAAAATGAAAAAGGTGCCAAAAGAAAGAAAAAGGACATGAGGGCCAACTTGGAAAGCCCTATGCCAAGTGATATGTTTCTAAGGGAGGTCGTGTCATGTAAAGGAAAATGAAAGGAAAGGAAAAGAGAAGGGTTTCCCCCAAAATGAAAAGCACCAAACACATAAGGGATCTATGAATTTGGGGTTAGTATGTTCATTGGTGCAATGTTTGTTTAGAGAGCTCAGAACTGTCATCATCCCCCAAATACATAGAACTAGAAGAAAGAAACAAAGAGAGCGAAAAGAAAGAAAAGAAATAGTTGTTTTGGGTCAACATGGAAGAGACATAGGGTGTCTCGATGCTTTGCATTGTCCCCAAAAGGAAAAAAAATCCAAAATAAAAAGAAAAAGAGAAAACAACCTTTTGGGTGAACATGAAATGGACATTGTTTTCTAAATTCCTTGCATCATCCCCAAAAGGAAGGAAAAAAGAGAAAGAAAAAGAAAAGGGGCCTTTTGGGTCAACATGAAGGAGACATTGTAGTCTCAATGCCTTGCATCATCCCCAAAAGGAAGGCAAAAGAAAAAGAAAAATAAAAGGGGCCTTTTGGGTCAACATGAATGATACATTGTGGTCTCAATGCCTTGCATCATCCCAAAAAGGAAGGTGAAAGAAAAAGAAAAAGAAAAGGGGCCTTTTGGGTCAACATGAAAGGGACATTGCTGTCTCAATGCCTTGCATCATCCCCAAAAGGAAGGAGAAAGCCAAACAAAAAAGTGAAAGAAAATTAATGACATATAGAAGAATGAAGACACAAATAGAGGAATGAAAGAAAGAGAGAGAATATTAAACAGAACAATATAGGGGAACACGTTACACACATTTAGAAGAAAATACAAAAGAAAAGTAGAGAAAATTTAAGTCAACCATCTAAAATGTCATTTGCCTCCCAATATTGTTCAATGTAAGGTATGGGTGGGTGACTGGATAGAGGGACAAGGACAAATGCATTACAAGGAGAGGGCTAGCAAGTTCTTGCCCCCACTGAGTGCAAGGAAAGAATGAGACGAGGTAGGTGATTGGAAGGATCATGTAATAGTGAGAAGAGAATGTTCTAAAACTATTACATGATAGGATATGTGATAGTAGTTTATTGGTTGAGGGGATAGAAATTATCACCATCAAAATGATACTTGCTCAGTATTTCTCTCAAGTGACGACACTCATCGCTTTTATGGAAAAGAACACGATGATATGTACAATGTGGAACATTAGCATCTTTAGGAAATATCACTAGCCTAATCCTAGGTGGTAATATAATGAGTTCCTTGTTTAGGAGTATTTGTAATTTCCTTTCACATTTAGGTGGTGGGAGAAGAGGAAACTTAAGTTTTTGTAATTTGTAAGGCCCCTTGCATCTACTAGATTCACCTTGTTCATAAATGGAAGGAGGGGGAGGACCCACTGGGATCCTAGATTCCTTATCATTTGTGGGTTGTTCTCAAGGAAGAAGGATGTTCAAATTCGAGGGAGAATCAAAGATCACCATGCCATCATCATGAAGCGTTAGATATTCTCGAGGAGGCATGAAGTTATGAGGGGGATCTTGATAACCTATCCCCATGGTATTATCATCAAGTGATAGTTTCTCAAAAATTGATATATTTTATGTTGAGTTGTACTGTTACCTCCTTGTTTTCTTAGAATGCTAAAACCTTTGCCATAGGTTTTTGCAAGGTTGATTGGATTATTTTTCACTTGGTTATCATAAAATGGTTGAGTGGTTGCATGGTTAGAAGAACTAGGTTCACCTTGTGTAGGGAATTTAGGTTCTTTATGTATTTTAGGATGTAGGTAACCAAATGTTTCATGAGGTGATATTGTAGGAAGGGCTTGGGGTGTCATGGATGGATAAACGGATGCATTAGCTTCAAGTTTGTCAAGGAAATCGTTAAGGAACCTATTCATGCTAGCATCATCGTCTCCAATGATGTCAACATCACGAGGAGGACATGAATTAGGATTTGATTGAGCAGGAGTGGGTTCAAGGTCATTAGGATCAGTTGGAAAGGTACAACTTGACATGTCAACTAATGATTTGAATGATATCCAATTTTTTTTGAAAGACATAGCCATAGTGTAAATGAATGAAAATAAAATAAATTGCAAGAAACAACAAATCTAGAAACAGTAACTAAGACGCAATAATAGAAAACATAAATGTAGAGAATGTTCATAAAATGATAGAAATTTTAGTGCAAATTGTGCAAGTGGACTATGTCGCCCAGTGTGGCGAATTAGTCCTGTTGTGCATATTTTGCACACACGCCCCACCATTGGCAGGGACCCTCTTTTTTCACTCCCGACGGGTTTCTTTGTTCCCGTCTTGTTTTATGTGCCCCTCATTTTGCTGCCCTAGTTGGTCAACATGCCCTTCAAAGTCTCATTTTTTGCTGACCATATTTTGCCCCTAAAATAAAAAATTGCTAAGTGTTGGGTTTTTCGGGCTTTGCCCTCCTGCTTGCTCGATTCATTTTTTCCTTCACTTTATTTGACTTTGGGGATAGATTTCCTATGGATTTTGGATGTTTTTGTGGTGCCTAGGTGAACTGACAAGGTTTCATTAAGTTTCAGGAAGTTTTGAAAATTCCAAAACTGTATTCCTACAGCGGTATTCCGGCCTCATATTTCTGAAACGTACAAGCGCACCTCCAAATCAAAAATGAACTTCGACCCAAATGCTAAAATGGGGTTTTATCCTTCCTTGACCTTTCAAATTCCAAATTTGCAGCCGAGAAGTACCATCCGGAGTTCCGTTTTCTGTTGGCCATTTTGAAACAACATTCCTACAGCGGCATTCCGGCCTCATGTTTCTGAAACGTACAATCACACCTCCAAATCAGAAACGGTCTTCGACGTAGATGCTAAAATGGGGTCTTATCCTCCCCTGAATTTTCAAATTCCAAATTTATAGTCGAGAAATACCATCCGGAGTTCTGTGCTCCGTCGGCCATTTCAAAACAACATTCCAGGCTCATGTTTCCAAAATGTACAAGCGCACCTCCAAATAAAAAATGGACTTTGACCTTGATGCTAAAATGGGGTCTTATCCTCCCCTCACTTTTCAAATTCCAAAATTGCATGTGGGAAATACCATCCAGAGTTCCGTGCTCCGTCAGCTGTTTCAAATCAACATTCCTAAAACAGCATTTCGGCCTCTCATTTCCGGTTTCAAGGAGCCTACCATGGGTCCGTCGACAGAACCATTTGATCCAATGAGGAATGTTAAAATTACATTGGGAGAAGGTAGCTTTTAGTCATTTTTAGCTATAGTAAAAGGGAAATTAGCTAGAAGGAAAAACTACTACAGTGACTGGCCACTACAAGACAAAATAGGGAAAAGGAAAAGATGTATTTTAAATTACTGAATATTGTGGGGTAGGTGAAGCCCTAATGTAATTGAATCTAAGCCACACAATTTAATTCAATCCTGGCCATTCATTTGGGCTTTGGAAAACTATAAATAGGGGTCTTCCCCTCATTTGTAGTTGTTGGAGAGCTGTTGTAAAAACATTCTGCAGCAATAGAAAGTAGCATTGCATGATCTATGGGTGTTACCTTTTGATTTTTCTCATTATGTGTGCATGGTTCTACCTTCCAAGTTAGTTTTAGTTGTAGTTTCTTGAATGGAAGTGGTAATGGTGATTGATGTTTCAATATTTGATGAATCTCCAGCCGATACTTTTGGCACTTGTTGATGACAAGTTGTTGTGCAAAGTTAGCCTGGGCTTCTTTATTTGATTGTTGCAACTTAGTTCACTTGCATGTTCATGATGTGTGTATGCAAACTGAAAATCTACAGTCCTTAGAAGATTGCACTGGTTTTGTGTAACTGTAGGATCCTCTTGGCCAAGCAAAACCTAGTTTAGGGAGTTTGTCTACTGTAGCAGCCTCCATGATCACTGTTCATTCGTAGTTTCAGATCCAGGAACCTTCTGTCTTCTCTGCCCTTTTTCCCTTTTTTTTAATAAGTAACCTTAGGCAAGGTTCATTGCACATTGTAAAGCTAAATCTGATGTTGAAATGGAGTTCCAAACTGCTGTTTGAACCTGCAGCAAACACTCAACAACTTTCCCATCTCAAGAACTCCATTTGCAGATCCAACTTCCCCGCTTTGTAACTCATTCGTAAGTCCACCTTGTGATTTTAGAAAATTACATAAATCAACTGAAATATTCCAAGCATCGTCATGACCTGACATCCGAGAGACCTTGGGATAGTGTTCTGTAATTTGATTGTGGAAGATTGTCTTTCAAGAGAGGTAATGCACCTACGTATTATCTATGTTGTGAAGTGCATGAAAACACCATCAACAAGTCCCAACTATGATTTTTTATTTATTAATTTTCAGAAGTTTTGAATGGTTTTATAATTTATTAGGTTTTTCAAATGTAGATACAAAATGAAAATGTAAAATTTTTGGACTTTTTCAATGAAAGGAAATGCAAGAATGCAAGTTATATGAGATTTTCATTAATGAAAATTTAAAAACCTAGGATGCAAAACAATGCAAAAACCTAATATAATGTGAATGCAAGATTTTCCTAGCATGCAAATGCACTTGAAACTAGAATTTAAGAAGTATTCTAAAGACAGGTTCACCAAAATGAACCATAGATTTTGAGGGAAAGGGGATTCCCTAGCAGTTCTAGGGTTTTCACCTAGAAGGAGAGATATCTTTCACACCCAAAACCTAGGGGGTTCATTCAAGATTAGGGGTTTAATGTATGATTTGTGTGTGATGTGGAATGTATCTAAATGCAATAATCTAATAAATGAACTAACTATTGAATGCAAACTAATGAAATGAAAATGTATTGAAAAGACTATGTAAAGTGACCTAAAATGCAAGCAAACTGTAACAAAACTTAATAGGATAGAAGGGGTGCACCTGGAAACTATAGGTTGATGGAGATGAGCTCTAGAATCTTCCAAAATCTATTTTTGAAGGCCACTGGGACACTTATGCCAAGCTGGGTGACTTAGTCTTGCTTTGAGAAAACTTTGCTGGAATAGGTTTCGAGAAAATGGCTGTCCAAATCTGTAGAGATCACTTTTCAGGCTCGACAATGGGACTAATTCATGAATTATGGTGTCTTAGTCCACTTGTAGCTTTTGGGAATCTCGAGACTGTAATCTATAGCTATCAACTTGTACTTATATTTTTGATAGAGACCTAGGTCCCAATCTTCAGATGTTGACCTGCAAGTTGTCTTCAAGCTCCTTTTAAGGTTTGTTGACTTCGAATGATGTGGATGGAAAGATGACACCTTTTAGCACCTTACTCTTTGACGAATCTACATACAAAGTCTACAAAACACACATGCAAAGAGGGGAAAGGGGTTAGGATTAGAGAATAGGGGCTTGCCTTAGTCAAACCCCATTTTGGTAATCAAACCCTAGATAATGAAATGAAATGAAATAAAAAGGGAAATATTTTTGAACAATATGTAATTGCAAAAAATCACCAAACCCTTGTTGAAGAAGCATGAAGATATGCAAGTAATCAACTCCAATGGATTGATGCTTGATGCTTGCTTGAGAATATTGATTGCTTGATTGCTTATGAAGATGGAGAAGATGAAAATGAGGGGAGAAACCATTTATTTATACATATTGTGCCCTAATTTATTGAAAATAACACATCATAGGCCAACCTTACGATTTAGAAGACAATATCGTGCCAAAATATTAAAATAATTTTGATTTTTATGCCAAATAGGACTAACTCGCCAAAGGTGGTGACTTAGTCTAGTTGGGTAATTTTAAGTGGATATCAAGAATTAAAGTGTTATTAATTTTGTTTAACGGGGCTGTCTTTCGAAACACACTTAAGTAGGACCTATAAGTGCATTAAGGGGTCATTTTAACATAAGAAAGCGTTGATTTATTGATGACAAGCCTAGTAAAATTTGAAAGTTTGTTACAACTCTTTACAACACTTTGAAATAAGGCTTGGTAAAGGGTAAAAATAGGTTGTTTAGAAGAATTATGATGGAAAGGTCCTAGAAAAGTGGGAAAATGTGCTACAACACTTCAGAACACCTTTGCAAGACATCCTTATGTTTTTATCGATTTTCAACTGTTCAAGGCCTAATGGGAACATTTTTGCCACATTACAACATTAAATCCAGGAAAAATCAGGGCAAAATCCATAGGAAAGGCCCAAATGAGTGAAAATGTCAAGGATACATTTTTCTACGTTACAGTTACTTTCTCTTGTAATTCAATATTATACCCTCTCTCATAATGGATAATGGAAATTATTTTTATTGTATTTGTTAGTTAATTAATGATCTTTGATATTGCTATATTGATGAAATGATACGAATAATGCATATTGGTTGAAATTTTAATGAGATAGGTTAAAGGAAACTCATATTATTAGATGGATTTGTTTAATGTGATGAATTATATTTATTTTTAGTTTGGTTAATGGGATTTTGGTAGCATAGTGATGGAGCCTTAGAGGACTTAGGTTAGAATACGAGTTATTGTATCATCCACAATCTTTAGTATGTTGCACTTAATTTATTTTTTCCATTTTAGGTGTATAGCATGTTGTCCTCTAGGGTTCTAAAGTGGGGCGTTACACATGGTATCAGAGCCCAAGTTCTAACACTGAGTACTCTAGGTATATACAAGAGCGCTTTATGTTGTCTTAGTTGCATAGAATTTTGAAGTTTATGTTTTCCCTTGTTGAGCTCGTCTAACACCCTGAACTTGTCCTTGGTGTTGTTTGTGTAGGATCATTCTTAGAGGTTAAGGTCGAGGTTAGGGATGTGGTAGAGGTCATGGTGGTGGCCATGGGGCTAATCGCCAAGACTGCCCTCCTTAGAGTTCCCACGAGTCTGATAATGAGGAACAACAGGATTCCCAGAATAATCAGGGAGGTGGAGATCAGAATCTGGGTCAGCCGAGGTTGGAGGGTGCACAGTTGCATCACTTACTTGAGGAGGTTCTTTCATGTCTTTT
The DNA here is from genome assembly GCA_007115665.2 of Sequoiadendron giganteum. Lineage (NCBI taxonomy): Eukaryota > Viridiplantae > Streptophyta > Pinopsida > Cupressales > Cupressaceae > Sequoiadendron > Sequoiadendron giganteum. Next base: position 248,771,783 of record CM021103.1, read on the forward strand.
TCTGAGATAGGAGGGTAAAAAATTGGTGGCTAGAAAGAGAGAGAGGTGTCCCAAGAGGAGAGATATTATAGTTGAGTAGGAAGCTATTTTAGCCAGACATATGAGTGATCTTTTGAGAACTCATCCCCCTACTTTTGATAGGGTTGGTAGTGGTTTGGAAGCTAAGACATGGTTTATTGATCTGAATAGGTGTTTCTCTATCCATCCATATGGTAGAAACACCAAGGCTAGGTGTGCTATCATGTATCTCAAAGGTTTTTCTTCCATGTGGTGGAATTTGGAGGAGTAGAAGCTTCATTTGGATATAGATTCAATCTCATGGGAGATGTTTTTAGAGAGATTCAGAGCTTGGTTCTTGTCTGATAATTGGTGGCAACATTGTGTGGATGAGTTCCATGAGCTAAGGAAGATGGTCACGTCAGTTGAGCAGTATAAGTAGATATTTTATGAGCTCAAGTAGTATGTAGGCATAGGTGATGATCAGTGTATGTTAGTGCAACATTTTATCAGGGGCTTGAATTCCCATATCACTGGGGGTGTTCGTGTGTTTGAGCAAAAAACTATGGAGGTTGCTATAAAGAAGGCTTAGATAGTAGAGGATAATTTGGCCATGGCACTAGGTGGTCATACAAGAGTATAGATTGGTAGTGCACCTCTAGTAGGTTTCAATTCTTAGGGTGGCCAGACTCAAGCAACAGGTTCTTTTAGGAGCCACCATGCACTCGCTAAGGTTGGAAAACAGTAGGAACAACAACACTCTTAGTCAAAACATAACAACTCTCAGTGTCAACATAGTGGTAAGCAGTTTTAGTCCAAGAAGGATTGAAGTTGGCAGTGAAGCAAGTGTTATCATTCTGATTAGCTAGCTCAGAGCTTGCAGTCTGTAACTAGTAGAGGTAGTTTTCAGTAGTCTAGTGCACCCATAGGTGGTAGAGGATTCAACATAGGTACACGGTGTTTCTCTTGTGGTCAGCAGGGTCACATTGCTAAATAGTGTCCTCAGAAGGGCACATCTAGAATTAGTTAGAGGTTGGCAGCTTGAAACCCAATAGTAGGGGATGGAGGTAGATCACACAAGGTTTTTGCAGTAGTTGATAACCTCCAAGCCAAGCATTAGGGTACTATGGTTGAGACTACAGGTGTGTTATAGGGTAGTAGAGTCTCTATTCTCTTTGACTCTAACGCTTCATATTATTTTATGTCTCCTTCCATAGTGGCGCGATGTGGACTAGTGGCAGAAAAGCATGATGATAAGTGGCAGGTCGAATTGGCCTCCGATGCTAAAGTAACAGCTGAATCTCTGGTTCATGGTTGTGGATTGACAATTTTTTCTCTTTGTAACACAGTAGACCTTTGTATTATACCCCTTGGGTTATATGATATAGTGTTGGGCATGGATTGGTTAGATGTTCACCAAGCAGTGATAAATTGTTAGTGTAAGTCAGTGCAGTGTTTAGATGATTTAGGAAAGGAGGTGGAGGTAGTTGGAGTTCAGAGGTCTATTTCCTTGTGTATGATCTCTGATATGCAGTTGAGGAGGTGTATGCATTGGGGACGTCATTTTTTTGCAGTTTCAATTAATGATTTTGAGTTAGGGGAGAGATGAGAGGTGTCTCTTGATAGTCATCCTATCCTTAGACAATATGTTGATGTCTTTCCTAGTGAGATTATAGGGATGCCACGTAAGTGTGACATCAATTTCAAAATATATCTTGTACCTGGAGTTGAGCCTATTTTATGAGCTCCATATTAGATGACCACTCAAGAGGTTAAGGATATTTTGTTGCAGCTTGAGGAGTTGTTTGTGAAGGGGTTTATTCATCCTAGTGTCTCTCCTTGGGGAGCACCGGTTATTTTTGTGAAGAAGAAGGATGAATCCATTCGATTGTGCATTGATTACTGACAGTTGAATAAGTTGACAATGAGGAACAAATACCCCTTACTGAGGATTGATGATATTTTTTATTAGATCAAGGGAGCTAGGGTATTTTTAAAAAATGATCTTAAGTTAGGATATCATCAGTTGTGCATCTTTGAGGCGGATTTCTAAAAGACCGCATTTCACACTCATTATGGGCATTATGAGTTCACTGTTATGTCATTCGGGTTGATGAATGTGTTGTCCCTATTCACGAGTTTGATGAATGGTGTGTTCCATACTTAACTTGATACATATTTCTTGGTATTTTGGGATGAAATTTTGATCTATTTGAGGTCTATGGAGGATCATGAGGAGCATTTGCATCAAGTGCTATAGTGTCTGAGGGAGAACCAGTTGTATGGAAATATGGAAAAATGTGAGTTTTTCCAGACAAAGGTGAAATATTTGGGTCATTCTATTTCTATTGAGGGCATTATCATGGATCCTTCAAAGATCCAAGCCATTATTGATTGGCTTGTGCCCACTAATGTTGTTGAGGTTTGTAGTTTTATGGGTTTGGTAGGTTATTACTGACTGTTTGTATAAGGTTTTTCGAGGATTGCCCACCCCATCACTTCTCTTTAGAGGAAAGGGAATAATTTTATCTGGTTAGAGCAGTGTCAAGCGACCTTTCAGATTCTTAAGGAGAGGTTGACCAACAAACCTATCTTGGTAGTTCCTAATCCTACCAAAGATTTTGTAGTTTCTACAGATGCATCCTTGGAGGGTTTAGGAGCAATTTTTATGCAAAACGGTCACATGATTACCTACGGCTCTTGTAAGCTCAAGGATCACAAGTTGAACTATCCTACACATGTTCTAGAGTTAGCCTCTTTAGTTCATGCTTTGACGAGATGGAGGCACTTTATGTTGGGGCATCGATTTGAGTTGCATAGTGATCATTGTATTTTGTAGTATATTTTCACATAGCCAAATTTGAATTTGAGGTAGAGACGATGGATGGATTTCCTATATGAGTATGATTTTGAGGTGAGGTATGAGGTTGAGTCAAGTAGAGTTTTAGAGGGTAGATTTGTAGGTTCTTCCCTTGAGTCAAGTAGTCTTTAGTGGCACTTGGGTCACATTTATGTTCCTTCCTCAGGAGATCTTCATAAGTTGATCATGTTAGAGGAACATTAGGCACCCTATTCAGCTCATTCGAGCGTCAAGAAGATGCACACAGACCTTCATCAGCTATACTTTTGGGTTGGAATGAAGAGGGATATTGCTGATTTTGTGTCGAGATGTTTGGAGAGTCTGAGAGTGAAGGTAGAGCATCATTATCTCGTAGGTCTTTTGTAGCTGCATCTTGTTCCTAAATGGAAATGGGACATAATTTCACTAGATTTTATTTTTGGTTTGCCTATGTCTTCCCATTGGCATGACGACATCATGGTCACCATCGATAGGTTGACTATGGTGACACACTTTTTTCTTGTTTGATCCTCATACAATGCTTCATCAGTGGCTAGAATCTTCATGGAGGATAAGTCAGGTTGCATAGTATTCCTCACAAGATTATCTTAGAAAGAGATCCAATGTTTACTTCAGCTCTTTGGATGTCCTTGCAACATGCATTGGGGACTTAGTTGAACTTTAGTTAGGCTTATTATCTAGAGTCTAATGGAAAGTGTACACATCTAAAAATGGTCATGGTTAATCAAACCTATTAATTAATTAAATATGAAATATTTAATTAATATTCTTAAGTCATCTACATATAAATAAATTTAAATATTTATTTATATTGTTCATTTTCCAATTATTCTAAATTAATTAAATAAATAAGTTTATTTAATTAATGCTATCTTCCCTCTTAACTAATTAAATAGATTTCACAATTTATTTACATTAATTATCACAAGTTTAAATTCTAAATTTAAATAATATTCTTCATTCCACATTTAATTAAATATTTTCAATATTTAATTAAAACATTTCCTAAATTTACCATTCTTCTCAAAAGTTAAATATTTTCAATATTTAATTAAAAAGCTTTTTTCCTCTTCTCACATAATTAAATATTTTCAATATTTAATTAAAGCCTTTTCATTTCTCACACATAATTGAATATTTATTTATTTAATTATGAGAGACACCTTTCAATTGTCTCTTCATTCTCCATCCGTCTTTTAAAATTCCATTTTCTTTTCGAATTCTCGATCTCTCACCATTCATTTTAACGGGTTTGAACTCAACCGTCGATCTTGGCCAATTGAATTCTTGCCTTCAAAAAATCTATAAATATGGCTCTCTTGTAAGGGGAAAAGGAGCTCGAATTTTAGATTTTTATGTGTAGTTATTATAGTCGCATTTTAGCATTTCTAGCATTTTCAATTTCATAGTTTAAATCTTTAAGCAATGCACATGCATTTTCATTAATCTCATTCTCTCAAGCTGCCATTCTAGAAGCTGCTGTTTTAAACAACTGAGAGAAAGCATCTTGAAACGAATCCTTGGAGATAGAGGACAATGGGCGAATTTGAAGGAGCTACTTGTGTTTATAGTTTGCATTTTCTTTCTTTAATTTAGTTTCTTCAATCTAATGTTTCATTGGTGTAATATTTTAGATTCAATTTGATTTGCATATTCTAATGTACACATTTCTGACGCCCACTGTGGGGCCTAGCCCCACATTTAATTTTTCTTTTTGCAGATTTTTCTGGTAGGTGACGGACAAAAAAAAAATCACATTTTGGCGCATACGAGTCTCGGTTCGGTGCATACAAGGACTATTTCAGTGCATTCCTGAGATCTTTCGATGCAAACATTAACTGTTTCGGCGCATAGACACTTTGTTTCCGTGCATTCCTGAGATCTTCCGACGCATGTGTTAACTGTTTCGGTGCATACATGACCTGTTTCGGCGCATAGACGACCTGTTTCAGCGCATTCAGTTGTAAAAATTTTAAATTATGATTCCGACGCAATCCGCAGACATGATTTTCCAAATGTTATTGTTAACAGAATGAACCAATCCTAGGATAGATATTTAAATCTGAATTAACCAATCCTAGGACAATCACCAAACATAAATTTTCTTTTGGTTAAAATGAATCCCATGTTTTTAGTGAAGCAACATCTTCACTTAGTATAGAGAATTTTTCAATTTGGGGATTTAAAATTGAACCATTATTGTTTGCTATGATTGTGGGTAATAGGTTTATGCTCTCCCCTTTACTGGGTGATCAAAACACCAGATTTACCTTTTATTTTCTGCAATTTAATGCTTTATTACATCCTTTAGAAGGCCTGCTCTTGTGGGAAAAAGTACTCACCCAAGAGGAATGACCTAAGTGGGAACACCTAAAGCCAAGGTTTCCAACCCACTTTAATCAAAGGCAAGTTGTTGATGAAAATCCAACTTGACAGTAGTGTGCAGGATAACCATCCCCAAAACCTTTATTCTAAAGGTTGGGAGGTCTCTCGAGGGAGTATTTCTATTCGCCACACTAAATAGATACCCTTACTATGAACCATAGCGTAGAAATCCAGTTGTGTCAGTATCCAAACATCCTTTTAATCACGGTGCAAGGGGAGGGAAGAATATTCCCCCAAGACACTCACCATATAGTTGCCACAGATTGTTTGCTCAAGGGATTCGGTATCCACTTCCGTCACTTTGAGTATGCACCTAGAAAATAAAAAAACACGGGCGCCCTTTAGGGGGTGACAAGGCTGTGTGAGTTGACGCGATTTTAAGCTGTGGGCTGTGATTATTATGATGACCTATTTGACAAATTAAGAGTGAGTCTGACTGAACTGCTTATCTTGTTTAAAACCTATGGAAATCTCAAGAACATTAACTCTTTGTTTAGATTTTAGGATTAATAAAACAATTGTCTACTTCTATGCCGTGTTTTTCACGTTTAAATCAGATTAAGATAATCTAAAACAAGAAAATTTTATCAAACTATCAAAACATGTCGGTCTCAGAAGTAATTTAGCGCATCCCGGGGTCTATTTTAGCGCATTTGTGATCTGTTTCGGCACATCTGTGTCCTATTTCGGTGCATTTGTGCTCTATTTTAGTGCATCTATGCTTTGTTTCAACGCATCTGTGCTCTGTTTTAGTGCATCTGTGCTCTATTTCAACGCATCTGTGTTCTGTTTTGGCGCATCTATTTCCAAGCCTAGGTGATTTTCTGACTTTCAGAAATCAAGTCTTATCAGTCTAGTCTTTCCTATGCTCAGAGTTTGGAAGTCTACAAAATTTTCTAAGAAGTCCTTAGAAAGAAAGATTAGAAAGCCCAAGAAGTCTCTCAGTTATAAGAAGGTATTGAAGAAGAGGAAATTTCTATATCAAAGTCGAAAGGTCTTGCTTGAACAAATAACCTTTATTCATTGATATCCTGACTATATTAGAGGTTTCACTGATGATTATGTTGTAGAACCCTTATACTCAAGAGATTTATTTCAAAGAAGAGCCCTTTCTCAAAGGCATAACCATAGTCAACGTATTCGTTCTTCTTATATTCCCCAACCTGCAATCACATACGCTACTCATCCAAGTCAAATTCTGCAATAGAGAACTCAAACACATTTGGCATCCATTAAAATCATCTTTCTACAAAGCTAAGATCAAACTTCACAAAGTGAAAAATCATCTTTATTTTTGATCTTTGGTTTAATTCCCGCAAATAGGATTTTCATCCTTTCAATCAGGGAATCATGAGCTAAAGATTAAAAATATTTTAAGTCATAGAATCTTCATTCTATCCTGACTTTCATCACCATTGCACTATTTCATTCCTTTGATCAAAGTTAGTAGGATTTGAATAAAGCTTATGCCTCTTACCACGAGATCTTGAAAGCACATAGAAAAAGATGAAAGTATAGTGAGCAAAATGGGTGATAATAGTGAGAGGGAGGAAAACCCCTTTAACACTTCAAATATTGAGGAATTAATGGAAGAAAAACTTCAAGAACCGGAGCAGGATCCTCAATTCCATACTCTTATGGAAAGGATTTTAGAAAGAAACAGGGAAATATACTTTCTCTCTTTAGCTATTCAAGGAGCTAAGTTACTTGTTGATTTTGATATAGAAGGGATTAAAGAAAATCCTTAAACTCCTCTTAACGATTTTAGTGCCCTTACTCAACAGATCAAGGACTTAAAAGGGAAAATAAAATAAATGCAAGGGGGAGAAAAAAAGAAGTATGTTTTGGATGAAATATGTCCTTATCCATTTGATAGAAATCTTTGAATGATTCCTTTTCCAAAACATTGCGAAATCCCTAAGTTTGATAGGTATAATGGGAAAACTGACCCCATTGAGCACATGAGGGATTTCCGAAATATGAGCTTAGAATTCGCTCATGACGATACCTACTTAATGCGGTTGTTTCCACAAAGTCTAGGTGGAAAATCCATGGAGTGGATTTCAAAGATTACTCCCCCCATCAAAACCTTTGAAGAGTTGATAAATAAGTTTATATCACAATACTCTTACAACATCCAACACTAGATAACCATGCTTGATCTTTGTAAGACAAAACAAAAAGTAGGGGAATCTTTCACTACATTTTTGCAAAGATGGAGAAGAGTGTTTGCTAGATACTCTTGTCTTGTTCCTGAAAAGGAAAAGATGGATATCTTCATCGATAGTCTTAATCAAGAAATGAGTTACAGACTAAACCTTCACTGTCCTCAATCATTTGAAAAATTGATTGAAAACACAATTACTATTGAAGGTGCATTGATCAAGCATGGAGTTTTAAAAATTGATAAAGAGGTTTGAAATTCATACAATAAAAAAAACAACAACAACCATAATAACAACAGTGACAAGTCTTGATTTTGGACTCGAGATAAAAATGTTGTGAATGATGGGGTAGTAGGTGCTAACAATGTGAATACAAAGCCCGCCATCCTTAATGTGTCAGGTGTTCAACGTAACAATAATACTGGAAATTCTAGCACCCAAGGCAATGTTTCTAATCAAGGAAACACAACTAACACTCATGGAAATAATTTTGGCAATAATCAAAATTCAAACCTGCCCAGATCATCATATTTTTTGAGTTGACAAAGTTTCACTCCCTTGGGCCAATCTTTGGAATCCATTCTCAAAGAATTATTGAATCAAAATGCTATTACTTTGCCACCACAAAGAGATTATGAACCTCAAGTTAAACCACCATCATGGAATGACTCACACTTCTATGATTATCATTGGTGCAAAGGTCATAAGACAAACAGTTGCCAAGGGTTAAAGAATATTGTTCAAGATTTGATTGATTATCATACCATCACAATTGAGGGACATAATGTCAATAATGATCATCAAGCATTCAAAAACCCGCTCCCTAATTATCACAAAGGGGAATCCTCAAGTGACAAGGGAAAGAATGTTAATAACATACATGACATTATTATCAATCATATCTATACTAATGATCCTCAAATCAACACTATTCAAATCAGAGGTAAGCAAGAATATCGAGAGGTCAATGTTATGACAAGGGGACAAGCCAAGATCATCCTCAAAGGCATCTTGTCTAAAGTAGCAATTCCCCCTCCAAGTCAATATAATTTGGTTGATCAATTGCGAAAAACATCAGTCCAAATTTCTATCTTAGAACTTTTAAAGTTATCACCTGCACATAAGGACATTCTGGAAAAGGCCCTTGTTGATACAACTATATCTCCTGATCTGGATATCGATAAATTTCAAGCCATGGTGGGACACTTGTCCTCCTACACATGTTTATCTTTTTCTGAAAAAGATGATTCATCCATAACCCATCCACATAATTCATCACTCTATTTAGAAGTCATGGTTCACAAATCCCGCATTAGACGTGTTCTTATAGATGGGGGAGCTGGATTAAACATTTATACTTTAAAATTGGTCCTAGCTTTGGGATATTCAGTAGACTTTATAGATCCACGAACAAAAATTACAATCAAGGCCTATGATGATGAGGAAAGAACTTCCAAAGGTCTCATCATGCTACCAATCAGAGTAGGACCTGTTGTGAAGAATACCTTTTGTCAATTTCTTGATCGGGATCTAACCTATAACATACTATTGGGTCGTCCATGGATCCATGACATGCAAGCTATTCCGTCTACTTATCATCAATGTTTGAAGTTTCCATATGATGGACAGGAAGTAATAATACTCACTAATCACATTAGCAGTCAAACTTGTTCTAACCTGAGAGCAACTCAAGACACATTTGTCCCACATAATAGAGAGGCTTTAGCCATCTCTACCTCCAAAAACAAAGAACAAGTGCAAGAAATTATAAGTAACTTTGGCACCAAGTTAAAATTGAAAGATAATGGGGTGGGATAATATTCTTTATCTCTCTCCCATCTACCCCTATCTCCAAAATCCCATGGTCAGCCATCAACATCTACGCAGCAGGCTGTAGCAATTTTAGCCTTAACTTTAGCCCCCATCACCAAGTTTAATGGGATGTTTATCAAAGAAACTGAAGGAGAAGATAGAGCTATTCTTGATTGGCTCTATAAAGATGAAGAAGAATCCATACAGCATATCAAGTTACCCACACAACAATATTGAAAGGGTTATGCTATCATGCAACAAATGGGTTATGAAGGAAATGGCCCTCTAGGTAAAAGGAAAGAAGGTATTATGGAACCTGTCCAATTAAAAACAATGCACACAAAAGATAAGACTGGGTTAGGATATGGTGAGGATACTAAGGAAAAAGTAGCACAAATATCATCAAGTGAGGAGTTAGCTGAAACTATTCTGCGAATTCAAGAAAACAATTCTGACACTGACTCTAATGAATATGAATGGGACACCATATTTGATGATCAATTCTGGAGAGATAAAAAGGTGGATGTCATACACAAATTCTCACCTGCATTCTTACAAGGAGAAAACTCAAGACCTCTGCTTGAATATGTCATACAAAGCAATTAGGACTTTAGTGAGACCAATTCGATTCAAAGTGAGATAGGTCATTTTGAGGAATATACCATCTTAGAATTCTCCCATAATAACGTTGAAAATAACATCATGACCCTCATAGCCAATGACCTTACTCATCCTAATGATCCATTACCTTTGGTTCATCCCAAACTCATTGATTGGGAACAAGTCGCACCCATTGATATTCCAATTTTTCCAAATGACGAAACCATAATAAACTTTCTTTGTTCATTCCATCCCAAAACAAGTTCCACCAAGGAATCACAAGATCAGAGTTTTTGACAGGAAAGTGCCAAGTTTCTCAGCTATGAAATAAATAATATAAAAGAAAGATCTAATGGTGAAAACCCAACAAAGGCAGTATTAGATCAAGAAAAAAGAAAAATGAAAGAAAGATCTAATGGTGAAAACCTAACAAAGGCAGTATTAGATCAAGAAAAGAGGAAAATAAAAAGCGTATCCAAGGTGAAAACCTTTCAAAGGCACCAGAGGATGAGAAACTTGACACTCTTCTAGAACATTATCGAGAAAGATCTTCCTTTCTAATTGAACCAATGGAGGCACTCAATATAGGTACTATAGAAAAGCCTAAAGTTTTGCAATTGGTGGCATCTCTAACAAATGAAGAAGTACCCAGATTCACAAAATTTCTCAAAGATAATCAAATCAGTTTTGCATGGTCCTACACACATATGCCTGGATTAGATCCAGATCTCATCATGCATCATCTATCTATTACACCAGGGGCAAAGCCTGTAAAACAGAAACTCTGGAAAAATGCATCCACATGTTGCGTTGTTGGTTAAAGAGGAATTAAAGAAACTCTTAGATGTTGGATTCATTCGGTCAATAGATTATGTGGAATGGATCTCCAATATCATTCCTATTTCGAAGCCAGACGAAAGGATTAGAATTTGCATAGATTTCAGGGATTTGAACAAAGCATGTCCTAAAGATGACTTTCCCTTACCAAACATTGATATGATTGTGGATCTAACTTCCAGACATGCAATGTACTCATTGATGGATGGATTTTTAGGATACAACCAGATAAAGATTTCACAAGAAGATCAGGCTAAAACAACATTTACATGTCCTTGGGGTACCTATTGCTGGAACGTAATGCCATTTGGATTGAAAAATGCAGGAGCTACATACCAACGAGAAATGACAACAATTTTTCATGATATGATGCTTACATTCATGGGGGATTATGTTGATGATCTTCTTTCCAAATATAACACTAGAGAAGGACACATCGATATTTTATCTAAAATTTTCAGAAGAATGGAACTATTCAAAGTAAGACTTAATCCAAAGAAATGTGTCTTTGGAGTAAAATCTGGAAAGTTATTAGGATACATTGTGTCGAAAAAGGGAATTGAAGTGGATCCAGCTAAGGTACAAGCAATTCTTGATATGCCACCACCAAGGAACATTAGTCAACTACGCTCTTTATAGGGACGGTTGCAATCCATTCGCAGATTCATTGCTCAACTAGCAGATAAAAGTTTTCCATTTACACATCTCTTGCATAAGAATGTTCCATTCAAGTGGGAGTACAAATGCGAAGCAACATTTGATTAGATAAAGCAATATCTCATGAATCCACCTGTATTGATTCCACCAGTGCAAGGTATACCTCTCATATTATATATTGCTGCCACAGAAGTGTCTTTAGGAGTGTTATTGGCACAAGAAGACAACTCAGGAAAAGAACGAGCCATTTATTACATCAGCCGAACCCTAACAAGTCATGAGCTAATTTATACCTTCATTGAAAAATCTTATTTAGTAGTGGTGTTCACTTCTCAAAAGTTATGACAATACATGCTAACCCGTACAGTAAAGCTTGTAGCTAAGATTGACTCTCTCATATATCTTCTAAGCAAGGCAACCTTAACTGGCAGGCTAGCTAAATGGGTTATGATCCTAAGCAAGTTTGATATTCATTATGTGGATCGAAAATATATAAAGGGGCAAGTAATTGCAGATCAATTAGTGGAATCATCAATACCAGTAGAACACCCAATACATGTTGATTTTCCTGACGCCAACGTGTTCACAACAGATATCCAATAGTCATGGTCACTTTACTTTGATGGTTCTTACACTCAACATGGTTTAGGAGTAGGAATTATTTTTATTACACCTCAAGGACATACAATCCCAAAATCTTATTAGCTAATGTTTCCTTGCACAAAAAACATAGCTGAATATGAGGCATTGATAATCGACATAAGGATTGCAGTAGACTGGAAGATCACAAAACTTCAAGTTTTTGGTGATTCACAACTTGTTATAAATCAAATCAATGATGAATATCACACTAAAGATGACAAGTTGATACCTTACAAAAGAATGGTGGAAGATCTCAAGAAATACTTTGTTAATATCGAGTTCATACAGATTCTGCACATTGATAATAAAGCAGCAGATGCTATGGCTATAATCGCCTCTCTACTCCAATTGATAGAGAATAAAAAATGGTATGATTTCCTAATGGAGCAATTGTTTTCTCCTACCCATGACAATCCTAAAATGCAAATCATTTGCCATCTGATGAGTTCTGACTCTTCCTTATATGGCCAAATTTACACTTACCTAAAAGATACTATTTTACCGTTAGGCTTGTCTAGGAATCAAAAATGAAATTTCATTCATCAATCATCCTGTTACACCTTAATTGCTGACGTCTTATGCCGGCGTGGTCTAGATGGTACCCTCCTTAGATGTCTTGAACGTGATGAATCAGAGAAGGCCTTACAAGAGGTCCATGGTGGAATTTGTGGGATACATTCAAGTGGACTAACCTTAGCAAAGAAACTTGTAAGTTTAGGGTACTATTGGCCAACCATGGAGAAAGAATCATTCATCTTTGTGAAGAAATGTGCAAAATTTTAGATTCATGGGAATCTCATTCACGCTCCTGCTCAAGAATTAAAACCCTTCACCACAACATGGCCTTTCGCTCAGTGGGGATTGGATTTGGTTGGCAAGATACATCCATCATCTTCAAATGGACATAAATTTATCATTACAGCCACTGAGTATTTCACTAAGTGGATTGAAGTTGTTCCTCTAACAACTATTATGGGCAAACAAATCTCTTCATTCATCTTGAATTATATCATTTGCAGATATGGCATCCCTAACTTCATTATCACAGATAATGGTAGACCCTAAAAAAATCAAGATGTTGATGAACTATGTGAAAGATTTCGCATCCAACACAGGTTCTCTACACCTTATTATCCATAAGGGAATGGTCAAGCTGAAGCTTCAAACAAAAAAATTCTAAAGATTTTGAAGAAAAAAGTGAATGAAACAAGCCGTGATTGGCATGTCCAATTGAATCCAACATTATGGGCCTGCAGAACAAGCATTTGCACATCGACAGGAGCTACTCCTTATGCTTTGGTCTATAGAGCAGAGGCTATTTTACCACTAGAAGTTGAGATTCCTTCACTTCGAGTATCACTCAAAGGTTTAATCAATGATGAAGATTATCGAGTATCAAGATTGCAACAGCTGGAACTGCTTGATGAACAACGTCAAACTACAGTTAATCACTTGAAGGGATATCAACAAATTATGTCCTCTAGCTACAATCACAGAGCCAAACCATGAAATTTTCAATTAGATGATTTGGTTCTTAGAGAAAACCCTCGAAATCAATAGGATCATGAAAAGAAAGGCATGTTCGAATCTAATTGGTTGGGCCCATTCGTTATTGTTGCAGCATACAGATCAAGGGCATATCAGTTGTCAATGGCAAAAGGGGACCTGTTTGAAGATCTAATCAACAGCATCCATCTGAAGAGGTTCTACACCTGAGAAAATATCAAAAACAATATAAAAAGTCCTGAAAAATAAAAAAATAAAATAAAATAAAAATAATTAAAAAAAATAAGTCATAAAATTAGGAAAAAGTGCAATAAAAACAAATGGTGAAAACCTGGCAAACAAGAATTGTTTGTGATTTTATTTGGCTCTCTCATCTATTAGGATTCATTCTGCATATACATCCTTTCATTAGCATCATGCACACACCTCACCATCACATTCACATTGCATCATCTCCTTGGAACGACAAGGATCTCATCATGTCTTGATGATTTGAGGGTTATCCATTGCAACAGTTGTGTCTAGAAAGAGTCGGAGTACAAGGTCACTAGGGGGCAGTTCGCTTTTTGAAGCTTTTCTGGCAGGTAGTTGGTAGCATGTGTCTAGAATCAGATTATTGAAAACAACAGTCTTGTCCAATTAAATTGAGCTTACATGACTGCTTTGATAGATAATTTAAAACAAATTGGATGATCTTAATCTGAATAAAATGAATGAAAAACTTAAAAGCAATGAGTTGAAATTGTTGTTTTGATATTTGATGACATCATACCTTTGGAGTGGTTCAATGATGTATTGAACTAGAATCACAAGGAAGAAGTGTGATTTCTCTTTGCTTGCTATCTGTAAGTTAATCATTAGTATTGTGCAAATTGGTCGTGGGACATGCTCTACAATGTATCATTGATGACATTTCAGAATTTTCATAGGAAAATGGTTCTTTTTTGTCTGTTTATGCAAGCAATACTTAGGTCATCTTGGTTCAATTATACCTCGATGCTTGTATTAACTTGCTATATCAAACATTATGAAAGCAGTGCTCAGGTCATCATTGGCGCTAACATACCCTTTGATGCTTGTACTAACTTTCAACATATCAAAAGGCTCAATGAGGACAACTAAACACAACAGGAAATGGCAACAAGGAGAATGGCTCATTATTTCCTTTAGGATTGCATAATTCATTATTAGGATTGCATAATGCATTTGCATTTCCAGGGCCTTTTAGATAGATTTTTGAGGGTTGATCACATTCTTAAATATCTTTTTCAAACAATGGTTGAGTATAACTGGACATTTGTTACATCTCATTATCATTATCATTTGCATACTCACATCATTTTTCATTATCATTATCATTTGCATAATCACATTATTTTTCATTATCATTATCATTTGCATACTTACATCATCATTTCATTTCATTATCATATTCATTATCATCTCATTTTATTCATCATGATCATTATCCATCATTACACATCATATGCATAATCATTTTCTTAATCATTCATTAACATATATATTTGCACATTTCACACATTTTCATAAATAAAATTACATTCATCACTTAGGTTATCATGTTCATTTCCATGGCATCATATATCATAAGTTCATTACATAAGTATATTTCACATCATCATTATTATCATTTATATTACATTCATATCATTCATTACATATTACATCATCATAAATCATATCTTCTCATTTCATCTAAAGCATTTACATCCTGCGGCATCCATTCATTGCATACATCATAAAGGAAAAGAAAAATTCATTTAGATTATATCATATCATTATTGCACCATCATACACAACATAACATATAAAAATCAAAACAACCATCCATAACATGCGCATAAATCATCCATAACATGTGCATAAACCATCCATAACACGTGCATAATCAAATCACCACTGCATATCATAGATCCCCTCAAAACAAATGTCCAGAACTACAAGGATATCAAATGTTTCAAAAATATATATCGCATATAATGGCATAAATGTGTACAACAAAATTCTCATCACTGAGGGGCATCTGGCCATGGAACATGACTGTTGTTGCCTCCCGAGGTGGTAGGTCTCGACGGATCTCTGCTCCTAGAAGCTTTGATCTCTCGTCTGACTGACTGACCCACACTCCTGGTCACACTCCTAGAATGACTGCGTGAGTGAGTCCAAGTCCAAGTACCTGATTGTGTGAATGCTATCCGCTGCTCAAGTGGCACTGCCTTAAAATACCGCATCCTATAGTACTCGGCCTCTAGAGAAGTCTCTAGCCCCTTTGCTACAACCTCTCCAATAGAGGTGCTCTCAACTGATCTCAACAGTCTCTCAGCTACCCCCTCAGCCTGTATGCATCACTCCCAGAAGTTGTCTCTCTTGGTTGTGAGCTGAGCTATCTGTGGGTCAGGAGGTAGTGGTTGTGCGATCTGTGCCTGTAGCTGACTAATGGTCACCTGCGCTTATGCTAACTGACTCTGAAGAGTCTAAATCTCAGCCTGTAAAGCATTCACCTGTCCTTGTGATGGAGCCCTGATAGTAATGCATGGCGTTGAAGTGCTGGCCTGACCCACCACTCTGGATGTCTGTGGTCTCGTGCTAAAGGGAATATCAAAGAATAATCTCTGCCTCCTGCTGCCCCCATCATCCTCGTCATCCCCATTGTCTGAGTCATCTGACTCCTCATCCATCTCCTCATCCTCAGAGCTCTCATCATCCACATCCATAGCCACTCTGTCGATATCCTCAGCCTGATCTACCTGTACCCCTCCTTATGCTGGTACCTGTGCCTAACCCTATGGCTGCCCTACTGCTGGAGGTCCCTGAGGCTGATGTCACCCCATTTGTATCACTACTCCTCCCATCAATGGGGCAGGCTCATCTAGACTGGTGAATCTAAATTATCACAAGTTTAAATTCTAAATTTAAATAATATTCTTCATTCCACATTTAATTAAATATTTTCAATATTTAATTAAAACATTTCCTAAATTTCCCATTCTTCTCAAAAGTTAAATATTTTCAATATTTAATTAAAAAGCTTTTTTTCTCTTCTCACATAATTAAATATTTTCAATATTTAATTATAGCCTTTTCATTTCTCACACATAATTGAATATTTATTTATTTAATTATGAGAGACACCTTTCAATTGTCTCTTCATTCTCCATCCATCTTTTAAAATTCCATTTTCTTTTCGAATTCCCGATCTCTCACCATTCATTTTAATAGGTTTGAACTCAACCATCGATTTTGGCCAATTGAATTCCTACCTTCAAAAAATATATAAATATGGCTCTCTTGTGAGGGGAAGGAGCTTGAATCTTAGATTTTTATGTGTAGTTATTATAGTTGCATTTTAGCATTTCTTACATTTTCAATTTCATAGTTTAAATCTTTTAGCAATGCACATGCATTTTCATTAATCTCATTCTCTCAAGCTGCCATTCTACAAGCTATTGTTTTAAACAACTGAGAGCAAGCATCTTGAAATGAATCCTTGGAGATAGAGGACAATGGGACGAATTTGAAGGAGCTACTTGTGTTTATAGTTTGCATTTGCTTTCTTTAATTTAGTTTCTTCAATCTAATGTTTCATTGATGGATTAGTTTAGATTCAATTTGATTTGCACATTCTAACGTACATAGGAAGATTAAGAGGGTTTATTAGATCCTCGAGGATATGCTTTAGATGCAAATTATGGATAAGTAGTCTCATTGGGAGGATTACCTATATTTTGTGAAGTTTGCATACAATAATGGATACCATGGTTCTATTGGTATGCCTCATTTTTAGGTGTTGTATGGGCATCCTTGTCAGACCCCGTTGAGTTGGGAATGTCTTAAGGACAGATTACTTCTTAGTCCGAAGATGTTGTAGGAGATGGAATAGTAGGTTGTTAACAATGGGAAGCATTTGGTGGTAGCCCAGGACAAACAAAAGAAATATGTAGATACTCATAGGGTTGGTCATCAGTTCTCAGTTGGAGATCGAGTATTCCTGTGGGTGCATCTATGAATAAGTTTGATCCATTATGGAAAAGTCTCTAAGCTCACACCACGCTTTGTTGGACCATTCAAGGTTTTGGAGAGGATTGGTAATGTGGCTTACCATCTTGCTTTGCCATCCAGTCCATCACACATTCATGATGTGTTTCACATTTCTGTTCTCAAGTCCTATTATCCAGATATATCTCACGTTCTTGATTGGAATGCCTTATAGGTAGAGGATGGGCAGTTGGATTTGGAGCCCATGGGCATCATACAATACAGGAGACTCACCCTTAGGGGTTGATACATTGAGCAGGTTAGGGTCTAGTGGAATCTAAATGTCGAGTCTTCTATGACATGGGAGGATGCATCTAGGATGAGAGAGTTGTACCCATATCTATTTGTAGGCTTCCAAGAGTAAGCCCGGTTCTAGGGGGGGGATGTAGTGCCCCTCAATTTTCTTTTTATTTCTGATAGTGACTTGATTGTACTTGGATATTATAATACTTTGATGAACAGTTATGATGATACTTGATGACACTTTTATCACTGATTTTTATGTTTATACCATGCTTACTAGATCAATTTAATTAATAGAGTGGTTTATTATTTCTATGACCATTATGTGATTATTGGATGTATTTTCTTATCATGATTACTAGTATTTGATTATTGTGCGTCGATGTATTTTTGTGAAGGGGAACAATGTTTCATCTCTCGCTTGTGAGTATCCTGTGACACTGTGATTTTTCCTCTCATCGTGTGTTTGATTGTTTGACTAGGTACATGCTTGACTGTGTGGTTTTTTGTAGGTTGCAAGTACCAGGCATCGACTCCACCTAAATTGTTAGGTTTGAGTGTGCCTTGAACCCAATGGAGATTATTGATATGGAGATAGCATCTAGTCCCCTATGTTGAGTCATCATCATTGACAAGGATACGTATTCATTTGCCATACCCTGTCTGTGTGGTCAATTTGAGTTGGTTTTTCAATGTTGTTGTTCTATTGCCTTTTGTTTCTTTGTGAGGTCAGGCACTGCTTGATATTTTGTTCATTCGAGTTATTGGTTGGATTAGTGTCATGATTGATTATTATATTAAAATAAAATATTATTGCGGTTAAAAGGTATTTTGAACTCTTAAATAAATGTTTTAATACATTTGTGGTTTTGATAAAATAAAATGCTATTAATATTTTATTTGGTTTAAATAAATTAAAATTATGATTTGATAAATAAATATTAAAATAAATATACTAATTTTGGTATTGTGCAAACAAAATTAAATGGAAGATTAGAATTAACAAATTAAATATTTTAAAATGGATTTATTGTGTGCAATTAAATAAAGATATTTTATTAATAAACTTATTGAGGAGTGGTGGAAAATAATAGTGGAAAATAAAATAATTAAAATTAAAGAAAGGAGTTGCATGCAGCAACAAATATGTGGAAGTGGTTAATAAATTAATGAAATTGCTGAAGAAAGTGGGGCTTTTGTTATTTCTGGGAAAAACTAATTTTGTTTCTATTTTATGGGAGTTCTTCATCTTCTTTGAGAACTTTATTATGGTTTTTTTTTTTTGGGGGGGGGTTGGAATTGGAATTGTTGGGGATTTTGGAGAAATTGAAGTTGCAACTTGGAATTCAAACCCGACATTAGATTTTAGCTCAATCAATTGAGTTATTTCGGGTTCCTCTTTCTTGTAACCTTCATCTTGTTTTGGAATAATGGTTGAATTCATATGCTATTTGGAGCTAAACATGTCTGTAGTTATTGGAGCTCAATTTGTGACAATCAGTAAATATGTTTTCTTGTATTGCTACAACACTCCCTGTATATTATTTTGCATCTTCTCTGTAATCTTTTTATCCCTGTGATTGTATTTAGTTCACTCCTGATGCCATTTGCTTGAAATCTTTATTTGAATGTTTTTCCCAAGAAATTAATTGTGCTTAGCCAAATCTTGCACTTTTTAGTATGACATTGTTTGTGGTATTCAAGCTTGAGTATGCACCCTCTTTTTTCCATCAAAATTATTATATACCTTTGTCTGACAATCTTATTGTATGGGCATCCTCTCCATGCATGTTCACATATATACTTCATGTTAGTGACCTGTGTTCCATTCTATGTTTCCCCATATCATTTGTTGATGGGTTTTTTGGCACACTTTCTCAACATAGGTAATGCATAGGTGCATCACCTCTCTTGAAAGGAAATATCCAACACAAGTTGTTGAAAATTACCCTAAGGACTCTTGGGCGTTAGGTCATGACTTGCATAAAATATCTTAGTTGATGTTTGATGTGATCTTGTTGGTAATCACAGGGCAGACTTACGGAAGTTAGGCTAGAAGAAAGTTGACTCTTTGAATGGAGTTATTCAAATGGGAAGGGGATGCACACTTTACTATACATTCAAACATCAATCTTGAACTCTTGTTTTGACTTGAGATTTGGCTTTACAATGTGCAATGAACCTTAGCATAGGTTACTTATTAAAAAAAGGAAAAAGGGCAAGGAAGAGAAGAGGTTCTTGGACTTGAAACTATGAATGAACAGTGATCATGGAGGTTTCTACTATGGAAAACTTCCTTAAAACAAAATTTTGATTAACCAAAAATTTCACACTGTCATGAAATCAGTACTATCTTCTAAGGACTGCACATGTTTTACCATTCATTCACCATGTACATGCATGAACATAGACAAAAATTTTACAATGCTTTGAATGTAAGTCCAAAGTAGCTTTACACAACCATCTACCAGCAACAAACAACCATAAGTATGGACTAGGACAATAGGCACATCGTACCCTATCATTAGCTTCAAGTATTGATTGCAATCCATCCAAACCTCCTTGGCCCAATCGATATATGGGTTTACCTTTTCAAGAACTTTCTCTAACCTTTCTTTTTAATTTTCAAAATCCCACTTCCATACATCCATCAGCCAATGATCATCCTCCTTGAATGCAAACTCCTTTTCCCAAATCTCACTTGGCAGTTTGAGGATAGCCTCAATCTTCGGGTAGGTAGACTCATATTTCCTTTGGAAGTTAGTGCAAAGTGTCCTTGTACCCTCAAGAGACTTTTTTACATCTAAGAACTTGTTTTCTATATGAATAACGTGATTGATGCCCTTTTTGTATGTACGTTGTTAGATCAACCACTTGCAGCTTGAGCTGTTCCTTTGAGACCTTATCTTGTTGAATCTGATGCACAACCATGGTGATAGACTCCTAGAGGTGATCTAATTTATGTTCCCTAGTAGCCATTCCCAAGTCAAGGGTGGTGATGTTGTAACTTATTCCTTGTTTTCCCACCACCGGTGTAGCTACTTGCACTAATCTAGATCTAGAGACATCCATTGTTACCTTTGATCTAATTTTAGGTTTCTTCTCCTTCTTCGTGCTAATCTGAGCTCAGGCCAATATAGCCTCCAACCTTGTTTTTGGGTCCTTTGGAACAAGAGCCTTCTTCTCTAGTTGCTTTTCCAACCAATCAGGCATTGAGGACTTTCCCCTAGGTGATTCTTGGGCGCCCGACTTTTTATCTTTTTTGATTTCAATATGTTTACCATTAAGAGCCTCTTGCTCTGTCCTTGTATCCTCCTTTTCTTGATCGGATTCCTGGATGAACACCGTGCATTTGATTGGGACTTTGATGAGCAGGTATTCCTTGGGGTTTCCTTCCCCTTCAACATAATTTTCTTCTTTTTCTTCATCATGCTCGTGCTCCTCAAGCTACTTAGTCTTTGTATTCTCATGAATTTTAGCCTCTTGCTCAGACTTATCTTCCTCTTTTTCTTCTTTTTCACTATGAGGTGGTGCCTCCTCATCATGTCTAGGGCTGCAGTCAGATTCCTTTGCTCAATAATTATCACCCTCTATTTCTATGTTGGCAATCCTTTCTTCAATGATAGGCTGGTTTTCAGCCTCCTCTTCAATCTCCTTAAGCTGCTTGGCCAGCTCATCATCAAGCTCAGGGTCAGAGTTCTCTTCAATAATCTTTGCATTTAAACCCTCACCATCATCACCAGAGGATTCACAAATGACTTCATCAATCACTCTATGCTCATATACAGGGTGCTCATGGTAGTCGTCTGCCTCCATTTGTTATTGTCTGTCCAACTCTTCAAAAATTTGCATGGTAACCTCCATTGTGGGTGGCTTAGTAGGAGGTGGAGGAACCAAGATATTTTTTATTACTTGGGCAATGGAAGCCTACACCACTGGGTTTGCAAAAATCCTTGAGAGTTCAGATGGTACATTTTACATATATTTTATGAACGACTCCAAAAGGGTAAGGGCAAGCATTGCAATTCCCATGGTGGTAGTTGGAAGGGAAAATATTGGGGACATGGATAATGAGGAAATTGGTGAGGTGGTGGCCAAGGATGAATCCACCCATATGACCTGTGTTGCAGAGGTAGAGACTAGGTGGACAGACATATCCACTACAGGTGGAGAGGTAGCAACTGCTACGTGTGGGATCAACGGGGTGGTGGCAACAATAACAGTGGTTGTAGTAGCAAATGAAATAGGTGGAGACTGCGGCTGATCAGCCTCCATTTCCTCTCCCTCATGGAGTGGGTCTTCTTGAATTACAAGCATTTTAGTGACGCTACCAGATTTCTTATGTTTCTTGGAAGGTTATCCTTCTGAGGCCTTTCTAGCATACACTTTTGGATTAGACTGTTTCTCATTAGTCTCTTTTCTCTTCTTTAAACGAGTGAGTGGAGGAGACTTTGATGTTTCTCTCGTTAATGTAGCAGCTACCCCTTGATTAGATCCAATTGGCTCACATTCGAGCCCCTTATACATCAGGATGACCCCTTGTTGCTTCAATCAGGTGACTTTCCCATCAACAGGCTTGGTGAGAATGTCGAGGTCATCAACCTCTTACTCATTCCAATCAATTAATGGTAATGGAATATTACCAATTGCATTATATTTGGGGTCTATCACAGTGCTCTCGTCCTCTTCCATTTGATCTGGCACTAGGTACAAGTTCACCCTCTTCACAAAGTATGTGGTCATCTGCATTTAGTGCCTTATCCACACCTCAAAGTCATCTTTAGAATTGGCCTAGAAATATTCAATGCTATGAAGATGGGCATATTCTTTTCCAAGTGCTTTCCTGATGTGGCCATAGGGATCCATCTTTAGCCAGGCCGTGTGGAGCTTGAGATGATACTTGACCAACTGCTTCTCCTAGTTTTGGGCACACTAAGAAGTATAAAGCTTGTACATCCCCTGGCTGAATGTAAGGGGATAAGGGATCCTCACTAGATGCTTGCTACTTAGGAGAGCATGAATATGTTGCAGCATCCAAGAAAGTTCTAACAATATTATCCATATATCCTACACATGGAAGCAAGGTGAGCATAATCAATCATGAAAATACAAATGGTTAGCCAAATCCATGCAAAATATTGTTAGATTAAATAATTAATTGTTCAAAAATCTAACATTTAGTCAATATTACCATCATTAGTTCATTGGAGGGAGTTTGGATGGTCTGGGCCCAAGAGGCTGGACTTCCCTGGTTAGAATTTTGTTTTGAAGGGCAAACAAGGCAAGGCAATCTGGATGGTTTCTTTCAACCTTAGATTTAGATGATTTAAAATGTTCATGTGGGAGAGGGTCCAATTTAAGCATGTGGGTTAATGTTTGTTTCTAGATTGGAGGGCATTTGGATCATCACTGGGACACCCATATTCATAAGGAGGGAAATTTGTCTGGTGTTAGCCATTTGAGAATGGCCTTGGTGAAACAACATTCCGGGGGTGGAGTTATGGAGTCTGAAACCCATGGGGTTGAAGGATGGCTGGTCAATTTTGTAATTGTTTAGTCATTTGGGTGCTCAGACTGCAAAGGCCAAAAAGTGTTTGGAGGATGGCCATGAGAAATGGTGAGCCATGAGTGGAATTCTAGTGGGAGCAACTCGGTGGACCGGACCCAGGCTTGGATTTTTCCTTAAGTTTTTTTGTTGAGTTCTAACGATAATTTGATCATCGGGGCCTGGGAGCCAGAAGGACAGTATGAGTTTTCTCTTCAGGATGGCATCGGGGTGAAGGAGGTAGACTATTGGGGTCCGGAACCCACGTGGAATCCCACTATTTAAAGTTGTGTTTTGGGTTTCAAGGGGTGAGGTGATGGGAATGCTCGGGACTGGAGGGCGCTGTCGCTCTTTGCGAAGAACAGTGTCGAGGTGAAGTAGTTTTGGGTTTAATTCTTAGGTGTTTTGAGGGATTTTCTTAACATTTCATTACATGGATTTTGTAGAATTATCTCTCCTCTATCAAACTCATACAATTTCATCCATTTCCATCCATTATTCCAATGTGAAATCACAAAAATCTTAATAGGATGGTAGACAGAATACCTACCTCGAAAACCTAGTGAATATAGCTGAAGAATCCTCGAAGAACGAAGAAGGGAAGCACTGGGTGCGAAGATGGTGAAGGTTGGGCAGTCTCTACACTGGTCTGAACTTCCTGACATGTGAAAATGACATGTAGACATGATTATTTATACCCCTAAGTTCATTTAATACACCTAATTAATGCAAGTACGATAGGCCATAAGGATGGAGAGTTTGAATTTCGGGACGGCGGTGGGAGGTCCGAAACCCGGAGGCCAAAAAGACGTGAGCTCATGGCCATCTGAAATGCCAAGTGGAAAATCAATAGTGAAGAGGAGCACGGGGTTCGAGGGTCAGAAGGATGCAAGACGACGACTGCTAAAAATAGTGAACGCGTGAAGGAATCTCGGGCAGGGAACTCTGACAGGCCAGACCGAACACTGAAAGGATGCAGGCTAATGACTGCTTGAAAGAGAAAAATGCAATAAGGAAAATTGGCAAGGGAAACCTAGTGAGTCGGGCCCGGAAGGTCCCACAGCCGCCTGCAAAAGGAAAAGTGCCAAAGGAACTCCGTGAGGACTCATGACTTAGCAAAATTGAGGGGTTGAAACATGTTCAACCTAAGATGAGACTTATGAGGCACGTTGACCATATAGGACACCAAAACGGGGGCACACAAATAAGGCGGTGACCAAAATGACCTGACAGGGCAAAGGAAAGAGAGGGTCCCCATTCCAAATGAGGCGTGTGTGCTGAGGGAACAAAAAATGGTGACTTTGTTTAGGAAATTCTCCCGACCGTTCAAAGGATAAGTATTCATTTATGACCCAGAATCTCTGGTTTAGCAAACCAAGGGCTGACATCCAAAAGGTGAACTAGGAGAACAAGATCCTTAATTGAATCAAACCACAAAACATCCCAGAAGTGTGTGTGTAGTGAATTCATTCCTTCCCTTAGGAACTGTGACAAGAAGAGGCTAATGAAATGAGAAAGCTACATGAATCATCCAACACCAAAAGTAACCTGGACATTGCCCTATTGCCAGTCAGACACCCATAGCCCTGACGGAATTATCGCTGTGACCCAATGAATATTTCTCTACTATCGGTCATTCGTCCATAGCCCTGGTAGAGTTACCCGCACACCCATACGGTTGCTTGATTCTAGAACTTTCTTTCTTTCTTTGTTTTTAGATTTTTCTTTCGACACTTTATTATTTTTCTCAACTGTGTAAGCACTAAAGCCTACGATGGGTTTGAGAGCCATAGTGGTCACTGGAGAGGACTTAATATTTTTCAATTACCACATCGTCATAGCAACTACAGCACGGCCCTTCGGAAATAATCAACATGCAATTTGTGTAGAACCTAAGATGAATGTAAAAATACTCAACCAAGGGTCGAGTTCCAAAACAGAGTTCAAATGAGGAAGTCCTTCCCAAGAAGCTATCAGGGACCAATAATCGAGAATTAATGTTTAGCCAAAGAACACTAAGAGTGGGCAAAAAAGTGAACCATTCATCGAATGAGCATGGGCACCATTGCAGGAATGAAAATCCTCTCATCAAAAAACAAAATAGTTCAAAGACGAGCAAAATGAAGACGTGCAAAAAAATAGAACGGAAGAAAACAAAGCAACCTACTCTAAACTATGTACAAGTATTTACAGGGAAAGCTCTACATGAGATCAGACTTGGAAATAATGCTTTAGGTTCTTCCCATTGACAGGCAATAGGATTTTCTCATCAGTTAAGATTTTTAAACGGAAAGCATTGTCTCCCAAGATTTCAGCTATTTGAAAGGGGCCAAGCCAAAGCTTGTCAAATTTGTTATGTCCCCCTTTCTTTTTCGTGGGCCTTGTTCCAACATAGGACTAGATTTGCAATTGTAAAGGCCTTGATTTTATCTCGATGATCGAACCACCTTTTGACTATGCCCTGATGTTTGGAAAAAAATTCTATTGCGCGATCTCGTATTTCTTCTAAATGTAAGAGCTTAGCTAACCAGGTTTCTCTACGGTGCCCTCTTTCATAAAAATCATTGATAAACTGGAGGGTGCAAATTTTTAGGTGTATTGAAAAGATAGGCTCCAAGCCATAGACCAGATGGAATGGGGAATCACCAAGGGTAGTGTTGTGATGGGTACGATTTTCCCAAAGGGTGAACCGGAGCTGGGTATGCCAGTCCTTGGGGTTCCTATCAAGCAGTTTTTTAATCTTGGTGATCAATTTTTTATTAGTGGATTTCACAAGACCATTTCCTTGAGGATAGTAATTGGATGAAAATTTGAGGGTGATGCTAGAGAATCAAAGGCCTAACTAGCGAATTTAAGTGAGGCAAAGACGAAGCCATTATCACATACCAATGCATATGGGAAACCGAAATGGTTTAAGATAAAAATTTCAAGGAAATCAGTAACCACCTCTGTGGTACATTGCCTAAAATAAATAGCTTATTTCCATCTAGTACATTAATCAGAGGAAATTAGAATATACCTGTGACCCATAGATGAGGGTGGGCTAACTAAACCAATGAAGTCGGGACCCCACTATGCAAACGGTATTACCTCCAAGACTGGTTGTAGTGGGACAAAAACATTCCTTTCTCTATTCACTGCAATTTGGAAAATGTGGCATGCATGGACATGGTTATGAGCATCCTTGAAGACCCTAGGCTAGTAGTACCCTCCTCTTATGATTTCATGTGTAGTAGAAAGACCAAAACCATGACTTGTGCCAAATTTGTCATGAAACTCCTTCAAGACCTGATCTGCTTCTTCTTTGCCAAGGCATCTTAGATAAATGCATTCATGGTTCCTCTTGTACAATATGGATCCCTGCAACATGTAGTTGTTGCTCTTCAAACTAAGGGCACATTTATGGACTCCCTGCAAGCACGACGGACATCTATGACTCAGCAGATAGTATACTATGTCATCGTACCACTCTCCTAGAGAGACATCCTCCAGCTGGTACTGTTGAACTGTAAGTTCAAGTTTGACTTCGCCTATTGCTTTAGCTATTATTTTAGTAAGGGCTTGTCCTCTAACCAATTTCATTGGTTGAATTTCCATATCATATTCTTGTAGTAGAGTTACCCATTTGGCTCTACGTTATCCTAACTTATTTTTCATGAGCAATGTCTCACTGCGAGGTCGGGCACGATAGCAAATACTTTATTCCTCGAGATATAATGCTTGAATTTATTGACTCCAAGGACGAGAGCATATTCTTTCTTTTCAATGTTGTGATATCTTATCTCGACATCCTTTAATGGGGCACTCATGAAGGCAATAGGGTGCAAATTCCCATTATTGTCTTTCTGAGTCAGTATACTGGCACATGAATGGTCTGAAGCGAATGAATAAATATAAAATGGCTTCAGATAGTCAGGGATGACCAAAATAGGCACATCAACAATTTCTTTCTTCATCTCTTCAAAATCTTGCTTCACTTTTGGGATCCACTCGATCTTGGCATCTTGTGTTAAGATGGCATTGAGTGGCTTGTCAATTTCAACAAAGCATGTGATAAATTTTTGAACAAATTTTATCTTCCCAAAGAAGGACTTTAACTCTTTCTTGCTTCTTGGCAGTTGGATCTTCATTATGGCTTGGATGTGCTTGCAGTCAATGGAGATTCCCTTTTCTAAGAGGACATGTCGGAGCAAATTTCCTTCTGTGACCCCGAAGATGCACTTCTTCGAATTGAGGGACACCCCAAATTCTCGGCACCTTTGAAAAGATTTGCACAAATCAGCAACATGATCACTTCGTTGCTTTGAGAATATGGTCAAATCATCCATGTAGATGATTATACATTTTCCTATCAGATCCTTGAAGGAAATGTCCATTGCACATTGAAAGGTAGCATCCACATTGATGAGCTCGAATGACATTCATCTATATGCGAAGGTGCCCCACTTGGTGGTGAATGTTGTTTTATGTCAATCCTCATACTACACCATAACTTGATTGTATCTGGAGTACCCATCTAAGAAGGACATCATCTGAGAACCATTAACTATCTGCAATACCTCATCCAATGACGACACAGGATAGTTATCCTTTTTGGAAGCTCTGTTCAAATTATGAAAGTCAATATACAACCCAATTTCATCATTCTTTTTCCTGACCGGAACCAAATTAGCCACCCACATGGAGTTCCTAACTAGAAAAATAATCTTGGCAAATAGTAGCTTCTGCACTTCCTTATATATGATCGGCTCCAATAAAGCATTGACGGGACACTGTCGCTGTCGAGATGGTCTCACATCTAGTATAAGGGGAATGGTGTGTGTGATTATTGATGTGTCATATGTTTTCAAGTCTTCATAACTCCAAACAATGATATCGCGGTACATTCAAAAAGCGTCCACTATGCCCTTTGTTTCTTCTGGTGTGCACACCTTTCCAATAAACACATTCTTTTCATTCTTAGTCGTGTCGAGGTTATAGGTGTCACACTGGTCATTGGTGGAGTCCCTCTTTGTTTGCTAGTCATGTCCTCTAATTTGATCTAGATCAAATATCCGGTCTATTTGGACCATTCCTCTTGAGATAGTGTTGGTCTTGAGGTTGATGACCCCTTCTATATCAAGCTCGGCCTCTTTAGGCTCAACCTCATCAATTATTTGGGTAGAAAACACATCG
Organism: Sequoiadendron giganteum; assembly: GCA_007115665.2. Classification (NCBI taxonomy): domain Eukaryota; kingdom Viridiplantae; phylum Streptophyta; class Pinopsida; order Cupressales; family Cupressaceae; genus Sequoiadendron; species Sequoiadendron giganteum. Next base: position 248,800,263 of record CM021103.1, read on the forward strand.
GAGCTGGTAATAAAATCTAGGATGTGGTTTTCATCATTAAACAACTAAAACATTTCCACATTGTCTAGGATGGAGGGAATGGAGGTGAGCTCAATGGTAAAAATTTTGAGGCCAGACAATGATAAGGGCTGTAAGGTGCTAGCTGCTTGTGCTAGTGCATTGACGGTGTGATTTTGAGAGTGTGGGATTAGCTACATATTGAATGCATCTAGCATTTTAATAGATCCCATACCCTATGCCTATAATTATTCAATCTTCGGTCATAGCTAGAATAGAGCTTTCTTACTTTCGTTATGACCAACTCTGAGTCCCCAAAGACTTGTAACATTTTGACCCCTTTTCTTAATGCCATGAGGAGTCCTAGGACCAATTCCTTGTATTCCACTACGTTATTAGTGTAATAAAATTAGAGTCTATGAGAAGTGAAGTACAACTTACCTTTGCGACTTATTAGCTCGAAGTCAGCTCCATCTCCATTCTTGGACTTAGACCCGTCGAAGCTCAGTGGCCAAAACTTGGGAGATCCCTTGATCTCAGAATCAATGGACTTGAGTTTCTCTTCTGAGGGAAACCTTTCCTCTGCAACCTTTTAAGGGGGTATATATTCCAAATGTATCTGATTTGGCGGTGTTAACTTTTCCTCCTCTTTCAGAACAACCTATCCCTTGATATGCTCAATTATGGTTTGACATAGGCATCATTCAAATTTTGAATGGGCAACATTATGTACCTTGCACCAACTGGGCAGTAGGAGTTCCTCAAAATTCATTCTAGCTCCCAAACTGAGTTGATCTTGTACACATTTTACCATAAATTCATGGAAGCCATCTAGCAATCCAAGGTTTCCATCTTCGTAAGCATCCTCATAATAAGATTCAATCAGCACCTCTGTGCTCTAAGGGATATGGGCTAGGTTGGCAGGTAGATTGCAAGACACAAGGAGGACTTTCTCAACCACCTCTTCTTCACAATATTCATGTTCATCAGATTATGCCACGGGGCAGTAATTTCCTAATTCTATTTCAGCAAACAACAATTCATTTGTGTTATTGTATTCCGTAACCATAAACTTAATGCATGGTTCCCAGTCTATTTTAATCTAGTTTGGCATCCCTTTCCACAGTAGCCAAAGGTAAGAATAGTCTATTGCAGCGTACCCATTCAATGCTCGGGTGAAATTCCTTCCTAAAATTATGCCATAAGTATTGACGATATCAAAAACTTGGATATCAATGGTTTGTTGTATCCTCGGGTCAATAGCAATCTACATGGGCATTATGTTGATTTCACCAACTATGCTGATCTCAGTCTTGTCGAGTTGTGTCACTTTACACCAGGAAGGAGTTGGAACTATCCGCAAGGCCTTGAATATGCTTAGGGGCATGACATTGGCAGAAGCTCCCGAGTCGAGAAAACAATTATGAAGGTTCTTCCTATATATTCTAATGGTGGTCAAGAAGGGAAAGGTTTCAAACATTCTCTGGAATAATCCTCCAGAAACATCAACTTGGGCCACCTAACCTTTATCCTTATCACTACCTTTATTTTGGGCTTGTGTCTGATCTATTTCTTTGGTAGGTTGCTTATTTTCTTACTGATTTGTAGGCGGATCAACCTTCTTGTTGAAGAATTTTCAACCAACTGGTTCACTCTACTGATCCTCAAACGAAACCCTCCTTGGGAGTGTGTCCTGGGCTGATCTGGATGAAGAGGTCTCGTTGATCATTCTAAAGAAGGCATTCCTAACAACTAGGACTTTAAGCAACTCAAAAATGGACATACTTAACTTAACCTTCTTAAATTCTTCTGCAATATACTCTCCCATTTTCTCGATTTCAACGTCATAAGGGGCATTTTGGGAAGAGCCAATAGGCTGGTTTCGATTTTCATTTTGTTGCCTATTCTTGTTAAATTACCACGTAGGTACATCTGGATAACCCGAGTTGTTGCTAGCATTTAGGTCAGGAGGGGTGCTGAAATTGTTAGGTGGAGTGGAGGTCATGAAAGGACCGCCAATGTGCCCACTAGCCTGACTATTTCTGAAATCATAAGGAGTGGTCGTTTGGTGAAACATTTGGACCTCATCCTCCCTCAACTCTTCCTCATCTACAGGAACATTATCTACTAAAGTGAAAAGTTGAGCCAAAGGACTTTCAACACTTACCTCTTCCAAATTGTCGTTGCTAGCAGTGGCATCTTCATTTTTGGGCATGTTTCTCTCAGCCTTTGGGAAGGGAGCTTGATTGACCACCAGCATCGAGGAGTTGTATGGTTCAGAAGGGATGATGTCCCTACATTCTGAGCTCTCCACAACATTTGGACTTTAATTTGAAAGATTTCAACAACCATTAGGAATTCTGAACAATCCAATTCTAAATGTTGACTTATTTTATGAATACAACACTAGCCAGATAGGGCAACCTCTGTTAAGTAGACTTTGCTTGTAGCCTTTTCATTGTTATTAGGTTGGTCTAAGGGAGTAGGAACACCACCATTGTTCAACCTTGTGTTCCATGTCCAATTTTGTCTTTGGGAAGGCCTTTTGTCAAAGTTTTGCCCCAAATTTTGACCCCTGTCATAAGTTTATCTGAAAGATGTGCCAGCATCATGATTGTCACAGCTGTCATAGTTGTCCCAATTGAGGCTGGCTTGGATGCTTCTCTATGAGGCCTACGACTGATTGTTTTGATTCCTCAAGTGAGTCATCTTCGTGGACATTTTCTTGATCATTTATGTTAGCTTGTCGATCTGATCCTTCTCCACATTGCTTGGTTGTGAGGCTGAATTTTGAAGGAAAATTAGTTGTGTAGCCGGTTGATTTTGATGAGCAAGCGAGAATTCAGAGGCTTGAACATATGTCGGCACTTGGGGCAGCTGAGAGTGGACCTACTGTGCTTGGGGTAGCAAGTACTACGCAACCGAAGGTGCCTGGTTCATTGGTTGTTCCAGATGAGGCACTATGGGCAGTTGCGATACCGAATTCATGAAGGGCATCTAATGTTGCAGAGCTTGAGTAAACCCTTGAATTTGTGTAGTGTGAGTGACCTACCCCAAAGAAGGTAGTGAACCAGATATATTTTGTCCCAAATCTGTATTGGCAATGACTGCCTTCACATAAGCATTTACTAATCTGGCGAGAGGCGAACACATTCTTTTTACTAATGCTGAAGTAAGATTGTCCAATGCCACATAATAAACTGGCAAAATAAAAGCATCATTGAGCACATAAGGATTCCACAGTCGAGTATATACCCTGTGGAAGTGATCATTAAAGGATTTGATTGGTTCATTGACCTCTCTTTGGATAAACATAAACTATCGATACAGGTTCGAAGGACTGATCAGAATCTTGAATTTCTATAGGAAAGCATTTTTTAAGAGGTCCCGTGTGTTAATAGTTCTTGTCGGCAAGTTGGCGTACCAGTAAAAGGCCTCCTCCCCTAGGGAGTAGGGAAAGAGCCAGCAAGGCACATCCTCATAAATAATTTGCATAGTCTTCAAGGCTATCTCAAAAATCTTAATATGTTCCTCTACTATCCTCTGTGGATCCCGGGGGTTGAACTTCATACAAAATATTTCCAGATTCTTTGGCATTTCATGGTAAAGATTGAAGGCCAAAGTAAATGGATTATTTTCCAACCACGCCATTGGAGGAGGAAATGGAGGTGGTTTCACTAGACTGACTTGAGGTTGTCGAAGGGAGACAACAGTCAGTAGGACAACACTCGGAAGTGGCACTGCATTGGGTTGGAAGGCAGCGTCTAGCCTTTTGAAAGCGGCAGCTTGGAAGGCTATTTGAAGCAGATGATGGAGAAGATGAAGATGAATGGATAAAAGAAGAAGATGATGGTGAAGTCGAAATGGGCTGGTTGGATGTATTGGAGGTGGATGCTTCACCTTTCTTGGCTCTCTTAGCTCGGGTAGGAGGGGTAGCTCTCGAAATTCCCCTTTGTTTGGTGTAGACCTTAGTATTCTATAAAATATCATAGGGGAGAAAAACCCAATTCGATCCATCTTAGCTCCAAAGAATCCCTCCTTCTAGCACCGGTTCTGTTAATGGGTGTTTTCACACACTTTCTCAACATAGGTAATGCATAGGTACATCACCTCTCTTGAAAGGAAATATCCAACATAAGTTGTTGAAAATTACCCCAAGGTCTCTCGGGTGTCAGGTCATGACTTGCATAAAATATCTCAGTTGATTTTTGATGTGATCTTGTTGTTAATCATAGGGTAGACTTACAAAATTTAGGTTGGAAGAAAGTTGAGTCTTTGAATGAAGTTCTGGAAATGGGAAGTGGATGCACACTTTTCTCTAGGTTTGGACAACAATCTTGAACTCTTGTTTTGACTTGAGATTTGGCTTTACAATGTGAAATGAACCTTAGCATAGGTTACTTATTAAAAAAAAGGAAAAAGGGCAGGGAAGAGAAGAGGTTCCTAGACCTGCAACTATGAATGAACAGTGATCATGGAGGTTTCTACTATGGATAGCTTCCTTAAAATAAAATTTCACTTAACCAAAAATTTCATAGTGTCATGAAATCAGTGTTATCTTCTAAGGACTGCAGATTTTTTACCATTCATTCACCATGTACATGCATGGATGAAGACAAAAAAACTAAAGAAGCTTTGAATCTAAGTCTAGACTAGCTTTACACAAACATCTACCAGAAGCAAACAACCAAAAGTATGGAGTAGGAAGGCATCTACAGAACATAAATCTTCACAACCATAGAATAACATTACTAAATCTACCAAAGCTAATTGAAAGTAACTGGAACAACAAAGTAAATCTAACTAAATCATCTAAATATGATAGAAGAATCATGAAACATGCAAAGAAACTTAGAAATCCACCAAAGTCAATGTATCTCTATTAAAATTTCTGCATCATGTCATTACAACAACTCAACTCTCTCTTGAAAATGAAAGGATACCCCCTATTTATAGTGTCCCAAAATTAGAATGAGTGGCCAAAATTAATTTACATTTGTGTGGCCAAGATTCACTATAAACTAAGGTTCTACCTACCCCTCAATTTATTACATTTTAGAATATAATTTTGTCCTTATCCCTATTTTGGCTTCTAGTGGCAACACTGTAGCATTTTGTCTTCTTGCTGATTGTTCTTTTCTGTAGCTATTTTATAAGAAACTCTTCACCAATAATAGGGTTTCCCTCCTGCTTCTTCAAAGAAGCATACTCCATGAATTTTAGAATCACTGGCTGGAGCTTATCAACTTCTATAATTTGAGATTGCAGCACTTGGTAACTCAGTTCCTTGGAGTTGTCAATGAGCTTTTCCTAGTCTTCATCATACTTGGCAGCGTGGTCCTTGAACAACTCAAACTGGGTGAAGGCTAGGGCAGCAAAACTCATGAAATCACTAGTAACCTCACTTAACATCCCATCTTCAATCCTCTTTTGGAAATGAGGCTTTATCTTCTCTAGATTGATTTGGACAATAGGCACATCGTACCATGTCATTAGCTTCAAGTATCGACTACAATCCATCCAAACCTCCTTGGCCCAATTGATATCTAGGTTTACCTTTTCAAGCACCTGCTCCAACCTTTTTTTTCAATTTTTAAAATCTCGCTTCCATACATCCATCAGCCAATGATCATCCTCCTTGAATGCAAACTCCTTTTGCCAAATCTCGCTTGGTAGTTTGAGGATAGCCTCAATCTTCGGGTAGGCAAACTCATATTTCCTTGGGAAGTTAGTGCAAAGCTTCCTTGTACCCTCAAGATACTTTTGTACATCTAAGAACTTATTTTCTATCTGAACATCATGATTGATGCCCATGTTTCTAGTATTCAAGACTTGCCAGAATTAGCTCTTCATGGTCTAATCCAAGTTCTTTCTCCTTTCTAGCTTATCTATTTGTTCCTTGGACAACAATTGTGGTGGGGCTGAAGATGTGGTAGGTTGTTCTTCTATTGACAACCATTGTTGGATGTAGGCTATTAGATCAACCACCTGTTCCTTGAGCTCTTCCTTTGAGACGTTATCTTGCTAAATCTAATGCACAACCGTGGTGAGGGACTCCTAGAGGTGATCTACTTTATGTTTCCTGGTAGCCATTCCCAATTCAAGGGTGGTGATTTTGTAACTTATTCCTTGTTCTTCCACCATCGGTGTAGCTACCTGCACTTCTCTAGATCCAAAGACATCCATTGTCACATTTGATCTAATTTTAGGTTTCTTCTCCTTCTTGGTGCTAATCTAAGCTCCGGCCAATATAGCCTCCAACCTTTTTTTTGGGTCCTTTAGAGTAGGAGCCTTCTTCTCCAGTTTCTTTTCCAATCAATCAAGCATTGACAACTTTCCCTTGGGTGATTTCTAGGCACCCTCCTTTTCATCTTTTCTGATTTCAATATGTTTACCATTAAGATCCCCTTCCTCTATCCTTGTATCCTCCTTTTCTTCATCGAAGTCTTGGATGAACACCGTGCATTTGATTGGGACTTTGATGAGCAGGCGTTCCTTGGGGCTGCCTTCCCCTTCAACATCCTTTTCTTCTTTTTCTTCATCATGCCCGTGCTCCTCGGGCTACTCAGTCTATGGATTCTCATGATTTTCACTCTTCCTAAAGCTTATCTTCCTCTTTTTCTTCTTGTTCACTATGAGGGGGTGCCTCCTCATCATGTCTCGGGTTATGGTCACATTCCTCTGCTAGAGATTTATTGACCTCTATTTCTATGTTGGCAATCCATTCTTCAATGATAGGTTGGTTTTCAACCTCTTTCTCTTCAATCTCCTTGAGTTGCTTGGCCAACTCCTCATCAAGCTTAGGGTCAGAGGTCTCTTCAATAATCTTGGCATTTAAACCCTCACCATCATCACTAGAGGATTCATAGATGACTTCATCAATCACTCTATGCTCATATACAAGGTGCTCATGGTAGTCATTTTCCTCCTCTTCAAAACTCTTGGTTGCCTCCATTTGTTGATGTTTGTCCAACTCTTCATAAATATGCATGGTAGCCTCCATTGTGGGTGACTCAGTAGGAGGAGGAGGAACTGGGAGCTTGGTTATTACTTGGGAAATGGAAGCCTACACCGCGGGGTTTGCAAACATCCCTGAGAGTTCAGATGGTACATTTTGCATATATTTTATGGACTCCAGAAGCTTAAGGGAAAACATTGCGATTTCCATGGTGGCAGTTGGAAGGGAAAATGATGGGGACATGGATGATGAGGAGATTGGCGAAGTGGTGGCCGAGGATGAATCCACTAATATGCCCTTTCTTGTGTGAGAGGTAGAGACAAGATGGATAGAGATATCCACCGCAGGCGGAGAGGTAGCAACTGTTGCATGTGGGATCAAAAGGGTGGTGGCAACAACAACAATGGTTGTAGAAACAAATGAGATAGGTGGAGACTGTGGTTGATCGATCAATCTCCATTTCCTCTCCCTCATGGAGTGGGTCTTCTTGAATTACAGGCATTTGAATGATGCTACTTGATTTCGTATGTTTCTTGGAAGGTTCTCCTTATGAGGCCTTTCTAGCATACACCTTTGGATTAGATTGTTGCTCGTCAGTCTCTTTTCTCTTCTTTGAATGAGTGTGTGGAGGAGACTTTGATGTTTCTCCCATTGATGTAGCAGCTACCCCTCTATTAGATCCACTTGTCTCACTTTCGAGCCCCTTATACATGAGGATGACCCCTTGTTGCTTCAATCGAGTGACTTGCCCATCAATCCATTCTTTTGTGTGAGCCTCAACACGCTTGGTGAGAATGTCGAGGTCATTGACCTCTTTATCATTCCAATCAATCAATGGTAATGGAATATTACCAATTGCATTATATTTGGGGTCTATCGCAGTGCTCTCGTCCTCTTCCATTTGATCTGGCACTGGGTACAAGTTCACCCTCTTCGCAAAGTATGTGGTCATCTGCATATAGTAACTTATCCACACCTCAAAGTCATCTTTAGAATTGGCCTAGAAATATTCAATGCTATGAAGATGGGCATATTCTTTTCCAAGTGCTTTCCTGATGTGGCCATAGGGATCCATCTTTAGCCAGGCCGTGTGGAGCTTGAGATGATACTTGACCAACTGCTTCTCCTAGTTTTGGGCACACTGAGAAGCATAAAGCTCGTACATCCCCTGGATGAATGTAAGGGGATAAGGGATCCTCACTAGATGCTTGCAACTTAGGAGAGAATGAATATGTTGCAGCATCCAAGAAAGTTCTAACAATATTATCCGGTCATTAGGATAACGGGGCAACTTGTTCAGTCTTTCTGAGAAGCCTTGGGCACAGATGTATGTAAACTTAGGATATTGGATGAACAAGAAAGCATACTGCTTAAGGAAATTCCAAGCACTATGGGAGATTCTTCTCTCAAAGTCACCCCCGAGCATCCTAATGATGTATCGTATGAAAGCATCATTCACCTTGTATTAGTCTTTCTTAAAAAAATTGAATTGTAGCTAAGGGTATTTGTCATAAAATTTGAGTTCTCTACCAAGTTCATCATCTGGGGCTTTGAACAAACCATTGTAGTGCCTCCATTTGGCTAGTGGCTATACCAGATAGGTTGTCATATAGAATTTGGAGGTCTTCTTAACATTCATGAATTGTTCATGGAAGAAATCACCGATTATTCCTCCCTAGTAGAATGTAATATCCTCCTCTCCATGGAGAATCTGCTCGAAGAAGTAGACCATCCACTCCTAAAAATTGGCCACAGTAGGGAGGCCCATTACTCTACTCAGTAGGGTCACTAGATCATGATATTCTTCAAAGAAATCACTGTGAAAGAGCTCTTTAGGAACATTTGCAGCATTGCCCCTCTTCTCTTTGAGCCAATGTTGATTTATAATATTTTTGCATTTCATGGGTTCTTCATCCCACATTTCCTTACACTCTTTTATAGTTGGTAATTCCATCTCCCTGAAGGTAGGGATATGGAAGGTCTTTTTTATTCCCTTGGCAGACATTTTGGCCAACATGTTCCCATCCCTGACCACTATTGTTCTAGTTTTCAGCTGGTATGCTTCCCTACAAGCCATCACTAGTTCAGGGGCAACCAAAGAGGGAGGGAAACCTGTAGCCTTAGCTATCTTGCTACTTTAGATTAACCTTTCACTTTATATTTTAAGGTTAACCCTGATCCTTTGTGTGAATTCATCAATATCCACATGTCCTTTCTAGATTGCAATGGTACCCCTTGGAACTGGTACTTCATTTGGTCCATGAGCGGAAGTCCGGTGGGAGAAACTCGACAGACCGAACCTAGGCTTATATTTTTCCTTAAGTTTTTTTGTTGAGTTTTGACATTGATTTCAGCATCATGGACTAGAAGCTAGAAACATGGTCTGAGCTTTCCCTTTAGGAGGACCAAAATGGGATAGAGTCCTAACAGCAGAAGTCTAGCGGTCGGGGCTTGGCGAGGGCAAGGACTTGGATTTTTATAGCTTAAAATCATGTGGTGTTGAGAATTTCGAGACTCAGAGGCCAAAAGGTAGTTTTTCACAAATTGAGGCCTGAAGGGCACTAGGATGTGTCAGTTACTCAGCAAGCCCGACGACGGATAGTAGGGCAGGCTCTGAGGCTCAAGCAGACAATGTGGAAACGCTGTTTGAAATGGTGAAAAGGGGATGGCACTCTAGAGGCAGAGTTTCGAGGTCTGAAACCTACGAGGCATCCCATTGTTTAAATTTGTGTTTAAGGTTTCAAGGGGTGAAGCGATGGGAAGGCTCAGGCCCGAAGGGCATTGTCACTCTTTGCGAAGAATGACGTCGGGGCAAAGTAGTTTTGGGTTTAATTCTTAGGTGTTTTGAGGGATTTCCTTAACATTTCATTACATGGGTTTTGTAGCACTATCTCTACTCTATTAGATTCATACAATTTCATCCATTTCCAGCCATTATTCAAATACAAAATCACAAAAATCTTAATAGGATGGTGGATGAAAAATCTACCTCGAAAACCTGGCGAATATAGCTGATGAATCCATGAAGAACGATGAAGGGAAGCATCGAGCGCAAAGGTGGCGAAGGCTGGGAGGTCTTTGCACTACTCTAAACTTCTTGAAATGTGAGAATGACATGTCAACATGATTATTTATACCCCTAAGTGCATTTAATGCACCTAATTAATGTAGGTACAACAGTCCATAAGGTTGGTGAGTTTGAATTTTGGGACGACAATGGGAGGTTCGAAATCCAAAGGCTAGAAAGAAGTGAGCTCATGGTTGTCTCAAATGCCAAGTGGAAAATCAACAGTGAATAGGAGCTTGAGGTCTGTGGGCTAGAAGGACATAGGATGACTATTGCTAAAAACAACGAACGCATGAAGGAATCCTGGGTAGGGAACTCCAATGGGTCAGACTCGACAGTCTTGAAGGACAATTGGAAGTTTTTCAAAGTTCTAACGGTGACCAAGGTGTTGGGCCCCAGACACCAAAAGGATGCAGACTAACGGTCACTCAAAAGAGAAAATACAATAAGGAAAACTGGCAAGGGAAACCCGGTGAGTCGGGTTGGGAAGGTCTCCCAGCCGCCTGCAAAAGGCAAAGTGCCAAAGGAACTTTGTGAGGACTCACAACTTAGCAAAATTGAGGGGGTGAAACATAGTCAAGCTAAGATGAGACTTTAGAGGCATGTTGACCATCTAGGACATCAAAATGGGGGTATGCAAAATGAGGTAGCAACCAAAATGATCTGGCAAGGTGAAGGAAAGAGAGGGTCCTCATTCTGAACGAGACGTGTGTGCTGAGGGCACAACACCATTCTTTGGTTGGTTGTGGTAGACAACAAACCCTTTTCTGCATGTACGCTTCAAAACTCAAACAACACATTTGTAACTTTTGATTGTGTCTTTATGGTTATATTTAGTATTGAGATTTTGAGTATTTAGTGCCTTGTGTAGTTTCCATTACAATTGAAAATTGATAGATTTTATGAAGTTTATGAAGAATTTGATTGCCTGAAAAGTTGTTTCTCCTTTGTAAAAAAATTTGCAAGGTCTTAACTTTGGCAGAACTTATAATCACTCTTAGTGCCTCCTTTCTAATGATAATTTAAGTGATTCTCAAATTTTTATTTGCATTCCTTGATAAATTTATATATATGTATCTGAGGATTCAATATCATATGTCTAGTCTACATATTAAAATGCACACATGCATTCCATTTCATTATACTTTGATACATATTGAAATTGACATTTGGAATTGAAAATTTTATGTGATATATATATATATGTACACACGGATATACAGATATAACTATTTATGAATGCAGTGCTCTATTTTAATTTATCACTCTAGAAATATCAATCTAATTAATTAGAATATATATATATGTACGTATATGTTAGATGGAATAGTTTATAGATACATTTTTGTGTTTTAATTTATTACTTAGGTAACAACATTTTGTTAATTAATATATATATATATACATGTATGAGTATGGTGTTTCATTGGAAGGGTATATTGTTGCCCTTATTTCTAAATGAACATGTCAGTTGAATAAATAAAATTCTAGATAGGGTAGAATTGATACATTTGTAATTAAATAAATGAAGGATAAGTTTATATGGAATAATAGATTATTCTGTGAGTTAAACTGGATACTTAGGAAAAATGTAGTGGTTGCATTGTGAATTCATCCCACGTTCTTGGTAATGTAGTTGGATTGAGTTAATATATGAAATAATGTAAATGGGTAATGGAAATAAGGATGATTTTGAGCTATTATTCAAATGTTTAAGTCATTGTGGGAGGCATATATTGGAATTCTTCTAGAGGATATGGGAGTTTTCTACTTGGTGGATTCTATGATTATTATTTTTAAGATGGTTGTGTATGTATTGAAGGAATTCATGAGGGTCGTTAGTCTTGCACAATATATTCACCACTTTGATTGGGATTTGTGTGTGGGATGGTTTATGTCTCGCCTTTTTGTGTATGTTCATGAGGTTTATGATTTGTGCAAGTTTTCTTTGCCTTGTTGATTTTATTGGGTCTCCTAGCTGCTAGTAGGGGGAATGGCTCTCAATGGGGGTTGGCACACAATGTGGTGCTAGGGTAACCCATGTGGGAGTTTCTTAACTCAAAAATAACTTAAAATTAATTAGGGGGTTGGGTATTCTACACGTTAATCAAGATAAGTGAATGCCTTGTCCATGCCTGTAGTGCTTTTTTAGGAATAGGATGCATTGATAAGTCTTGGTCTGCAAAACCAACTTCCTTGTCCTCAAAAAAGGAAGTTTGGTTTTGCATGTGTCACCCCATGCGGTCGGTGACTAGTGAGAGACTACCAGGGTAACCATGGATGGGGGGTGGTGGCTAATGATATACTGATAGGGTAACCCATGTCAGTACCATGTGATGACACTCTTACCTTTGTAGACTAGTGTTCCCTTGTTTGTTCTCTCCCTTTGTATGTGATGCCCTCTGAAAACAATGTATGTCCTCATGTGATGTTAATGTTGTGCAATGTCAAATTGGAGTCCTATTTTTCCTTGTTATATCCATTGTGGTCTCTTTTTTTGTTTGCTTGTGTGGGACCCTATTGCTATCTCCTAGCATGGGGGATGGACCTTTAGGTTCCACATGATTAGGTGGAATGTGCTTTGTACTCCATTGGGATCCCTCACTTTGTTCGTGTTTATAGTGACTACTCTTGGATATGAATACTTATACACTTGTTCCAATTCACGTGGATTACATTTCATGTACTTATATTGTACCATAAATCTATTGTATCATGTATTATACTTTTGATGTACTCTCCTTACTTGTGTTTGAGGAGACATTGTTGTTCATGATCTAATGATGTAATGGTGTAGTGTTGTAATTCGTTGTTGAACTTTCTCTTATAATTAGTAAAGTTAATGATGTACCATATTTATGTTAGTTAATGAAATTGATTTTGAATGGTATCTATTGATGTCATGTTATGGTTAATTTGTATTTGTAGATCATATAGTTTGATAGATTTAATGTACTTCTTAATGATGTTGATTTTGACGTTATTATTTGGAGATGTCTGTCTTGATGCCGATGAGTAACGCACTCATTGAACCTTAGTGGGCATCAATTTGGACTGAGAGGTACTCAAGATTTTATATCTTGAGGAATGACTTCCAAGGTTTAGGAATCTTGAGGAGTCACTTCTAAGATATCATATCTTGAGGAACTTCTTTGTGCATCAAATATACCTGAATATGGTTTGAGATGGTGGATCACAATCTTCTGGAAGTTTCGAGTCCTTGGGCATAACTCCTTGGTGGACACCCCAATTTTTTGAATTAGTTGGGCATAGCTTAACTTTATTAATGATTAAAATATTTATCATTCTTGTTATTTTCTCTTGTAATTCAATATTATACCCTCTCTCGTAATGGATAATGTAAATGATGTTTATTTCATATGTTATTTAATTAAGGATCTTTGATATTGCTATATTGATGACATGATACAAATAATTCATATTGGTTGAACTTTTAATGAGATAGGTTAAAGGAAACTCATATTATTAGATGGATTTGTTTAATGTGATGAATTATAATTCTTGTTAGTTTTGTTAATGGGATTTAGGTAGCATAGTGATGGAACCTTAGAGTACTTAGGTTAGAATACAAGTTATTCTATCATCCAAAATCTTTAGTATGTTGCACTTAAAAAAAAAATGTTCCATTTTAGGTGTATAGTGTGTTCTCCTCTAGGGTTCTATGGTTGGGCGTTACACATGGTATCAGAGCCAAAGTTCTAACACTGGGTACTCTAGCTATATAGAAGAGCCCATTATGTTGTCTTAGTTGCATAGAATTCTGAAGTTTATGTTTTTCCTTGTTGACCTCATCTAATGGCCTGAACTTGTTCTTGGTGGTATTTGTGTAGGATCATGCCTAGAGGTCAGGTTCGAGGTTGAGGACATGGTAGATTTCATGGTGGTGGCCATGGGGATAATTGCTAGGACTCTCCTCCTTAGACTTCCCACGAGTTTGATTGTCAAGAACAACACAATTCCCAAAATAATCAGGGAGGTGGAGATTAGAATCTGGGTCAGCCGGGGTTGGAGGGTGCATAGTTGCATCACTTACTTGAGGAGGTTCTTGACCATCTTGATCTGAGATAGAAGGGTGAACAGTTGGTGGTTAGAGAGAGAGAGAGGTCTCTGAGGAGGAGAGAGATTATAGTTGAGTAGTAGTCTATTTTAGCCGGACATATGGGGATCTTTTGAGAACTTTTCCTCCTACTTTTGATGGGACTAGTAGTGGTTTGGAGGTTGATACATGGTTAATTGATCTGAATAGGTGTTTCACTATGCATCCATATGGTAGAAACACCAAGGCTAGGTGCACTATCATGCATCTTAGAGTTTTTCTTCCACGTGGTGGCATTTGGAGGAGCATAATCTTTAGCTGGGTATAGATTTAGTCTCATGGGAGATGTTTTTAGAGAGATTCAGAGCTTGGTTCTTGTCCAATCATTGGCAGTAGCGTCGTGCGGATGAGTTCCATTAGCTGAGGTACATAGGAATGTTAGTTAAGTAGTATGAGTAGAGATTTTATGAGCTCAAGTAGTATGTAGGCATAGGTGATGATGAGGGTAATTTAGTGAAACATTTTATCAGGGCCTTGAATGCTCATATCAGTGGGGGTGTTCATGTTTTTTAGCCAAAAAATATGGAGGTGGTTGTAGAGAAGGCTCAGATAGTAGAGGAGAATTTTTCCATGGCAATAGGTGGTCATACAAGAGTATAGATTGGTAGTGCACCTCCAACAGGTTTCAGTTCTCAGGATGGCTAGACTCAGGTAGTAGGTTCTTCTAGGAGCCACCATGCACCCACTAAGGGTGGATAGCAGCAATAATAACAAAACTCTCATTCAAAATATAAGAACTCTTAGTCTCAACATGGTGGTAAGTGGTTTTAGTCCAAGAAGGATCAAAGTTGGCAATGAAGCAAGTGTTATCATTCTAATCAGCCAGCTCAAAGATCATAGTTTGTAGCTAGCAAAGGTAGTTTTTAGCAGTCTAGTGCACCCTCAGGTGGTAGAGGATTTGATAAAGGTACAGGGTGTTTCTCTTGCGGTCAAAAGGGTCACATTTCTAGACAGTGTCCTTAGAAGGGCACATCTTAATTTAGTCAGAGGTTGAAAGCTTCAAAGCCGACAGTAGGGGATGCAAGCATATCACACAGGGTTTTTTTGCAATGGTTGATAACTGTCAGGCTAAGCATCAGGTGTGTTATAGTGTAGTAGAGTCTCTATTCTCTTTAACTCTAGTGTTGGATGTTGTGGTTGTGTTACCGATATGTGGTTTTCATTGATGTCAACACTATTAGCATTAATGTCTTTAAGACTGTATATGTTGAGGATATTGAGAAAATTGTAATAAAATATGTTGTAGGTTGTTTGTGAACCAGTGAAAATTAGTATGATGGAAATTTCAGTATGTTTATGGTGAGAAGTTATAGATTAAATGGTTTGTTTTCAGGTGTATCTAGTTTATCCACCAAAATTTTTAGAGGTTCACATGAATATTTGAGCAAGTTATCAGTTTCTGTGTTCCGACAGTTATTATGTTACTGTAGTTGGTGTTCCTGGAAGAAGATAATGTGATTTTGGTAATCTAAGTTGTTTTGAATGCTCATGTGGTGTTTGTGGATGTTCCTAGATCATGCTCTATTTGTATTGCACATTTGTATTGATTTTTGTGCTTGTGATTGGTGATTTTCTCTTGCGTGTTCATTTTTTTCATGTTCATGGCCGACAGGGTGATTGTAGCGTGTTGTGGATATTTGAGGAATAATTTTTGAAGGTGTTTTGTGTTCAAGGATATTATTTTAGGTCCCCACTTTGTTGTGGATGAATTTGGTGGATTCACATTATTAATCTTTATTATTTTGGGTCAGCAATTTATATTCATTTTATTATTTTGTTGAAGCCGACATGAAGCAATGTAATTCCTTGTTGTTGATATATATAAGCGGTTGTTTCTTCATTTGAATGTGAGCGAACAAGTGTGTGTGTGTGAATAATGTTCTAAATATTTTGAAGGTAGAGCAGAGTGTGAAGAAGAGTGAAGAAGAATGAAGAAGAGTGTAGAAGTATTCATGTGCTTAACCAAGACTATAATTAGGCATTAGAAGATGTTACTTTCTCAGTTCAAGATCTTTTAGATGGATTTAATCTGAATATTATTGTAAGACAGTGAGTCTTCCCTTAGGCAGTAAGCCTTTTGTATTTGAGCAATGAGCTCTAGGCAGTGTGCCTGAATGCATGTGCATTCCCCATTTATTCTTCTTATACTTTTAACAGGGTATAAACTTGTGGACTAACCTCCATCATGGTTTTTCCCCTAACAGGGTTTCCACGTAAAAATGTTGGTGTTATGTATTTTTTTGATGTGTTGTTGATTTATGCTTTCATGGTTATTAATCAGATCTGAGAATATAGATTAATAAATTTAATAAGTTTGAAATTTTGTGAAAAATTATTCACCCCCCCTCTCATTTGTCTTCCCTTGTATTGCCAACAATTGGTATCAAAGTAGGTTTCTTTGAAGAATTTTAACAACTTGAGTTGATCTGGGATAGTGACATATAAGAAGGATAGTCTGAGATTTGATGGAACAAATTATTCTGTATGGAAGACCCAAATGGTGTCATCTGAGATGCATTGGTAAATCCTACTGGAGCATTACAAGTAATAGGTATTTTATTACTCAAAATGGTCCTACTACTACTATTGAGATTAGGGATGGTGAATACAATATCAAGGCTAAGGAAGCATTCGTGAGTGCTTTGACTGATTCTAAGATGAAAAATGTTATGGATCTGAAGATTGCTTATGAGATTTTGAAAAATTTGGAAACTTTGTATGAAGGTGACGCTAATGTGAAGATTGCTAAGCTACAAAGTCTGAAAGGGAAATATGAAATGTTGAGAATGGGTGATGATGAGAATATTACTGCTTTCATGCAAAGAGTGAATGAACTTGTGTGTGGTATCAGATGTGCTGGTGGATAGTTAGATGAATTAGAGATTGTTATTAAAATGCTTAGATCCTTTCCTGATGCATACAAAGGGAAAGCTACAGCTATTGATGAGCTTCGAACTATGACAAATGTAACCAGAGATATGTTGATTGGTAAACTTACTACTTTTGAGTTGAGTGAATTTGGTTATTCCCTTCGTAAGATAGAATCTGCATTCAAAGCTACTACCTTTGGAAGAGATAAGCAAATATATGATCCGAGTGAAAGTTCTTCAAGAAAGGTATTCAAGTATGAGGAAGAAATGAGATAGATTGAAGAAAAAGAGAGAGAACTAGATGAGATTAAAGCACTTATTGTCAAAAGAGAAGCTAGAGGACAAGGTAAGTATAAAGGAAAGTTTCCTATTAAATATTTTTCTTGCAATAAGATAGGTCATTTTGCATCAAGGTGTCTGGAAAGAGTTCCTAAGTCAAGACCTAAAAAGCCTAAATTTCAAAGGAAGTGTTATTATGTTGTTGATGAAGGTGTGATAGATGATGAATTTGATAAAGGGAATGTAAGTGAAGATGATTTTGTGTTTATTGCTATCAAGGAAAATAATCTTGTGTCTACTGAATCTACTAGTTGTACAAATGTGGAGAAAAACCTAGATTCTCAAGTTGAAGATAAGAATGAATGGGTAATTGATAGTGGATTATCTCATCACATGATAGGTGATAAAAGAAAATTTGTAAGCTTGGAAAAGTATGATGGTGATGTTGTAATATTTGGTGATAATAGTGGTGGTATAATCTATGGTAGAGGATGTATTTCTCTTGATGGTAAGCATAATACTGATGATGTCCTATACATTGAAGGTTTGAAGCATAATATTTTAAGTGTCAGACAGATGGCTGATAAGGGATACAATCTTTAATTCAAGAATGGAAAGTGTAGAATATTGGGAAGTTCCAAAAATGTGATTGCTTCAAGTTCAAAAGCAAAAGGTAACATCTTTCACCTGAATGTTGCTATTAAAATTTGTTTGATTGCTCAAGTTGATGAAATTTGGTTGTGGCATAGGAGAATGTGTCATGTAAACTTTGAAAATATTATCAAGATACGTTCTACTCAGGCAATGAGAGATCTTCCTAAGTTGCTAAAAACTTCTAATGCCATGTGCAAGGAATGTCAGTTAGGAAAGAAAACTAGAATTTCATTTCAGAGCAAACAACATTGTTCAAATGAATTGTTGGAGCTTGTGCATACTGACTTGTGTGTTCCTTCTAGAGTCAGAAGTTTATAAGGTTATAGGTATTTCATGTTGCTTATTGATGATTATTCTAGGATGATGTGGGTTACTTTCTTAAGGGATAAATTTGAAGCTCTAGAGAAGTTCAAGATCTTTAACCTGGCTATGGTTGAGACAAAGATGGGTCTAAAGATTAAGTGTCTAAGATCAAATAGAGGTGGTGAATTCACTTCCCATGATTTTAATTCTTTTTGTGAAGTGCATGGGATAAAGAAATAGTTATCTACATCATGGACCCCTCAGCAAAATGGAGTTGTGGAAAGGAGGAACATGACAGTTTAAGATGCTTCTAAATCTATGATTTTGGAAGGAAATGTTCCTTGTATCTATTAGAGAGAAGTTGTGAGTACTATTGTTTATATCCTCGATCAGGTACAAATAAAAGGTGATACCGATAAGACCCCTTTTGAGCTATGGTCTGGTCATAAGCCTATTGTTAGATATTTAAAAATATTTGGGAGTAAATACTATATCAGAAGAGATGAAGATATAGGAAAATTTGATGCTAGGAGTGATAAGGGAATCATTCTTGGTTATTCTACTAAGATCAAGGCCTACCAATGCTACAACAAGAGATTGAGGAAAATGGTTGAAAGAAAAAATGTTAATGTTGATGAAGACATTGCTAGACCATCGAGAACCTATGGATATGATTATGTTGATCAGAATGACAATACAAACAAAGGTCAGACTTCAAATCAAGTTCATATGGTTCTGGTGAATCAAGAAGATCAAGAGGAAGGAGAAACTAGTGAAAGTGCAGAAGACAGATCACAAGAGCCTGAAGTTCAAGAACATCCTAAGAATCCAAGGTATGTGAGATTAAATCATTCAAAAAATCATATTATAGGTGATAAGAACAAAGGTGTCCAAACTAGGAAAAGAACTGCAAAAGAATACTATTTGATATCAAAGACCGAGCCAAGTAATGCAAATGAAGTATGCAAAGATGAACATTGGATGGAAGCAATGAAAGAAGATCTACTAAAAATTGAGAAGAATGAAACATGGACTCTTGTTCCTCGACCTAAGGACAAAAATGTAATTGGATCTAAATGGGTCTTTAGAAACAAACTTAATGAGCAACGTGAAGTTATAAGAAACAAAGCAAGACTGGTTTGTAAAGGATATTCTCATATGGAAGGAATTAAATTTGAAGAGAATTTTACCCTTATTGCTATGATTGAAGCTAAGAGATTGTTTCTTTCTTATGTTGCTTACAAAAACTACAAGGTTTATTAGATGGATGTCAAGTCAGCATTTCTAAATGGAAAATTGGAAGAAGAGGTGTATGTTGAGCAACCTAATGAACTTAAATTGACTAATTAGGGAGATATGGTTTATCGATTGAAGAAATCATTGTATGGAATCAAGCAAGCCCCTAGAGCTTGGCATGCAAGATTGGACAAGTATTTGCTAAAGCTTGGATTTAAAAAAGGTATTGTTGATAGTAATCTATATTTCAAGATTAATTATGATAAAGATTTGATTGTGGAAGTCTTTTTTGATGATATCATTTTTGGAGGAGATGATGGTTTGTGCATGAAGTTTCCTAATGAGATGCATAATGAGTTTGAGATTTCAATGATTGGAGAGATGAAATTCTTTTTGGGATTGCAAATTACTCAATTAGATAAAGGGGTATTTTTATCTCAGTCTAAGTATGTGAAATAATAGCTAAAGAATTTTGGTATGGAAGAGTCAAATCCAATCAGTACACCCATGGTGACCGGATGTAAGTTGAAAACAAATGATGATTCTTTGAAGGAAAATTAGACTAGATATAGATCAATGATTGGTTGATTACTTTATTTGACTCAAACTAGACCTGATATCATGAATGTTGTATGTATTGTTGCAATATTTCAAGGTGATCCTAAGATATCTCATGTGACTGCTATGAAGAGAATTTTCAGATACTTAAAGGGAACAGTTGATTTTGGCCTATTGTATCCTAAAGATGATGATATTACTTTGAGTTCCTTTACTAATGTTGATTGGGAAAGAGATGTGAATGACAGGAAAAGTACTAGTGGTGGCACATTTTTCTTGGGAAAGAAGTTGATTTCATGGTTAAGTAAAAAGAAGAATGTCATTTCTTTGTCTACTGCAGAGGTAGAATACATTGGTGTTGCTAACAATTGTACTCAAGTATTGTGGATGAAGCAAATGTTGAAAGATATCATAGTTATGTATGATGAGCCTATTGCTATATTTTGTGATAATTCAAGTGCAATTAACATTTCTAAGAATCCGGTGTTGCATTCAAAGACCAAGCATATACCTATCAAGTTTCACTTTTTTAGAGAGAAGGTGAGTGAAAAGGAAGTCAAATTGGAGTATGTGCCTACTAAGGAACAAATTGCAAACATCTTTACCAAGCCGTTTACTAAGGATACTTTTGAGTATCTCAGAGGGAAGTTAGGGATGATTACCCCACCTAATCAGAACTAAGATGCACTGTCTTGCATCAGTCCTTGCATTTCATAGTCATATATTGATTCAGATTGATGTTGTGTTGACTGCTACTTAGGGGGAGTAGTCAAATGATTCAGATGTGTGGTTCAGAGCTTGTGTGTAAAATTTTAACTGATGTCAAAGGGGGAGAAGAGCAATGTGAAAATTCAAGAATTATCTGAGGAGAAGAAGTCATGAGAAAATAGTTAGAACCTAAGGGGGAGTAAGTGTTGAAGTTAGTTGTGTTGATGGTGTTTTTTTTCACATCATGTATTGCCATCAATGCCAAAGGGGGAGATTGTTGGATGTTTTGGTTGTGTTGTTGATATGTGGTTGTCATTGATGTCAAAACTATTAGCATTAATGTCTTTAAGACTGTATATGTTGAGGATATTAAGAAAATTGTACTAAAATATGTTGTAGGTTGTCTATGAAGCAATGAAGATCAATATGATGGAAATTTCAGTATGTTTATGTTGAGAAGTTTTAGATTAAATGGTTTTTTTAAGGTGTATCTAGTTTATCCACTGAAACTTTTAGAGGTTCACATGAACATTTGAGCAAGTTATGAGTTTATGTGTTCCGATAGTTATTTTGTTACTATAGGTGGTGTTCATGGAAGAAGATAATGTGATTCTAGTAATTTGAGTTGTTGTGAATGCTCCTTTGGTGTTCATGGATGTTTCTAGATCATGCTCTATTTGTGTTGCACGTCCACATTGATCGTTGTGCTCACGATCGGTGATTTTCTCTTGCATGTTCATATTTTTTATGGTCATGGCCGATAGGGTGATTGTAGCGTGTTGTGGATCTTCGAGGAATAATTTTTGAAATTGTTTTATGTTCAAGGATATTGTTTTAGGTCCCCACTATGTTTTGAAGGACTTGGGTTGATTCGTATTATTAATCTTTATTGTTTTGGGCCTACAGTTTGTATCCATTTTATTATTTTTTTGAAGTCGACATGAAGCGATGTAATTCCTTGTTAGAGATATATATAAGAGATTGTTTCTTCATTTGAATGTGAGAGAACAAGTGTGTGTGTGCAAATAATTTTCTAAATCTTTCGAAGGAAGAGAAGAGTGTTAAGAAGAGTGAAGAATAATGAAGAAGAGTGAAGAAGTATTCATGTGCTCAACCGGAAGTGTAATTATTAGCAATCAGATATGTACCCCGTCAGATTTGTAAAAATCAAACTATCTATGGCAACATGGAGACGTGGGTAATCTATAAGAAAAGAGAATCTCCAGAGTGATTCGGTTCTCCATATGATGATCCTATTCTAAAAGTCTTTCTTGGGAAAAAGGATAGAGAGAAAACAAAATCTTAAAACCTATGATTTTGAAATGTTTTTCAATATTAGGTGGTGAGCTAATGATTAATCTGGATTTTCCTCACAAACAATGCTCAAAAACCAACACAATTTCACAACCTCTCAAGAAAAATTTTACATAAGTATTTTTCATGAAGATATTTTTTAAAATATGACATGCAACATGTATCCTTGAACTTTTCTACATCAAAACTACAACCTTAGGACATAACAAGGACTCCCTAAATAGAAATCACAAGATAACATCAAACTGAAACTGCAAATAGATACACAAAACGATAGGTAGGAATATTGTTTTTTATTCAACTGTAGGAGTATGCCAAAAATAATCTCAACTGAGTACAAAACTATTTCAAGCTCAAAAATGTTTAAGAGCAAGAAAAAGAATTGAACTAGAAAACCCTAAGTTTTTTCCAAAGATATATGTCTCAAACCCTAATTCGAGCTCTTGAAAAAAGCTCAAGGAAAAGATCCCAAAAACTATTCAACAAGTCAGCAGAAAAGTGAAAAGTCGCACTTTTTGCATGCACAAACTGTCAAGCTTCTAAAAATAGGAAAAAAATTGCTTTGAAAGCAAGGAAAACACCTTATCTCTCCAACTGGAAACTCAATTTCGACCAAGAAGAAAATTCAATGCTCAATTACTAAAAATAGCAAGAAAACAAAACAATTCATAAAGTATTGCTTTGCTTCTGCTTTACAACATGCAGTTTTATAATTATTCTATTTTTGCAATTAAAGATTTCAAAATCTTTTAAAAACAATAGCTTATATCTCGCTTTACAAAGTTTGATTTTTCTATAAAAATCATAAAAAATACAATACTCCTTACATGTTTAATTGTTTTCTCAAAAAACAATTAAAATAAAATAAACCTAGGTCTTAAATCCTAATCCTAAGGCATATTACAATTATTGATTTCTAAAAAACAAATGCCTTAAGATATAAATAAGCCCATAAATTATTAATAGCTAAGGCTCATGACTCTTGAGAAATATCCACACGGCTCGACCTATGATGCATATGATACCATGGTGACATAAAATATTAAACTTAAGACTAAGTTTCAAAATGCAAAAAAATATCCTAAGTTCAAAATTCTCCACTCCGTGGCAAAGTCACTAACCTAAACTCGAACTAGGTCAAGATGACAAAACAAAAAGAAACCCTAAAAAACATTTCATTTGCATCCTTTGACTTGGAGACTTTGGCTCTATCTAGGAAGGAATGCGCTGCCATGCTTAGGGTTCAGCCTTTGGGACTCCATTCGATCCTTCATTCTTACTTCAGTTTTGATCATATTCGGCATCCATGTTGTGGTAAGTGTGACCTATCATTATTTGATGCATTGTTTCTTGGTTCATTTGTTGAGAACATGGCCTCATAGGCCACGGCTTCTCTTCTACTCACCTCTGATTTTCTTATGTTATTTACTTTGTGCTTTCCTAACTCCACCTTGGGCGCCATGGGAGGGCTCGAACCTTAGCATTGTGATCACTGAATGAGCTTGGGCACAGCCTATGAGTTCTTGGACAAGAATCACAAAGTAATTTTTTCCTTGCTCCACTCTTTCTCTATATTTTCCTCTCTCAAACTAAAGCCCACGAGCTTTACCTCTGGAAAAAATGAATGTTATTTCTTAGAAAAATGCAGGCCTATTGACTGGCCACACCATGAATGCTTGAGCTGAAGCTTATTTGTTATGAAAATTATGTGCATTATCTTCATGATAGGCTGTGCCATGACATTATTTGATTGATGATTTTCCTATGAAGAAACTCGCACTTCATGCATTCTTTGCTTGATCCTAAGAATTAGATGGAAAACTTAAATGGGTTTTCCTTCATTTTCTAAAATAGTAACTAAACCTCCATACTAGGCTCGACCCATGATGCATCTCAAGCAATTTTACTTTAAATGTAGAAACCCATGTGGGTAACTTGGAAAGTGAACTGTTTGCATTTTATTTTCAAAACCCCCCATATGGGTACACAGGAAATAATGAGAAAACTGTATGATGAATAATCTGAAAGTGGGCTTTTGATATGAAAGAAATTTGTTCTAAATAACAATAGAGTGTATTATGGGTCTCTCCAAGATTCGAGCTCGACCCCCCTTCACTGTGTTTGAATTTTATTCTGATTTCTGCAAAACCCCATGCATGGATAAACTGTATCTTGAAAGAACCTGATTGTCTTTTTATTTTTTGCTGAAAACCCCATGTGGGTACTTCCTTATATGAAGAAAAATCTGCATTTGAGTAAAATTTTGTATATGGGTTTTTTATAAATCTTGGTAGAAAACCAACCTCCCATTTTCTATATTTTGTCAAAACCCAATATGGGTACCTGCTAGAAATTATAGAATTTGTATTTTAAAGAGACCACACTTCTAAGATAAAAACACATGGGTAATTGTGAATTCCTATGCACACTCCATTTGCTTTCCAGTTCGTCTCCTCACCTGTCAAGGCATAACTTTCATGACTTTGCACTGTGTAAAAAAAATGCTCAAACACAACCGCCTTTTGTATAAGACATCTCCATTGATTTTGATGGAGGACAAATAATAACTTGAATGATGAGCAACATAACACTTCAAATTCCTATTGCATTCCTCCACCTAGCACTCTTCATGCTTTTTTATGCTTCATTTACGTCCTGAATCATGCACCTACTTACTTTATCGATCAGTATTCCATTGATGAGGCATATATATGCCTGTTCACTATCATTGTTAAGAGATAGAACACTGTTGTTCCAAAATAGAAAATATGAAACAACACTATAAAGCGAATGGTCTTAAAAAATAGCAAAATAGTATTATGGCAGCAATATCAAACCTTTTAGAAAAACATGATAGATTGATAATTTTAACTAAAACAAGTTGTCCAATTATCATTCATTTGCATTTTTCACTTCCGTATGTTGATCTAATTGTTATAAATGCATGGTAGTTCGATTACTTGTTCAGTTGTAAAGCTCAGAAGAGCATGATGATTAAATCTTCCTCTCTCGGCCCTCTTGTAACATATAAGGGCAACATGTCAGGCTCTACCCTTGTGGGAGCCCATTTTTTCCCACATGCTTGGTCTTCAAAAGATAAACAGATACATGGATTTTCCTATACCCGCACAAGGAAACAAACAGTGTTAGCACAAAAAAAAACAAAGAATGATGATGTTTTCTCTCTTTAAGTTCATGCTTCTGCTCATTCTATTAGTTGTTTCTCTGCACTATAAGGATTGAAATATATCTCTGTTAGTACGACATGTAGTGTTATTCATATCCTGAGCTCTTAATTAACACCCCTCTCAAACTCTTGCAGGTACATTCAGGAACGAAAGCATTCGAGAGCAAAAACAGAAAGGAGCCAACTTCAAGAGACCAACTAAAGACCAACTCGGGCAATGAAGGATATGTATAATGTTATCTAATTTTTATTTCTAGTTGTATATCTCCTTTCCTGTTATGAATTGAAACAGCTAAAACCATGGCTTGTGTGGATGTTTAATTTTTTTCTTTCATTTCCATTCTAAAAGAAAAGCATTAAAATGCAAGATTATACCAGCATTTGTATTCTCGCAATCAAATGACTTATGTAAATATGCATCACTTCATGAAATAAATGAAATCATTTTGATTTATCATTCATATACTCAGTTTTGTATTCCATTTGATTTATGCAAAACATGAATTATACTTCAAATCTCAGTTTTTCAAAACACCTGCACAACTGTCACTTGATGAAATAAAATGAAGTGCTAAACAACACTCAAGCATATTCAGAAATAACTGCATTTCCACTCTAAAATATAACATTATTTAAATCAGCTCCACCATTTGAGCTGTAGGAAAAAATTGGTAACAGTAATTAGGCATTAGCTTATGCTATTTTCTCAGTTCAACATCTTTTAGATGGATTAATATGAATATTATTGTAAGACAGTGAGTCTTCCCTTGGGTAGTAAGCCTTTTGTAATTGAGCAAAGAGCTCTATGAAATGTGCCTGAATGCATGTGCATTCCCCATTTATTATTCTTATACTTTTAACAAGCTATAAACTTTTGGACTGACCTCCACTGTGGTTTTTCCCCTAACAGGGTTTCCACGTAAAAATCTTGGTGTCATGTGTGTTTCTGTTGTGTTGTTGATTTATGCTTTCATGGTTATTAATCATATCTGAGAATAGGGATTCATAAATTTAATAAGTTTGAAATTTTGTGACAACTGATTCACCCCCTCCCCTCTCAGTTGTCTGTCTTTGTATTGTCAACATCGAGTGCTTCAGATTATTTTATGTCTCCTTCCATAGCGGCGCGATATGGACTGGTGGTAGAGAAGCAAGATGATAGGTGGCAGGTCGAATTAGCCTTTGGTGCTAAAGTAGCATTTGATTCTCTGGTTCATGGTTTTGGATTGATGATTGGTTCTCTTTGTACCACAGTAGACCTTTGTATTATACCCCTTGGGTCATATGATATAGTGTTGGGCATGGATTGGTTAGATTCTCATCGAGTAGTGATATATTGTTGACGTAAGATAGTGCGGTGTGTAGATGATTTAAGCAAGGAGGTGGAGGTAGTTGGAGTTCAGAGGTCTATTTCCTTTTGCATGATATCTACTATGTAGTTGAGGATGTGTATGTGTCAGGGATGTCAGTTTTTTACGATGTTAGTTAATGATTTGGAGTTAGGGGAGAGCTAAGAGGTGTCTCTTGATAGTCATTGTATCTTAGATAGTATGCAGATGTCTTTCATAGTGAGATTCTAGGGATGCCACCTAAGCATGACATCGATTTCAAAATAGATCTTTTACCTAGAGCTGAGCCTATTTCTCGAGCTCCATATCGAATGACCACTCAGGAGCTTAAGGAGCTTTGATTGTAGCTTGAGGAGTTGTTGGCAAAGGGGTTTATTCATCCTAGTGTCTCTCCTTGGGGAGCACCAATTATTTTTTTGAAGAATAAGTATAGATCCCTTTGATTGTGCATTGATTACTGATAATTGAATAAGGTGATGGTGAGGAACAAATTCCCCTTATCGAGGATTGATGATCTTTTTGATCAAATAAATGGAGCTAGGGTATTTTTGAAAATTGATCTTAATTCATGATATCATTAGTTATGCATCTTTTAGGCAGACATCCATAAGACCACATTTCACACTTGTTATGGGCATTATGAGTTAACTATTATGCCATTCGAGTTGACAAATGCATCGTTTGTATTCATGATTTTGATGAATGGTGTGTTTTGTACTTACCTTGATGGATTTTTCTTAGTTTTCCTAGATGACATTTTGATCTATTTGAGTTCTATGGAAAAGCATGAGGCTCATTTGTGCCAGGTGCTACAATGTCTGAGGGAGAACTAGTTGTATGCAATTATGGAAAAATGTGAGTTCTTTCAGAAACAGGTGAAATATTTGGGTCATGCTATTTCTGGTGAGGGCATTGTCATGGATCCTTCAAAGATCCAAGCCATTATTGATTGGCATGTTCCCACTAATATAGTTGAGGTTCATAGTTTTATGGGTTTGGCAAGTTATTATCGATAGTTTGTACAGGGTTTTTCGAGGATTGCCCACCCCATAAATTCTTTTCAAAGGAAAGGGAAGAAGTTTATCTGGTCAGAGCAGTGTTAGCCAACTTTTTAGATTCTTAAGGAGAGGTTGACCAACGCACCTATCTTGGCAGTTCATGATCCTACCAGAGATTTTGTGGTTTGTACAGATGCATCCTTGGAGGGTTTAGGAGTAGTGATGATGCAGGATGGTCGCATGATTTCCTATGAGTCTCACTAACTTAAGGATCGCGAATTGAACTATTCTACACATGATATGGAGTTAGCCATTGTGGTTCATTATTTGATGAGATGGAGGCATTTTATTTTGGGGCATCGATTTGAGCATCATAGTACCGTAGTTTGCAATATATTTTCATGCAGCCAAATTTGAATGCGAGGCAGAGACGATGGATGGAGTTACCATGTGTGTATGATTTTGAGGTGAGGTATATTCAAGGAAAGGAAAATGTGGTGGTGGATGCTCTTAGTCAGTGGAGACATGAGCTTTTGGTGACGACTCTTGGAGTGGACTTGAGGACTCGTATCCTTACTGCACTTCCTACATATAGTTGGTATTAGGAGGTGAGGTATGAGGTTGAGTCAGGAAAAGATTTAGAGGGTAGATTTGTGGGTTACTCCCTTGATTTAGATGGCCTTTTGTGGCACTTGGGTTGCATTTATGTTCCTCAGGAGATCTTCATACTTTGATCATGTCAGAGGCACATTAGGCACCCTATTCAGCTCATCCGAGTGTCAAGAAGATGCACATACACCTTCATCACCTGTACTTTTGGGCTGAAATGAAGAGGGATATTTTTGATTTTGTGTCAAGATGTTTGGAGTGTTAGAGAGTGAAAGCAGAGCATGAACATCTCATGGGTCTTTTGCAGCCGTATCTTGTTCCTGAATGGAAATGGGATATCATTTCATTTGATGTTATTGTTGGTTTTCATATGTCTTCCCATCGATGTGACACCATCATGGTCACTGTGGAAAATTTGAATAAGGTGGAACACTTTTCTCCTATTTGATCCTCATACAATGCTTCATCAGTGGCTAGAATTTTCATGGAGTATATAGTAAGGTTGCATGGTATTCCTCACAGGATTATCTCAGATAGAGATCCAATTTTTACTTCAGTTCTTTGGATGTCCATGAATCATGTATTGGGGACTCAATTGAACTTTAGTTTAGCTTATCATCTAGAGACTGATGGGTAGGCTGAGAGGGTTGATCAGATTCTTGAGGATATTCTTTGGATGTACGTTATGGATCTATAGTCTCATTGGGAGGATTGTTTGTATTTGGTGGAGTTTGCATACAATAATGGATACCATAGTTCTATTGGCATGCCTCCTTTTTAGGTGTTGTATGGGCATCCTTGTCAGAACCTATTGAGTTGGGATTGTCCTAAGGATAGAGTACTTCTTGGTTCAGAGATGCTACAGGAGAAGGAACAATAGGTTGTTCACATTAGGGATCATTTGGTGGTAGCCCAAGACAAACAAAAAAATATGCATATGCTTATGGGGTTGACCGCCAGTTCTCAGTTTGAGACTAGATATTCCTGTGGGTGTGTCTGTGAAAGAGTCTGATCCATTATGGAAAAGGCTTTAAACTTGCATCGTTCTTTATTGGACCATTTGAGTTTTTGGAGAGGATCAGTCCTATGGCTTCCCATCTTGCTTTTCCACCTAGCCTATCGCACATTCATGATGTGTTTCACGTTTATGTTCTCAAGACCTATGATCCAGATATATCTCACATTCTTGATTAGAATGCCTTACAAGTAGAGGATGGGAAACTGGCTTTAGAGCTCATCAACATCATATAGCACATGAGACTCACCCTCAAGGGTTGAGATATTGAGTAGGTTAGGGTCTAGTGGAATCTGAATGATGAGTCTTCTACTACATGGGAGGATGCATCTAGGATGAGAGTGTTGTACCCATATTTGTTTGTAGGCTTCCTGGAGTAAGCCTGGTTCTAGGGGGGAGGATGTAGTGTAGCTCAATTTTATTTTTGTTTCTGACAGTGACTTTCTTGTACTTGGATATTATGATACTTTGATTCATAGTTATGATGATACTTGATGACACTTTTATCACTAATTTTTATGCTTATACCATGCTTAGTAGTTCAGTTTAATTGATAGAGTGTGTTATTATTGCTATGAGCATTATGTGATTATTGGATGTATGTTCTTATGATGATTATTGTGCATCGATGTATTTTGGTGAAGGGGAACAATGTCTTGTCATGCTGTGATTTTTCCTCTCATGGTGTATTTAACTGTTTGACCAGGTACATGCTCAACTGTTTGGTTTGCTAGAAGTATCTATTGATGTCATTTTATGGTTAATTCATACTGGTAGATCATATAATTTTATGGATTTAATGTACTTCCTAATGATTTTGTTTTTGACGTTATTATTTGGAGATGTATCTCTTGATCCTGATGAGTAATGTAGTCATTGAACCTTAGTGGGCATCTAATTGGACCGAGAGGTACCCAAGATTTGATATCTTGAGGAGTGACTTCCAAGGTTTAGGTATCTTGAGGAGTCAATTCTAAGATATCATATCTTGAGGTACTTCCTACTACATCAAATACACTTGAATGCGGTTCGAGATGGTGGATCGCAGTCTTATGGAAGTTTTGAGTTCTTGGGCACAACACCTTAGTGGACACCCCAATGTTTTAAATTAGTTGGGCATAGCTTATATTTATGTATGATTATAAATTTTTATCATTCATGTTATTTTCTCTTGTAATCCAATATTATACCCTCTCTCGTAATGGATAATTTAAATGATGTTTATTGCATGTGTTAGTCAATTAATGATCTTTGATATTGCTATATTGATGACATGATACGCATAATTCATATTGGTTGAAATTTTAATGAGATAGGTTAAAGGAAACTCGTATTATTAGATGGATTTGTTTAATGTGATGAATTATAATTCTTGTTAGTTTGGTTAATTGGATTTTGGTAGTGTAGTCATGGAACCTTAGAGGACTTAGGTTAGAATACAAGTTATTGTATCATCCATAATCTTTAGTATGTTGCACTTAAGAAAATTTTTTGTTCCATTTTAGGTGCATAGCATGGTTTCCTCTAGGGTTCTATGGTGAGGTGTTAGAGATGGTATCAGAGCCCCAAGTTCTATCACTAGGTACTCTGGGTATATACAAGAGCCCATTATGTTGTCTTAGTTGCGTACAATTCTAAAGTTTAAGTTTTCCCTTATTGACCTCGTCTAACACCCTAAACTTGTCCTTGGTGGTCTCTATGTAGGATCATGCCTAGAGGTCAGGGTCAAGGTCGGGGACATGGTAGAGGTCGTGGTGGTGGCCATGGGGATAATCACTAGGACTCCCCTCCTTAGAGTTCCCACAAGTTTGATCATGAGGAACAATAGGATTCCCAGAATAATTGTGGAAGTGGAGATCAAAATCTAGGTCAGTTGGGGTTTGAGGGTGCACAGTTGTGTCACTTACTTGAGGAGGTTCTTGCCCGTATTGGTTTGACATAGGAGGGTGAATAGTTGGTGGTTAGAGAGAGAGAGTTCTCCCAAGAGGAGAGAGATTATAGTTGAGTAGGAGGCTATTTTAGCCAAACATATGAGGGATCTTTTGAGAGCTCATCCTCCTACTTTTGATGGGATTGGTAGTGGTTTGGAGGCTGAGACATGGTTAATTTATTTGAATAGGAATTTTTCGATGCATCCATATGGTAGCAACACCAAGGTTAGGTCCACTATCATGCATCTCAGAGGTTTTTCTTCCACGTGGTGGCATTTGGAGGAGCAAAAGCTTCATTTGGATATAGATTTAGTCTCATGGGAGATGTTTTTAGAGAGATTCAGAGCTCGATTCTTGTCCTATCATTGGCGATAGCGTTGTGTAGATGATTTCCATGAGTCAAGGTAGATGGCCATGTCAGTTGAGTAGTATGAGAAAATATTTTAAGAGCTCAAGCAGTATGTAGGCATAGGTGATGATGAGGGTATGTTAGTGCAACATTTTATCAGGGGCTTGAATGCCTATATCAATGGGGGTGTTCGTGTGTTTGAGCCAAAAAATATGGAGGTGGTTTTAGAGAAGGCTTAGATAGTAGAGGATAATTTGGCCATGGCACTAGGTGGTCATACAAGAGTATAGATTGGCAGTGCACCTCCAACAGGTTTCAATTCTTAGGTTGGCCAGACTCAGGTAGCAGGTTCTTTTAAGAGCCACCATGCACCCACTAAGGGTGGATAGCAGCAATAGTAACAACACTCTCAGTCTCAACATGGTGGTAAGTGGTTTATGTCCAAGAAGGATCGGAGTTGGCAGTGAAGCAAGCATTATCATTCTGATCAGCCAACTCATTGCTTGTATTTTGCAGCTAGTAGAGGCAGTTTTCAACAGTCTAGTGCACCCCCAAGTGGTAGAGGATTCGACAAAGGTAAATTGTGTTTTTCTTGTGGTCAACAAGGTCATATTGCTAGACAATGTTCTCAAAAGGGAACATCTAGATTTAGTCTGAGGTTGGAAGCTTTAGAGCTGATAGTAGGGGATGCAGGCAAATCACACAAGGTTTTTGTAGTGGTTGATAACTGCTAGGCCGAGAATTAGGGTACAGTGGTTGAGACAATAGGTGTGTTATAGGGTGGTAGAGTCTCTATTCTCATTTACTTCAGTGCTTTAGATTTTTTTGTCTGCTTTTGTAGTGGCACAATGTGGACTAGTGGCAGAGAAGCAGGACGATAGGTGACAGGTCGAATTGGCCTCTAGTTCTAAAGCAGTAGTTGAGTCTCTAGTTCATGGTTGTGGATTGATGATTGGTTCTCTTTGTACCACAATAGACCTTTATATTATACCCCTTAGGTGACATGATATAGTGTTGGGCATGGATTGGTTAGATGTTCACCGAGCAATGATAGATTTTTGGTGTAATTCAGTGTAGTGTGTAGATGATTTAGGCAAGGAGTTGGAGGTAGTTGGAGTTCAGAGGTCCATTTCCTTGCATATGATGTCTAATATGCAGTTGAGGAGGTGTATGTGTTAGGGATGTTAGTTGTTTGCAGTTTTAATTAATGATTTGGAGTTAGGGGAGAGCTAAGAGGTGTCTCTTGATATTCATCTTATCCTTAGACAGTATGCAGATGTCTTTCCTAGTGAGATTCTAGGGATGCCACCTAAGCATGACGTCAATTTCAAAATAGATCTTGTACCTAGAGTTGAGCCTATTTCACAAGCTCCATATCAGATGACCACTCGGGAGCTTAAGGAGCTTTGATTGCAACTTGAGGAGTTTTTGGTGAAGGGGTTTATTCATCCTAGTGTCTCTCCTTGGGGAGCACTAGTTATTTTTGTGAAGAAGGACATATGCATTCAATTGTGCATTGATTATCGACAGTTGAATAAGGTGATGGTGAGGAATAGATGCCCCTTACTGAGGATTGGTGATCTTTTTGGTCAGATCAAGGGAGCTAGGGTGTTTTCAAAAATTGATCTTAAGTCAGGATATCATCAGTTGTGCATCTTCAACGCGGACATCTATAAGACCATATTTCACACTCATTACGGGCATTATGAGTTCACTGTGTCATTCGGGTTGATGAATGCACCGTCCATATTCATGATTTTGATGAATGGTGTTTTTTGTACTTACCTTGATAAATTTTTCTTGGTATTTTTGGATGAAATATTTATCTATTTGAGGTCTATGGAGGAGCATGAGGAGCATTTGCGGCAGGTTCTACAGTGTCTAAGGGAGAACTAGTTGTATGCAAATATGGAAAAATGTGAGTTCTTCCAAAAAAAGGTGAAATATTTGGGTCATGTTATTTCTGGTGAGGGCATTGCCATGGATCCTTAAAAGATCCAATCCATTATTGATTGGCCTGCAACCACTAATGTTGTTGAGGTTCGCAGTTTTATGGGTTTGGCAGGTTATTACGAACTGTTTGTATAGGGTTTTTCAAGGATTTCCCCATCCATAACTTCTCTTTAGAGGAAAGGGAAGAATTTTATCTGGTCAGAGCAATGTCAGGCAACCTTTCAAATTCTTAAGGAGAGGTTGACCAGAGCACCTATCTTTGCAGGTCCTTATCCTACAAAAAGTTTTATGGTTTGTATAGATGCATCCCTTGAGGGTTTAAGAGCAGTGTTGATGTAGGATGGTCGTGTGATTGCCTAAGAGTATCGTAAACTCAAGGATCATGAGTTGAACTATCCTACACAAGATCTAGAGTTAGCTACTATGGTTCATGCTTTGGTGAGATGGAGACACTTTCTATTGGGGCATCAATTTGAGTTGCACAATGATCACCGTAGTTTGTAGTATATTTTCACACAACCAAATTTGAATGTGAGGTAGAGACAGTGGATGGATTTCCTATGTGAGTATGATTTTTAGGTGATGTATATTCAGGGAAAGGAAAATGTGGTGGTGCATGCTCTTAGTCGGCGAGGACACGAGCTTTTGGTAGTGACTCTTGGAGTGGACTTGAGGAGTCAGATCCTTACTACACTTTCTATATATAGTTGGTATCAGGAGGTGAGGTATGAGGTTGAGTTAGGTAGAGCTTTAGAGGGTAGATTTGTGGGTTAGTCCCTTGAGGCAGATGGAATTTTGTGGAACTTGGAATGCATTTATGTTCCTTCCTTAGGAGATCTTCATAATTTGATCATGTCAGAGGCACATCAGGCACCCTATTCATCTCATCTGAGTGTTAAGAAGGTGCATGCAGACCTTCGTGAGTTGTATTTTTGGGCTAGAATGAAGAGGGATATTGATAATTTTGTGTCAATATGTTTGAAGTTTCAGAGATTGAAGGCAGAGCATTAGCATCCCACAGGTATTTTTCAGTCGCATCTTGTTCCTCAATGGAAATGGGACATCATTTCATTATAGTTTATTGTTGGTTTGCCTATGTCTTCCTATTGGCATGACACCATCATGGTCACCATGGATAGGTTGACTAAGGTGGTACACTTTTCTCCTGTTCAATCCTCATACAATGCTTCATCAGTGGCTAGAATATTTATAGAGGATATAGTCATGTTGCATGGTATTCCTCGCAAGATTATCTTAGATAGAGATCCAATGTTTACTTCAGCTCTTTGGATGTCCCTGCAACACACATTGGAGACTCAGTTGAACTTCAGTTTAGCTTATCATCCAAAGACTGAAGGGTAGACTGAGAGGGTTAATTAGATCCTCCAGGATATTATTTGGATGTACATTATGGATCAATAGTCTCATTGGGAGGATTACCTTTATTTGGTGGAGTTTGCATACAATAATGGATACCATAGTTCTATTGGCATGCCTCCTTTCCAGGTGTTGTATGGGCATCCTTGTTAGACCTCGTTGAGTTGGGATCCTCTTGAGGATAGATTAATTCTTGGTTTAGAGATGCTACAGGAGATGGAACAATAGGTTGTTTCATTAGGGAGCATTTGGTGGCAACCCAGGACAGATAGAAGAAATATGCAGATGCTCATAAGGTTAATCGTCAATTCTTAGTTGGAGACTAGTATTCCTATGGGTGCATCCATGAAAGAGTCTGATTTGTTATGGAAAAGGCTCTAAGCTTGCACCATTCGTTCTTGGACCATTCAAGGTTTTGGAGAGGATTGGTCTTGTGGCTTACCATCTTTCTTTGCCACCCAGTCTATCACGCATTCATGATGTGTTTCAATTTTTTGTTCTCAGGCCCTATTATCCATATATATTCATGTTCTTGATTGGAATGCCTTACAGGTAGAGGATGGGCATCTAGATTTGGAGCTCATGGGCATCATAAAACACATGAGACTCACCCTTATGGGTCGAGACATTGAGCAGGTTAGGGTCCAGTGGGATCCAAATGACGGGTCTTCTGCTACATGGGAGGATGCATCTAGGATGAGATATTTGTACCCATATCTATTTGTAGGCTTCTAGGAGTAAGCCTGGTTCTAGGGGGGAGGATGTAGTGCCCCTCATTTTTGTTTTTTTTTTTTTTATAGTGACTTTCTTGTACTTGGATATTATGATACTTTGATGCACAGTTATGATGATACTTGATGACACTTTTATCACTGATGTTTATGCTTACACCATGCTTAGTAGATCAGTTTAATTGATAGAGTGGGTTATTATTTCTATGAGCATTATGTGATTATTGGATGTATGTTCTTATCATGATTATTAGTATTTGATTATTGTGCATCGATGAACAATGTCACATCTCTCGATTGCAAGTGTCCTATGACACTGCAATTTTTCCTCTCACAATGTGTTTGATTGTTTAACCAAGTACATGCTCAACTGTGTGGTTTGTTGTAGGTTGTAGGTACCAGGCATCGAATCCACCTGAATTCTCAGGTTGGAGCATGCCTTAAACCCAATGGAGATTGTTGATATGGAGATAGAATCTAGTCCCCTACGTTGAGCCATCATCCTTGACAAGGATGAATATCTATTTGTCATAGGCTATCTGTGTGGTTAGATTGAGTTGGTTTTTTGATGTTGTTGTTGTATTGCCTTCCATTTTGTTGTGAGGTTAGGTACTGCTCGATATTCTATCCACTCAAGTTATTGGTTGGATTAGTGCCTTGATTGATTATTATATTAAAATAAAAGATTATTGTGGTTAAAAGGTATTTTGAAAATTTAAATAAATATTTTAATACATTTTTGGTATTGATAAAATAAAATGATATTAATATTTTATTTGGTTTAAATAAATTAAAATTATGATTTGATAAAGAAATATTAAAATAAATATACTAATTTTGGTATTCTACAAACAAAATTAAATGGAAGATTAAAATTAACAAATTAAATATTTTAAAGTTGATTTATTGTGTGCAATTAAATAAATATATTTTATTAATAAACTTATTGAGGAGTGGTGGAAAAAAATAGTGGAAAATTAAAGAAAGGAGTTGCATGCAGCAATGAATATGTGGAAGTGGTTAATAAATTAATGAAATTGCTAAAGAAAGGGCAGCTTTTGTTATTTATGGGAAAAACTAATTTTGCTTCTATTTTCCAGGAGTTCTTCTTGTTCTTGAAAAAATTATTCTAGTTTTGGGGGGGGGGGGGTTCTGGAATTGGAATTGTTGCAAAGTTGTTGGGGCTTTTGGAGAAATTG
This sequence comes from Sequoiadendron giganteum, assembly GCA_007115665.2. Taxonomy (NCBI): domain Eukaryota; kingdom Viridiplantae; phylum Streptophyta; class Pinopsida; order Cupressales; family Cupressaceae; genus Sequoiadendron; species Sequoiadendron giganteum. The sequence continues at coordinate 248,837,022 of CM021103.1, forward strand.
AAGCTGCAACTTGGAATTTGAACCTGACATCAACTTTCAGCTCATTTAATTGAATTCTTACAGGTTCCTCTTTCTTGTAACCTTCTTCTTGTTTTGGAATAATCCTTGAATTCATATGCTATTTGGATCAAAACATGTCTGTAGTTATTGGAGCTTGATTTGTGACAATCAATAAATATATTTTCTTGTATTTCTACAACACTCCCTGTAAATAAGTTTTCTTAGTATGACATTCTTTGTGGTATTCAAGTTGGAGTGTGCACCCTCTTTTTTCCATCAAAATTATTGTATACCTTATGTCCGGTAATCTTATTGTATCGAAAACCTCTTCATGCATGTTCACATATATACTTCATGGCAGTGACCTGTGTTCCATTCTATGTTTCCCCATATTGTTCTTTGGTTGGTCGCGGTAGGTAGCAAACCCTTCTCTGCGCTTCAAAACTCGAACAACGCATTTTTACCTTGTGATTGCATCTTTATGGTTCTATTTAGTATTTATATTTTGAGTATTCAGTGCCTTGCTATGTAGTTTCCATTGCAATTGAAAATTAATAGATTTTATGAAGTTTATGAAGAATTCGATTGCTTGAAATAGTCATTTCTCCTTTGTAACTTTTTTTGGAGGGTCTTAACTTTGGCTGAACTTATACTCACTCTTAGCGCCTCCTTTCTGACAAAAATTTAAGTGATTCTCAAACATTTATTTTTATTTCTTGATAATTATATATATATATATGAATCTGAGGACTCAATATCATATGTGTAGTTTGCATATTAAAATGCATGCATGCATTCCATTTCGTTGTACTTTAATACATATAGAAATCGGTATTTGGAATTGAAAATTGTATGTGATATATATATACATATATATGTATGTATACACAGATATATGGATATAATTGTGTATGAATACTGTACTATATCTTAATTTATCACTTTGACAATAGCAATCTAATTAATTAGAATATATATATATGTATATATATAAACAGATATATATATAAATATATATGTGTAAACATTAGATGTAATTGTTTATAGATACATTGATGTGTTTTAATTTATTACTTAGGTAACAACATTTTGTTAATTAATATATATATGTATACATGTACGAGTATGGTGTTTCCTTGAAAATGTATATTGCTTCCCTTATACATAAATAAGGTACATCATTAACTTTACTAATTACAAGAGAAATTTCAACAATGAATTACAACATTACACCATTACATTGTTACATCATGAACAGCAATGTCTCCTCAAACACGGGTGAGGAAAGTACATCAAAAGTATAATACATGTTACAATAGATTTATGGTACAATACAAGTACATGAAATATAATCCACATGAACTAGAACAAGTGCAAAAGTCTTCATATCCAGGAGTAGTCAGTACGAACACGAACAAAGTGAGGGAATCCAATGGAGTACAAGGCACATTCCACCTAACCATGTGGAACCCAAAGGTCCACCCACTGTGCTAGGAGATAGAAATAGGGTCCCACACAAGCTAACATACGAAGAGACCATAATGCATATAACAAGGCTAAACAAAACTCCAATTTGATATTGCACAAATTTAACATCACATGAGAACATACATTGTTTCCAGAGGACATCGCATACCAAAGGGAGAGAACAAACAAGAGAACACTAGTCTACAAAGGGAAGAGTGTCATCACATGATCCTGACATGGGTTACCTTGGTAGTCTATCATTAGCCGCCAACCCCCATCCATGGTTACCCTGGCAGTCTCTCACTAGCTACCGACCCCATGGGGTGACACATGTGAAACCAAACTTCCTTTCGTGAAGACAAGGAAGTTGGTTTTCTGACCAACCCTTCTTAACCCATCCTTAGCCTAAACAAGAACTACATGCATGGGAAAGGCATTCACTTATCTTGATTAATGTTTAGACTTCCCATCACCCTAATTCATTTTTAGTTATTGTTGAGTAAAGAAACTCGCAAATGGGTTAACCTAGCGCCACTCCCCCTACTAGCAACTAGGAGACCCAATAAAATCAACATGGCAAAGCCAAGTTGCATAAATCATAAACCTCATGAACATACACAAAAAGGTGAGACATAAACCATCTCGCACACAAATCCCAATCAAAGTGGTGAATATACTGTGCAAGACTACCCTCATGAATTCATTCAATACATACACAACCATCTCATAAAGAATAATTATAGAATCCATCAAGTAGAAAATTCCCATAGCCTCTAGAAGGCTTCCAATATTTGCCTCTCATAATGACTTAAACATTTGAACAATAGCTCACAATCATCCCCATTTCCATTACCCATTTACATTATTTCATATATTAACTCAATCCAACTACATTACCAAGAACACAGGATGAATTCACAATGAAACCATTACATGTTTACTAATTATCCAGCTTAACTCAAAGAATAATCTATTATTCGATATAAAATTATCCTTCATTTATTTAATTACAAATGTATCAATTCTGCTCTATCTATATTTTCCTCTATTTTATTTATTCAATTGACATGTTCATTTAGAAATAAGGGCAGAAATATACCTTTGCAATGAAACACCATACACAAACATGTATACATATATATATATAGTAATTAAAAAAATGTTGTTACCTAAGTAATAAATTAAAACACAACAATGTATCTATAAATAATTACATCTAATGCATACATGTATATATATATACATATGTATATTCTAATTAAGGTATGTGCAGGATTATCATGGAAAAAATAGACCCTTAAGTGGTGATGAAAATTCAGAAAATCAGAGTTAGGAAACTTGACGTAAAAATTTTGAATAAGTTATCTATATTATTTTTAAAATATGTAAGAATAGAATCTGTAGAAAATTGAAAGTAGTTTCTAAAATACAAGGTTTATTTTTATTTTTTAAATCTATTTGGTGAAAATTCAAAAATTCAATGCAGTAGTACTTAAATTTTAGGGAAAAAATAAGAAGTAGGTGTCTATCTGACCACCTTAAGAACAATAAAATGATAATATTTTTTTATAATATTTTAGATATAAGTAGATGACTCATGTTGCGATGTGATGCATATTTTTTTGTAATTTTTTTCCAAGTAAATAATTAATTATGATTTTTTTATTACAACTTTTAAAAAATATAAAAACTCGTATGTCTGACCACCTTAACTTGGTCAAAAATTCATGAAATTCATTTTTTTTTAATTCTATAGTATGCGAAGCATAGAATATGACACATGTTTTGGATTCAAAAAATGTGATACTGTTTGAAATCTATAGATGTTTTTCCATCAACCTATCAATCAAAACTTTAGTCGTAATTCAAATAGAAAATGAATAATAATTATTTATTAAATTCAAAGTAAGCATAATTTATATTGGTGGAAAATTGAGAATCTCCTTTAAAAACCCTTTTTGTTTCATCAATGTTGGGTTAAAAAAAAAATTTCAGCCACATGGGCCATCATATCACCACTTTTTGGCCCATCATGATCCTGCACATACCCATTAATTAGATTGTTATTGCCAAAGTGATAAATTAAAATATAGCACTGTATTCATAAATAGTTATATCTATATATCCGCATGTACATATATATATATATATCACATACAATTTTCAATTCCAAATGCCAATTTTTGTATGTATTAAAGTACAACAAAATGGAATGCATGCGTGCATTTTAATATGCAAAATACACATATGATATCGAATCCTCAGATACATATATATATATATATATATATATATATATATATATTTATCAAGGAATACAATTAAACGTTTGAGAATCATTTAAATTATTGTCAGAAAGGAGGCACTAAGAGTGAGTATAAGTTCGACCAAAGTTAAGACCCTACATAAAATTTTACAAAGGAGAAATGAAATTTTCAGGCAATCAAATTCTTCATAAACTTCATAAAATCTATCGATTTTCAATTTCAATGGAAACTACACAACAAGGCACTGAATACTCAAAATCGCAATACTACCATAAAGACGCAATCACAAGGTACAAATACATTGTTCAAGTTTTGAAGAGGACATGTAGAGAAGGGTTCACTACCTACTGCGACCAACCAAACAATGGTATTGGGAAACACAGAATGGAACATAGGTCACTACCATGAAGTATATATGCGAAGATGAATGGAGTGGACATCCGTACAATAATATTGTCAGAGATAAGGTATATAAGAATTTTGATGGCAAAAAGAGGGTGCATACTCCAGCTTGAATACCACAAAGAATGTCATACTAAGAAGTGCAAGATTCGGCTAAGCACAATTAATTTCTTGGGAAAAAACTTCAAATAAAGGTTCTAAGCAAATGGCATCAAGAGTGAACTAAATACAATCACATGCATACAAATATTATAGAGAAGATGTGAAATAATATACAAGGAGTGTTGTAGCAATACAAGAAAGCATATTTATTGATTGTCACAAATCAAGCTCCAATAACTACAGACATGTTTAGCTCCAAATAGCATATGAATTCAAGCATTATTCCAAAACAAGAAGAAGGTTACAAGAAAGAGGAACATGTACTAATTTGATTGACTGAGTTGAAAGCTGATGTCAGGTTTGAATTCCAGAACCCCCCCAAAACTAGAATAATTTTTTCAAGAACAAGAAGCACTCCCGAAAAACAAAAACAAAATTAGTTTTTCCCAGAAATAACAAAAGCCCCCCTTTTCTTTAGCAATTTCATTAATTTATTAACCACTTCCACATATTTGTTGCTACATAAAACTCCTTTCTTTAATTTTAGTTATTTAATTTAATTTTCCACTATTATTTTCCACCACTCCTCAATAAGTTTATTAATAAAATACCTTTATTTAATTGCACACAATAAATCCACTTTAAAATGTTTAATTTTTTAATTTTAATCTTCCATTTAATTTTGTTTGCACAATATCAAAATTAGTATATTTATTTTAATATTTCTTTATCAAATCATAATTTTAATTTATTTAAACCAAATAAAATATTAATAGCATTTTATTTTATCAAAACCACAAATGTATTAAAACATTTATTTAATTTTTTTAAATACCTTTTAATCGTAATAATATTTTATTTTAATATAATAATCAATCAAGGCACTAATCCAACCAATGAATTGAATGCAAAAAATATCTAGCAGTACCTGACCTCACAACAAAATGGAAGGCAATACAACAACAACATCAACAAACCAACTCAAACTGACCACACAAACAAGGTATGACAAACAGATACTCATCCTTGTCAAGGATGATGGCTCAACGTAAGGGACCAGATACTATCTCCATATCAACAATATGCATTGGGTTTAGGGCATGCTCAAACCTAACAATTCAAATGGAGTCGAAGCTTGGTATCTACAACATGCAGCAAACCACATAGTCAAGCATGTACCTAGTCAAACAGTCAAACACACCATGAGACGAAAAATCACAGCATCACAGGACACTTGCAAGTGAGAGATGTGACATTGTTCCCCTTCACCAAAATACATCAACACACAATAATCAAATACTAATAATCATGATAAGAACATACATCCAATAATCACATAATGCTCATAACAATAATAACCCACTCTATCAATTAAACTGATCTACTAAGCATGGTATAAGCATAAACATCAGTGATCAATTTGTCATCAAGTATCATCATAACTATGTATCAAAGTATCATAATATCCAAGTACAAGCAAGTCACTGTTAGAAACAAAAAGAAAACTGAGGGGCATTACAATGCAACGAACTTCACTGTTCTTTTTATCACAAAGGAGATCAAGATAACAACCAACATACTGATGTGTACAGAGAATGTTCATGGAATGCAAACTTCCTTACGAAATAATTACCACAATTTTTTTTAAGGTGAATTGCACCTGCTATTTTATGCTGATATGGATATGTTCTAACTTGTAGTTAATTGTTGTAGCATAATAGATGGGCTAAATATTTTTTCATATACCATTGTTTCTAATTCAAAATTGTTGGCTCTTTCAAAATTGTTTGCTTCATTTATTTGATCTAAGACAACCTATGGTATAGAAGATGCTCTCAAAATCATAGTAAAATCCTTTATTCTGAGAAGATTGTTTAGAATCTTCCCATCATAACAATGAACAAAAGCATCAGTCATTAACCTAAACTTTGCAAGAGTTTCATCAAATTCTACTTTTCCACTCTCTTTTCCATTCTGAATTTTATTCCCAATTTCATCCATGAAGAACTTCCTCAGCCTGTAGATCCTACTATTATCCATAACTTTACCTGGTGTCGAGGATAGCTTCAATTTTTTACCCAAGCAAAAATTGACAAAATTCGGCCTCACTAGATACAATGTGTTGAAAAGCTCTTTGAAGTTATTTTGGGAAAGAGTTCCTGAGAGTATAATGCAAAGTTTTGAATTAACCTTTTTGCATGAATTTCATATCTTTGATTGACTATTTCAAACTTGATGACCTTCATCAAGAATGAGTGGACCTATGCTCTCTAAACGTAGTTTCCAATATGCTTAGCCTCTTCATGAAGGCTCACATTTATCTCACAAGTGAGTGACATAGAAGAAAAAGTGTGCTTGTTATTGGCTACAATCCTTTTGTATACCTAACTTGTGAGACAAATGTGAGCCCTGTTGAAGAGGCTAAGAATATTGGAAAACTTCTTTTAGAGAGCCCAGATCTGCTCATTCTTGATGGTCATCAAGCTTGAAATAGCCAATCAAAGATATGGAATTTATGGAAAAAGGTTAATTCAAAACTGCACATTATACTCTTAGGAACTCTTTTCCAGAATAACTTCAAATAGATTTTCAACACATTGTATTTGGTAAGGTCGAATTTTGTCAATTGTTACTTGGGTAAAAACTTGAAGCTATCCTCAACACCTAGTAAATTTATGGCTAAAAGTAGGATCTACATGATGAGGAAGTTCTACATGGATGAAATTGGGAATACAATTCAGAATAGAAAAGAGAGTGGAAAAGTAGAATTTGATGAAACTCTTGCAAAGTTCAAGTTAATGACTGATGCTTTTATTCATTGTTATGATGGGAATATTCTAAAAAGTCTTCAAGGAATAAATAATTTTACTATGATTTTGAGATAATCTTCTATACAACAGACCGTCTTAGATCAAATAAATGAAGCAAACAATTGTGAAAGAGCCAACAATTTTGAATTTGAAACAATGGTGTCTTATGTATAGACTCTCCCTATGATTTTATCCTAGAATGAGGTATAGGGATTTTGAATTAGAAACAATGGTAAATGAAAAAATATTATCCTATCTGTTATGCTACAATAATTAACTATAGGTTAGAACATATCCATATCAACATAAAATAGCAGGTGTAATTCACCTCAAACTTTGTATGGTAATTGCTTTGTAATGAATTTTTCACTCCTCCATGAACATTCTTTTTTCACATAGCTAAACAATTAAAGTTCTTAACCAAAGCTCCAAAAATTAGTATCTCATCATTGCATCACTCCTACTTTTTCTCTAAGTATGACAGTACCTGATATTTTGGTGTTTCTAGAAAAAACCTATGGCAGAAAAGTGTAGTCACCATCTGAAGGGACCATCTTCGGAGGTCTTCCCTAAAATGAGGGTTGAAAACATTAGAAGAAAATAAATACCATAATTCTAAAGTAACAATTTGTATCAAGCCAAATGTCAAAAAGTGTAATTAAAAAGATAAATCCTTATAGTTGGACCTCAAACTAGACCAAGCAGATTTATGATTTTATCTTTAGAATGTATGAACTTTCTCTATTTGATATTTAGGACCTCAAGTTGAATCTAAAATTGAACCAATAGATTTATGATTTTATCTTAAGAATGTAGGAACTTTATATTTCAGATATTCAAAGCAATCAACTAGGAATCTAGAGTAATTTATTGAATCCTAAGATGTAATCAAGTGGAAACTAGTGTTTTATTCCATTGAAATTTGTATTCCTATATTCAGGTTTTGCTTCCAAGTAAAAACACTCAGAAGTGTTTCACATCGGCTCAAGGCACTCTCCAACCTAGTTATGTCATTGATAGCAATCCAAGTTTTCTTGAACTGTCCATACCCGAACGTTGCATCACAATCTATTCTTTATGCACATAAAAAATGCCACATATCAACCCCTTCTAAATTAAAAATTTAATCGTCATAAAATCATAATTAATAAATCATTTTAGTTTAAGAAAGAATCTGATGTCATTTACTATCAAAACAAAAGTTGTATAAATCACAAAAAATCCATGAAGCCTCCTAAATGTAGCTTAAAGCAATTTTACAAGATGGGTTTCAGCATAAAAATATTTCTACTATAGCTCTCAATGAATGTATTATAAGAAAAAAACAAAATTCTTCACACTCAACTCAAAGTAATGCAATCAAACACTTATTCCAAAAGTATGTTAGCAACTGTTAACTAAAAATAGAATAATTTTTTGCTTGGTTTCTTTTATCAATATACCACGTGGAAATGGAATAATCACTAAGAAACCCTAACAATAAAAAATAAAGTAAAGGTTCAAGAAAGGAAATTCCGATGTACTATTGTGTAATGGTGACAAAGGCACTTATATGAGCATGACCTGCATACAAATCATTGCCATTGAATTGTCATCCATCCAAAGAGAAAATACACAATGTAAGGATTTGAGCAATATAAGTCTGAAGGGTTATGTTGTAATGGTAATGAAATCACCATAAGAGCACAACCAAGGAATAAATCCTTGTGACTATAATTGTGTGATCCATAACTCTATTGGTCATGTGGCATAGTTTTGCTATAACAAATATAGGATGCATTCATGTGTGACCCAAGTTTAATGTGGCTATGTTGTGATAAAAATGGAAGCACTCATATGAGCACAATTCAAGTACAAATCACTTCCATCACAATTAGGTGTCAATCATAATTGGGTGCATTGAGGTTGACTCGAGTTTAGTAGGTTATGATGTAATGATAGCATGATCTAAAGTGATTACCTCTTGATACAATAAAGAGCCTATAACTTTGGTTGATATGTAGAGTGGTTGTGTTATATCAATTATATAGTGAATTCAAGCACAACCCATGTTTAATGGGCTATTCTAGAGAGTGATCAAGATTTTCTAAACCTTATGAATGTTACTTAGAAGCGTACACATTAAACTATAGACCAAGTTTTTTACATACTTGAATGCAATCTAGGGTTACCACATAATATAATAGTGTGATATGCTAATAACCATTATAAAAATTATTTAACCAAGACCCATGCTATATAGAATACATTTCCCTAATTACGTTTACCTGCCTTAATGATCAAACACAAGCTTCCCACACACTCTAGGATACAATCCAAGACCATACCACACCCTGTCAAGACAACTAATTTTCTAACCCAATATTTAAGGTCGTGTCTTAATACCAACAGAAGCATTGGTAAGAGCATTAATAGGGGAAAAAACCCTAGGCCTATGTAGAAAGATAATCCATAACTCTGGTGGATTAGTAAGGTTGCAATACCAGAAAGATTGAGACATTGTTCGTTTGTCAAAATAATTTTAACTTGACAACGAAAAAATACCCAATACCAATTTTTTAAATACCCATATGAAGAAAACACCCAACATCCTTTTTTCAAATACCAAAATAGTCAATAACAAAGTGTTCATCGAACATCAATTTTTTTAATGCTTGAGAAAAATGATAACAAAATAAAAATTTAAAAAACTGTGTGTAATACCAGAAAAGGTTGAGATCTCATTTGTTTCTCAGAAAAAAACATTATCTTGATAGCGAAAAAATATCCAGTACCATTTTTTTAAATACCCATTTCAAGTGAAAACCTAGCATCAAAATACCCAAATATCCAATAAAAAAAATACCGAGCATCAGTTTTAAAACATACCCAGATATCTAGTAACAAAACTAACAACATAAAATTCAAATAGCCAAATAGTACTTCATGAAAACACACAACATCAATTTTTTCAAATACCCAATAGGCATAATGTATACATCCAACTTTTAAAAATAATTAAGAATGGTCTGCTTACCTTTGAGACAATCCACAACAAAAATCTCGAAATCCTCAGACATACTTCCAGGTGGGGAGCCATCTAATAGAAGGATAGGTTTGGCCACATTCTAGACCCATACTTTGAAGCATTGTTGGCAAGAGATTCTTCCACTAGGAAAGCACTTCGATTACTGCTCAATATCTCCATCTTCAAAACCCTTCAACCTCTATTTGTTTTCCCAGACTATTTGTTCTAACTAAGCAGTAGTTAAAAACTGCGGGAAAATGGTGGTCTTAATTAGATTGTTTGATTTTTTTATGCATTTATAAAATTAGTCATTTATTTAGTCATTTATAGCTGCGATTTTATCCAATGATCGAATTAGTCATTTATAGCTATGTTGAAAAAAATGAGAAGAATTTAGTCATTTTTAGTTGTCGTGACTAAAATTTTAGTCACTTAGTCATTTATTTGCCAAATTCTACTAGTGAAAAATAATGTAGCAAGTGCTCCGAGTCTTCTTTCTAAACTACTATTTTTTTTTTTTAAATGGTATAGATTAAGCGGTTCAAAAGAGGGAGCCACAAAAATTGGTGTTGTTTTTGTCAAAAAAAATAACATAGTGACTTTTGTGGCTCCCTCAAAAGGTTAACTTTTTATAAGTATTTTCAAATCACTTTGGTGAGAAATTAGCTAACAACATGTAGTTTATGACTGATTTTTTTGATAATTTTTTAATGAATATTTATTTTTTTACTAGTTTTCAAAGTTGACACATCCTGAAAAAATAGAATTTTGGTCGTGCTACCCCTATAAATTTTGAAATTCAATTGAAAATCATTTTTTTCAATATGTGTAGAATGGAGTCTAGTTTATAAAAATGTAATTTATTTGAAATTTCAATGTCTGGTTAATTTATAAAGAAAAAAATACCAAACACTGTTTTTTTCCAAAAAACAGACACACAAACAAAAGAAATTAAAGATGAAGGGCTTAACATTGTCAAAATGTGAAAAAATTACATTGTTAAATAGCTAAGAGAGAGCCTAACATTACCCAAGTGTTCAATTTATTCAACCTTGAAACATGTGCAAACCTGGTGGTTAACATGAACACAATTATGTGAAATCTTATAGAATATTCAAAAACACATCTTTGGACATTGGGAAGGCACTCCAAGCCTTTGGGTTGGTAATTCAAAGAAAATACCAAGCCTAAGGCTTGGGGATTCCCAAAGAAAGGAATAATGAGCTCGTGTTATTTCATAGTTTTTATTTTTATTTTAATGTTTGTGCTTGAGTTTCCTAAGAAAGGCATAACATGAGCACGTTATAATGCACTCACGTTATGTCTTTCTTAAATTTAAATTCTAGTCTATTAAATGTATCTATGTATATTTGTATGTATGTATGTATGCTTGTATGACATGTATCTATGTATGCATGCTTGTATGTATGTATATACGCTTGTATGCATGTTCGTATTAGTGTATGTATATGTATATATGTATGTATGCATGTATGACATGTATGCATGTATGTATGCATGCTTGTATGTATGTATGTAGACCTATATGTATGTATGTCTTAGTGTATGTATATGTATGTATGCTTGTATTTATGTAAGTATGTATGTATTCCTATATGTATATATGTTTTCTTATATGTATGTATTTAGAGGGAGGGAGAATTTCAAGAGAGGGAGAGAGAGAGAGAGAGACCTGAGAGAGGGGGGGTGGGAGAGAAGGGGTTGGAGTGAGAGGGATTTATCTAGGTAGGGTGGGAGAGAGAGAGAGAGTTATTTAGGTAGGGTGCTAGAGCAAGAGACTTGAGAGAGATAGGGGTGTTGAAGGGAGAGACTTGAGAGATAGGGATAGAGAGGGAGTGAGAGAGAGGGAGTGGGAGATGTTGAGAGTGTGTCTCAAATTCACTGTTAAAACCCTAGCTCATCTGCCATCAAGCTTAGACTTCCCAATTTTTTGCATTCAATCTTTACCATAGTATGGTAGGGTGCAAGTAAGAGGGGTGTAGGTTGGTGGTGTTACCTGCCATCCTACAATAGTCTTCATCAGCCTGTGTAGGTCTGTGAAGCCATACCGCCACCCCATACCAGTCCATGAATTGGTTGGTGGTAGATTGGGGGTTATCCCGCCACCCCACAATGGTCTAAGAGGTAGCTTGTAGTATAACAGTGAACCCACTATCCCATGAAGGTTAGTCTGAGTGGTTGCAGTGTTATGGTGGTCAGATGAAATAGTAGAAGTAAATCGCAGTCCTATGGCTAGTCAACAAAGGCTTTGTGATATTGCAATTAAGACTGGGAACAACAAGCAATGACAATGAATGGAGGGAAGGGAGTTTTCGAGGAGACAGGTGGATATCAGTGGAACCTTGAGGCTTATCGCTTCAAAAAATTTATAGGACTTTGACGGAGGCAGAAGGTAATGATGGTTACATCATTTGTGACCATTCGTCTATTATGGAAGTTGGAGAGATGGTTTCCTAGAATGCCTGAGATGTATGTACAAATTTCATAGTGCATTGTAACAGTGTGAAGTGTTGATTAGAGTGAATGTAATTGAATTGTTGGTGGCTTCGTTCTGTGAATAAAAACTTGAAAGAGCATAGCTTTGTATATTGTATGTAATATTCATTTTAGTGTAATACAAGAGATCTTTGCTTTGGCGTGTGGGTTTTTCTCTTGTAAGGGTTTTCCCACATAAATCTTGTGTTGATGTTTTATTGTCTATTTTTTTATTCATGTATGTGCATCTTTGTGTTTTGTAATTGCAAGTTTTGAAATATTTTTTTATCTCTCCTAAAGATTAGTATTAGGAAGGCATTTTCGACACTCTAATTTTCTATCAACTTGGTATCAGAGCTTGGACAACTTTGTTGTCCTTGTGGGTAAGACAGTTATTTTTGTGTTGATCTTATTTAGTGGGAGTTTTGCAGAGAAATCTAGTTTATAAATTATTGTAGATTTAAGATGGTGAGCACATCGGGAAGAATAGAGATTGAGAAGTTCAAGGGTGGCAATTTTAAGTTGTGGAAACTCAAAATGGAAGATTTGTTCATTTATCAAGAGTTATGGGTTGTAGTGTCCTCTAACAGACCATCAAGAACCTCATAAGATGATTGGATGCAATGGACCCAAAAGCCAAGGGTTTGATCATACTATCCTTCACCAATTCAGTTCTCTTGAACGTCCATGAAGAGAAGACAATTAAAAAAATTTGGAAGAAGCTTGGTGACATTTATCAAGTGAAATCTCTAGTAAATAAGTTATTTCTAAGGAAGAAGTTATATTCTTTGAAGATGGAGGGAGGAGCATCTATTGTAGATCATTTAAATGTGTTTAACATGATCATCGCTCAGTTGGGGTATATTGGTGTGAAAATAGATGATGAGGATCATTGCATTCTCTTGTTATGTTCTTTGCCTGACACATGGGACCACCTAGTAATTGATATTAGGAGTACAACAACCACTTTCAAGATGGAAGATGTGGTTGCTTTGATACTATCAAAATAAATTTGAAGGTAATCTTTTGAGATGGCTAAGGAAGCTCTTGTTGTTCGAGGTAGATCAAAGGAGAAAGACAAGAAGAAAGATAAAATGTCTAAATCCAAGTCAGAGGGGAGATCAAAGTCTCCTGGTAAAAATTCCAAGGTGAAATGTTGGAATTGTGGGTAGACTTGACACATCCAGAAAGATTGTAAAGATGAGGATAAGAAGAAAAAGAAAAATAGTTCTTATAAAAATGAGTCTTCTCAAAGCGATGCAGATGCCTTCATATCAGCCTTGGCGATTCAATTATCAGAAGATGTTTGACTAATTGACTCAAGTGCATCATTTTGCATGACCTCTCATAGATGTTGGTTCTAAAAGTATGAAAATTATGCTAGTGGAAGGGTGTATCTAGGTGATGATTCTCACTTGGAAATTGTTGGTCATGGAAGAGTTATAATTTATTTATTTTATGGAAGACTGAAGAGAATGGATGATGTGATGCATATACTATGTCTAGCTCAAAATTTACTTTTTGTAAGTAAATGTAATGATGTTGGTTTGCAAGTCTATTTCTCGAATGGTGTTTGTAGAATGTCTAGAGGCTCTATGGTGCTAGCTAAGGGTGAACAAATTGGCACTCTATATAAGTTGGATGCATGTGTAGTACATTGTAATAGTTCTTTTGAAAAGTCAAGTAAATATGACCATGTAGAGAAAGGAGGTGTTGTTCCTGAGGGTGCAAACTCTTTGGAGATGAAGCTCCCGATAGAGAAAACAATGTTGTGGCATCGAAGGCTCAGCCACATTGGTGAAAAAGGCTTAAAAGCCTTGAAAAATAAAAGCCTAGTTGAAGGGCTTGATGATTGTAACCTTGAGTTTGATTTTTAGGAACATTGTATATATGGAAAGAAACATCGTGTTTCATTTTATTCTAGTCCTCATAAATCTTCTGGTATTCTGTATTATATTCATGTTGTTGTGTTTGGTCCAGTTAATGTTCCTTTGTTATCAAAATTTGTGTATTTTGTCTTGTTCATAGATGATTATTCGAGAAGGACATTTGTGTATTTTCTCAGAAGTGAAACTGAAGTATTCAGTTGATTTAAAGAATTTAAAACCTTGGTTGAAAATAAGACTGGTAGAAAGATTAAGTTTTTGAGGAGAGATAATGGTGGTGAGTTTTGTTTAGTAGATTTCGATAATTTTTGCAAGGACCACAAATTTAAAAGGCATAAAACAACTCCTTACACTCCACAATAAAATGGAGTTGCAAAAAGGATGAATAGAGTATTGATGGAAAGGGCGAGAAGTATGTTGAGTAGTGTTAGTGTGGAATAGAAGTTTTGGGCTGAGGTTGTAGCTACAATATGTTATTTAATTAACAAATCTTCCACCTTAGTGCTCATGGACAAGAAACCTATAGAAGTGTTGTCTAGTAAGAATCCCTTGTTGAGACACCTTAGAGTCTTTGGTTGTGAGGCATATTCCTATGTGCCTAGTGAAAAGAGATCTAAATTGGAGAACAAGGTTGTGAAGTGTATCTTCATCGGTTATGGAATTGGTGTGAAAGGGTACAAACTTTGGAACCCAATTACAGAGAAGGTTTTATATAGCAAAAGTGTGATCTTCCATGAGCTAAAACCTTCCATAGTTGATCTACAACTAGAGATGAAATAAGAAAGAAAGAAAGGAGACAAATGAAGTTCCTCTTACACCCAATAAAGTTGAACTACGTACTCTAGGTGGACCTGTTAATGAGGAGATCTCAAGCAGCTCTGAAATTTTTGAACAAGATGAAGAACCTCAACCTTAGCTTCTGAGGAGTTCTGCGCATGCTTAGTGGCAACTTGAAAGGTTTGGATATTCTATGTTAGATTCTAGTTGTTCCTATGGTTTGATTTCTAACATTGATGAGCCTAGGTCTGTTAGAGAGGTTATGGGTATGTATAATGGAAATTCTTGGTTGGGAGTCATGAATGAAGAAATGGCATCATTGAAGAAGAATGATACATGGGATTTGGTACCTTTTCCTGAAGGATGAAAGCCTGTTGGCAATGTAAATGGGTGTTCAAGAAAAAGATAGGTCTTGATGGTAGTGTTGAGAAGCATAAATCAAGGTTGGTCACAAAAGTATATTCCCAAGTAGAGGGGATTCATTATGGAGAAATATTTTCTCCTATAGCTAAGTTGACGTCTATTAGATTTTTGTTGTCACTTGCAGCTACATATGACTTAGAAATTGAATAGATGGATGTGAATTCAATGTTTGTTCATGGTGATTTGAAGGAACAGATTTACATGTCTGAACCATAGCACTTCATTGAAAAAGGTAAGGAAAACCTAGTTTGAAAATTAAATAAATCTTTGTATGGTTTGAAACAATCGCTTGGAATATGGTACCATAATTTTGATACCTATGTATTGTCTTTGGGTTTTGTGAGATCAAAATCTAATCATTGTGTTTAATTTAAATCTGAAAATGGTCATCTTCTTATTATTTCCCTATATTTGGATGATATGTTGTTCATTGGGAATAGTAAGGGTATGACCTTTGAATTTAAATCTTAATTATCAACACAGTTTGAGATGAAAGATCTAGGTTCAACTAGGTATGTTATGGGGAAGGAAATCAAAAGGGATAGGGGAAATATAAAACTTTGGCTCAACTAGAGCAAGTATATAAATTATATCCTAGAGAGGTTTAACATGGTGGATTGCAAGCAGTTAGTTGTTTCAGTGTCATAGGGAGTAAAAAAATTTGTTCCAAAATCTCCTACTGAGATGGAGGACATGACTAGGATGCCTTATGCAAGTGCAATTGGTATTTTAATGTATGCAATGGTTTATACTAGGATAGACATTTCCCAAGCAGTGGGAGTGCTTAGTCAGTTTATGGATAATCCAGGAAAGCCACATTGGGATGTTGTGAAGAGAGTTTTCAGGTATTTGAAGGGTGCTTTTGAGTACGCCTTATGTTATCATGGCTAATCTATTGGATCTCATATTTCAATTAGCATTAATGGATATGTGGATTCTGATTGGGTAGGGGACATTAATAGCATAAGATCCACCAATGGATATGTATTCACATTTTTTGGTGGTGCAATTTTTTAGTGGTGAAAGTGGCAGGTTGTTGTTGCTTTATCCACTACTGAGGATGAGTACATGGCAACAACTCACACCTTCAAGGAAGCAATTTTACTTAGAATATTATGTTATGATGTTGTTTTTTATGCAGGGTAGATTGTTATTTGTTGCGATAGTCAAAATACCATTTGTTTGGTGAAAAATCCAACTTTCCATGCTAGGATGAAACATATTGACGTGTAGTTTCACTTTGTTCGTGATATGGTGGAGGATGGAAAGGTTATTCTGAAAAAGGTTGATACTCTAGAAAATGTTGTTGATGCATTGACAAAGCCAGCGAGCATGGATAATTTCAAATGGTGTGCCAGTTTGATGGTCCTTGAGGCCTAGAATATTCAGTGACTCAAGTGTTGCAAGGGGTTTAGTGAGTTCTTTGTCAAGTGGGAGAATGTTGAGAATGTGTGTCTCAAACTCATTGCTAAAACCATAGCTTAGTTTCCATCAAACTCAGACTTCCCAAAGTTTTTCATTTGGTCATTACCGTAGTACCATAGGGTGCAACTAAGAGGGGTGCATGTTGGTGGTGTTACCCACCATCCCATGATGATCTTCATCAACCTGTGTGGGTGTGTGGAGCCATACCACCACCTCACAATGGTCCATGAATTGGTTGGCAGTAGAGTGGGGGTTATCCTGCCACCACGCGATGGTCTAAGAGGTAGCTTGTGGTATAGCGGTGAACCCACTATCCTGCCAAGGTCAATCTAAGTGGTTGTGGTGTTGCGGTGGTCAGACGAAATGGTAGAAGAAAACCATAGTCACGCGACTAGTCAACAAAGGATTTTTGGTATTGTGGTTAAGATTGGGAATGATGGGAAACGACGATGAATGGTGGGAAAGGATTTTTTGAGGAGACATGTGGATATTGGTGGGACCTTGAGGCTTGTCCCTTCGAAATTCTAATAGGACTTTGATGGAGGCAAAAGGTAATGATGGTTATTTTTGTGATCCCTAAAATGTTTTACCCTATTCTAAGATGCAAAACTAACTAATGATGTATTAAAAGGAAAAACACAAGAAATACTATTCAAGATTAACCTAAATGAATATATATGCAAGAAAGATAAACAAAACAAGAAGATGAATTGTTATAACTTTTGTGCTGCAGATTTCCTTGGTTGGCCCTTGATTTTTGAGAGTTTGTGTGCTCCTTGGATGGCTATGGAGATGAATGGATGCAAGATGCAAAATTTCATAAGGTGATAGTGGCTAAAGGATTTGGTGGATTGATGAAAAATTCTTGCAAATGGCTAAAATGTTGCAAATGAAAATTGACAAGAGTTTGGTAGCTAAAATCTCCTTTTTTCAAATGAGAGAAAGGAGGGGGTATTTATAGAGGGATTTGAATTCTCTAGATAATTCAATGGTTGAGATTAAATCAACAAGGCCAAGATGGAGGGATATGGTGAGATGGACAAGGATGAGATGATGTGTAAGTGATGTGGAAGGAAGGTACATGATGTGGATGAAGGACAAGTACCTTGGAAAAATGATGATGTGACCTCTCAATGATCACATGGGGAAGATGAGAATCTTTGGTGAATAAAAGTGAATTAAAAATTCACATGATTGGGGAATCTTGTGGATAAGACAAGGTTCCAAAAGGAGAGGTGGAAAGTACCTTGAATAAAACAAGGTCCTTAAAAAGGTAGGATTCACCCACATGTGACTTGATGTGACAAGTCAAAGGTTCTAGAACTTGTATGGGGAAGAGAAGATTCCTTGGAGGAATAAAAGTGAATTAAAAATTCAGATGGGGAAGAGAGGAGCCTTGGGTGAATAAATGTGAATTCAAGATTCACATGGGAAAGGGAGTCAAGGCCAAGAAAGGCAAGTGGAAAGGTTGACCAAATAAAGGTATGCTAAATGTGGCTAATGACCTTGATTAAGGTTGTGCAAACACAAGATTAGGATAATTAATGAGGGATTAGAAGCAAGTGGGAGATTATGGAGGATGTGACACTAATCTTGATTAAGTGGTGCACATCCTAATCATAGATTAATTTATTTAATCAAGATTAGATGAGGATTATGGAGGATGTGACAAGGAGAGAGAAGGTGAGGAATTAAAAATTGATTTTTAATCAAAAGTTTAAGTGACTAAATTAAATAAATTGTCTTATTTATTTAATTTAGAGAAGAATAGGTGTAAGGTAAATTATTTAATTATTCAATTACATATTTTAGGAACCTTAAGCAGAAAATGAAATAATGATTAAATAAATTATTTAATCATTATTAACGAAATAGACTAATAGAGTAGACAATTTTGACCATGTGGAAGTGGTCAAATTTAGATGTCTACAATTTCATTTGTGACCATTCATCTATTATATAATTTGGATCAATGGTTTCCTAGAATGCTCGAGATGTATGTACAAATACCATAGTGCGTTGTAACAGTGTGAAGTATTGATTAGAGTGAATGTAATTAAATTTCTATCAGATTTGTTATGTGAATAAATACCTGAAAGAGCATAGCTCTGTAACTTGTATGTAATATTCATTTTACTATAATACAACAGATCTATGCTTTGGTGTGTGGTTTTTTCTCTCGTAAGGGTTTTCCCATGTAAATTTTGTGTTGATGTGTTATTGTCTATTTTTTTATTCATGTATGTGCATCTTTTTGTTTTGTAATTGCAAGTTTTGAAAGATTTTATGTATCTCTCTCCTCAAGATTCGTATTATAAAGGCATTTTCTGAACTCTTCTTTCCTTGAGGGAGAGAGATAGATGGAGAGAGAGAGGGAGGGAGAGAGAGTTATCTAGGTAGGGTGTCAAAGTGAGAGATTTGAGAGAGAGAAAGGGGGGTGGGAGGGAGAGATCTGAGAGATAGGGAGTGTGAGAGAGAGGGAGTGGGAGAGAGAGGGAGTGAGAAAGAGGGAGTGGGAGAGAGACAGATGGTGATAGAGAGAGAGAGAGTTATCTAGGTAAGGTGCCAGAGTGACAGACATAAGAGAGAGAGGAGGTGGGAGGGAGAGACTTGAGAGATAGGGAGTGGGAGAGAGAGGGAGTGGGAGAGAGGTAGTGAGAGAGGGAGTGGGAGAGAGATAGAGGGAGGGAGGGAGAGAGAGAGATATTTATATAGGTAGGGTGCCTTAGTGAGAGAGCTGAGAGAGAGGGGGTGGTAGGGAGAGACTTGACAGAGAGGGAGAGAGAGGGAGTGGGAGAGAGAGTGAGTGAGAGAGAGAGGGATGGAAGAGAGATAGAGGGAGTGAGAGAGAGACCTAAGAGATGGAGAGGGGGTGGGAAGGAGAGAATTGAGAGAGAGGGGGGGTTGGATTGAGAGAGACTTATTGAGGTAGGGCCAGAGGGATAAAGGGATGGAGAGAGATAGGGTTTAGGATTTAAGTTTTAATGGTTTATGCTTTAGGGATAGGGTTTAGGTTTAAGTGAGAGACCTAGATGGCTAAGGAGGGATGGATGGCCAAGGAGAGAGAGGAAACCTTTAGAAATTCAACATTTTCATAACACAAATGCATTTTGAAGAAGTTGAGATATAACCATTTTGTATAGAAAGAAAAAATGCGCTCATGTTATAACACGAGCATGTTTTGGCTTTCTCTAAAAATGGTAAAAAAATTAGCACACCTATGATCTAGGCCCACACGTTCTGTTATTTTGCTAGTTATGTGAATGTTTTGACCAAAAAAAAATTGATGCTATTGGGAAGTGTACATGCAAATTTTTCGCATTCTACCACCTTTGCATGAACTTTCCACCACCTTTTTATGGTTTCCAAATTAGGAAGGAGGAAATAATAGATTTTTCACATCGAATTTTATATATATATCAATTCAAGTCTCAATTTTTGTAGTGTTGCAATGTTAATTGTGATTGAATTGTAGGAATTTAACATTATACATTGGTTATTTGTATTGTTGTTAGTAATTCTATTTGAGTGATATACAATTGAACATTGAAAAGGAAGCAAGCTTGTGAAAAACTCAAATTGTTGAGGAGTTTTATTCAAGAAGAAAAAAGACTACATAATTGGGTAGTTCCTCCATTCAAATCTCCATTTTTTTAGGTTGTGTCAAGTCTTTACAAATTTTCTTTACATTTTCCATAATTTTATTATGTTTCTTTATCATCCCTTATCATACATGCTTAATACAATGCTTTGATTTATTTATTATGCATATTCCATGTTCATCATTGTTTGTTTCTCATTTTAACCTTAGCCCCTCTTGGCACATTTTAAACTACACAATTCTTTACACTTGCCAATTAAATTTTAAACCACATCTCTAAGTTGAGGCGTTTTGTTAAATAATTGACCTACCTTGTGTATGCTTCCACATTTTGTATACACATTTACAAGAGTATTTATAACTATGTAATATAATACATCATTTCTCAATCATTTTTTATGGATGTGCACACCCCTTTCCAAAGCTTCCATTTTGGTATAGGCACTTGGATGTTGGAAAATGCTTTGGAATTTGGTTTTACACCTAGAAATTACATTTTCTTGAAAAATTTTGAAGTATTTTCAACAAATCCATTTTGTGCATATCCTGCAATCATTGTAGTCCGCAAGGATATATGTAATTGAGGCATTTTTTCAAACATTTCATGTGCCTTGTCTATATATGTCTACCAAAGCATTTTATCAAACAACATAGACAAGGCAATGAGTTGTTTGAAAAAAATGCCTCAAAGAAATGTGGTCTCATGGTGATGTCCATCACCATGAGACCACATTTATTTGAGGGATTTTTTCAAACAACTCACTACCTTGAGATGTTTGAAACAATTCCTCAAATAAATGTGGTTTCATGGTGATGGACATCACAATGAGACCACATTTCTTTGAGGAATTTTTCAAACAGCTCATTCCCTTGTCTATGCTACCAAATTTTCCATGCATTTTCCATTTTGTGCATATCTTGCAATCTTTGTAGTCCATGACTCATTGAGGCATTTTGTCAAATAGTTCATGTGTCTTGTCTATGCATCCACCTTTCACATTTGTCTACTAGGAAATTGCAACCATAGCACTCATAAAAATCTTCCCCCTTTTATGTTTTGATAGATTTCATACCCCATTCCAAGGTCCCCTTATTGTTATGGCTAAAAGCCTAAAACATGTGCTTTCAACCAAACTATGTATGCATGGTAAAAATCTATCAAAGCATAATAGAAAGAAAAAGCATAGACAAGGTAGTGAGTTGTTTAAATAAATTCTCAAATAAATTTGGTCTCATGGTGATGGACATCACCATGAGACCACATTTATTTGAGGCATTTTTTCAAACAACTCATTTCCTTGTCCATGCTACCAAATTTTCCATACAATTTCCATTTTGTGCATATCGTGCAATCATTGTAGTCCACGAGGACATATATTATTGAGGCATTTTGTCAAATAGCTCATGTTCCTTGTCTATGCATCCATATTTCACATGTGTCTACTAAGGCAATTGCAATCATAACACTCATGAAAATCCCCCCTTTTATGTTTCAATAGATGTCATACCCCATTCCAGGGTCCCCTTGTTGCTATGGCTAAAAGCCTAAAACATGTGCTTTCGAAAAAACTATGATGCATGGAAAAAATATATCAAAGCATAATAGAAATCAAAATCATAGACAAGGTAGTGAGTTACAATTATAAAATTTGACGCAAATCCCCTTTTCTTTCAATTTTTTTATTGATGTCGATACCTTGTTCCAAAGGTAGGATGTTGACAAAAGTTGTGTAATTTGGATTTATACTCAAGCCAATTATATTTTATTGAAATTTTGTAATGTCTTTAAAAAAATCTATTTTGTGCCTATCTTGCAACCATGGCATTCCATGATACCACATTTCTTTAAGGCATTCCATCAAAATATTCATGTGAGATTTGTCTATGCTACCACATTTTGCATACATGTCTATTTTTGGACATTATATTGGTAGGTAATACATTAGAAAATGGCTAGAGAAAATTCACATTCAATAAATTCTTGCAAGGTAGAAATACTTTTAAAAAATTAGCTTTCCATTTTCCTTGTGTTCTTAGTGCACTTGTTTATTCATCATGGTTAAGTGACATTTACTCTTCTACAATATGATTGTATGTATTTTGTATGAAGGGTTGAATGACACATATTTCATTTATTTGTATGGATTCATTTTTTAGGAACTAATATTTTTCTCTTTATCATGCTACAGATAAAATTATTTGTCATGCCAAGGAAACAATCAAGGATTAAACCAACATAGGAAGAGAAAGAAGATAAGAATGCAAAGAAAGTAACATATATGAGGGAACATCGTGAGAAGAATAAATTGGAAAATATTTTTGAAGACATGCCAATTGAAGAGGAACCTCAACCATCAATAAGAGATATGGAATTAGTGGCACAAAGAGAGTTAATTTGAAACCTTTGGGCTATGAGAAATTTGAATATCCTAGTTGAAGACACATCCTCTACCGCAAGTGAAGATGGAGGGACACCATCTACTGCATCTCAAGTTGAGAGTACATCATCACTCAAATGTGAGGAAGGAGGTAAGCCATCATTCCCATCTCAACCTCAAGGTATGTTATCTATTCCATCCCTGATCGAAGGTATGCCATCTAGCCCATCTCATTTAAATATTTATGAAATTCCTAATGTTGAGATGAATTTACCTTTGAGAACACCACCTAGAATTTTGCATAGAAAGCTAAAGTATTTGATTAATATTGATGAGAATATTTTGTAGCCAATGGAAGGTAAGATTCCAAAACACACTTGTGGAAGATCTACTCATAAGATTTGGGGAATGTTCTTTGAAAATGTAAATGAGACCACAAATGTCAAATATTTGTTGCAATGATGTGAAGTATAAAGTATAGGTCCATCATGAAGAATCTTGGGTTGCAAACATAAGAGGCTTCAAGTGAAAAAACTATTGTGAAGAATCTAATGAGTTCATATGAGAGTGTGGGTAACACCTCAAGCTCAAAAGATAGTAATGTCACACGACGTGTCATTACATTGACAATAGTAAGTAATCAAACAAGGAAAGCTCATCTCATTAGAAAGAAGAGTCAAGAATTAAGAATTAATAGATTTTTTTTATCAAGAGCCATTCAAAGGTGCCAAAGAATTGAGGACACTGATGCCAATGAATTATGAGCATTCTCGAGGAGACTACCACAAAAAGATAAACCAATTGTTGAAACATTGAGATCACTAATTGAAGACTTTTGGAAGAATAACACAAGGGTATCTCTAAATTAAATGTATGTGGTAAGAAGGATAATCGATAGTCGAAACTATAAGCCACATCCAAAGAATTTTTTGGATACGACTCAAACATAGTTTTTTGGTAAATTTCTAGAGACATATGCTCAAATTAAAATTTGTCAAAGATATTTTGAAATGCTAAAAAAAAATTATGTCAAGATAAATCACACATGGACCTCTTGTTGTTGCAAATTACATATTGAATTTTCTAACCATATTGATGTTTATCATTTTATATGTTTAGATTTGCATACTAACAATATTTTGCAGGATTGTCGCATACATGCCCCACCAAAATCTTCAAGAGACTTCATATCAACAATTATATGTAAAAGAGAGGAAGGTCAAATATTCTACAAGAAATTATTCTTGGATGACACATTTCGGCATTGTGGTGGCTTGTAACGTATGCCAATATGTGAACATATGGAAAGCACAAATGCAGTTGGAAATGAACCAGTAGATTTTGACAAGTGTAAAATAGTGGCCTACAATACAAAATATGGTAAAGAAGAAAAAATTTGTCATTTGGTTATTCAAAATATTCTAGTGTATCATTTTATGTCTACATTTCATGATATTATAGTGTATGAGTATGCAAGGCATACCCATAGAGCTCGATGGTTGGACTTGAAATTCAAGTTATCCAAGGAAACCTTTCCACTTGGTAGCATTGTTTCAGTAATCAAATGTTTAGAGAGACACGGTTTACAACCACAGCATGAGGTGCAATCACAATATACAACTCCACAAAGGTTTCTATAATTGTGCACATAGCATTCATTCATGCAACTGATAGTATAGAGGATAATCTAAAGGTATTGAGGGAGTACAACTTTCTCATTAGTGATGATCACACACATTCTATAGAGTTTGTGAAAGGTTGATTTCAATTGTTCTACAATGATTTGGCTAGGAGGGGAATAACATACAATCAACATATAATATGGTCGGATAACTATGCATCACAATTAAAAAACTTATGGATGTTCTATTGGTTGAGCAGGATGCATGTTATTACAGGTTTTTAACATATGTGGAAATTTTATGAGGTCAGGCATGGAAAGGGGGAGCATTATGGTGTAGGAGCATGTATCAAAAGAGAATTAGCATCAGAATAGTTAAGTTATAAAGACAATGTAAAGTTGACAAATGCAAAATCAATTGTCAAGTGGTGTAATGCTTCAATGGGTCCAGGTAATGAAGGTAAGTCTTTAGTTCATAGATTTTTTTGGTTGATAGATGATACTAACATTGCACCATATGAGGATTTTTGTACACTGATAGGATCAAGTGAGCTACACTCTTTTAGAAGCTCAAATGTAGGTTCATGGAGTATCCATACATGGAAGATGGCATGCTTTTATTCTTCATGTATAATTAAATCCTGGAATGAGTGTGAGTCAAAGGAATGGGTTGAAAAATGGTGGTTAAGTTATCGTAGCCCACTTGACACGTATCAGCCTCTGATGACACTGGAATTGATATAAATGGAATAATCAATTGACTTTGACCACATATCAGATCTAGTTCAACCAAGTAATATATCTACTTGCGGAGTTTTTTAAATTCCTAATGTTATCTTACTTTGTAGTGATTTTGTAATGTTGACTAATTTCATCTAATTTGTTGTGCATATCAATGTAGGGCATGTTTATATAGTTATCGCAGATGAAGATAATGAAGAGGGAATGGATTATTACTTGTGTCATTGTGTTGAGGCCAAAATGAAATTGGAGGCCCCAGTTATAGATTGAGAAAACATCGAATACCCTGCAGGCTTGGTGGTGTGTTATTGAAACATGGCTTAGAAGGTACTCACATAAGAGTGTTAATGTTTGGTTTTTTTAGGAATTTGACACACATCAGAAGATTCTTCATTACTCGAACCTTCTCGTGGCATCCAATATTCATTTAATCAAATATGGGGGTAGACCTTTGAACAAGTCCTTGTGGAAGATGTGTGAATCTAACCATGAGGCAATACTTGACACAATAAAGAGTGGAGCAGACCCAAATGGTTCATTGGATTAATTTGTAAGTATGAAAATTTATTTTGTAAATTCATGTTATTGATATTAATATATTGGTTATTATTAATTTGTAAGTATGCACATCAAGATTAGTTGATAGTTAGACCTTGTGTTTCTATATTTCAAGTTTACATATGTTTTGGTTCTAATTTTACATATGCATATTGGACAAATTACATGCATATTTATGGTTTTGAACCGTTTGACCATCTTGAGACCTCAATTTGTAAACTTGACCTTTGTAGCCCTAGATTAGACTTGGGAGACCCTTCCTCAACCATCATTTCACTTGAAACATCAACCATTTCCATCTCATCCATCCAAAATATATCATCTTTCCCTCATGCTACCACATTGACAATTTAGTGAGCTATTTGAAAAACTACCTTGCCAATGTGGTAGCATTGACAAGGTAGTGAGCTATTTGAAAAAATGCCTCAAATAAATGGGGTCTCCTGGTGATGTACCACATTTCTTTGAGGCATTTTTTCAAACAACTCATTGCTTTGTCTATGCTATTGCTTACTATTATCCTTTGATATATTTTTTCCAAGCATCCATAGCATAGACAAGGTAGTGAACTATTTGAAAAAATGCCTCAATAAAATGTGGTCTCATGGAATGCCATGGTAAGAAAATGCAATTGACAACTGCTCCTAGTTATTGGTTATGCAATGTGAAGTAATGCTTTGAGTTTGAAAGATGTGCAATGTAATGTAATTAATGATATTAATATTAACTACACAAATATATTAAGTACAATTCATTAGTTAAACTCTTTATTTTATTACCTGAGTGAATCTTTGAACTCCACCACCACTGGGAGGTGTTGTCGTGAAATCTCCAAGATTAACCTATTCAACATCAAAAATAATATGTTAGAATACCATTCATATAATAATGTTATTCACATGTAATATTTATAATTATTTACTAGTTACATATCTCATTAGTACATGTTGTAGCATAATATGGAGGCATAGGACCGTTGAAAACATAATGAACACTATGACCCTAAATTTTCATTACAATCATTAAACTAAATTAGTTAATCTTGCATTTCAAAAATGAAATTTAATAAATTAAATTCAATGAAATTTCTAACATGTACCTGAGTATCATTGAAATCCTCATTCAGGAGGGCATCTGTCATCACCAACTAGTCAGCTGTAGATGTAGCTTGCACACTTACCTCCTGACTATCTATAGGGTCATAACCATAGGTGGACCCACAAGCCGAAAAAATATGGGGTGGAATCCTAACCCTCAAAGTCTCTCCTGGCTCACATTGTACTATAGGTCTAGCATGCTTTATGATGCTCTAGGTCAAGGAACTAATAGACTATACAGTCTCGACCTTAGCACTCTCCTTCACAATGGAAGGGATAGACACATGCTCATAAGCTATTCCGATGAGTGCTCATCTCGATGGCCATTGAGCATCAAGATGTGCCCCTAGTCTATCCTATGTAGACCCACAACCTCTACCCTGGAAGTCTAACATATCAAAATAGTTGGGGATTTTATTGAGAACAAACTCATAGTAGAGTTTCCTCAAGAAATATTGCAGGACCTCGTTATTGTTGGATGAAGGATGGTCAAAAACCATCCACCACCTCTGTCAAAAATGGTCCGTTATCCCTTGGTGGTTGCACCAATGAATATGAAACCTCTTGTTTGTAGGTTGTAGAGGTTGATTTGTTCGTGGGTTGATGAAAAGTGAACACAAGTCAAATTTTGTAATTTTTCATTTTTGACTTGTGTGTAGGATAGTTTATTTTCATAATATTCTTTATACTCCTATCTCTTCTCCACCCAACCAATTAATTGCTTGATAATTGAATCTACGTGTGTTAACATAGCTTCAAGTGATTCTGCAAGTGTGGTTCTTTGCGAGGTTGAACTTGCAAGATCTTTCAATTTTGCAATTAACTCCTCTATTTTTTTTTTGTTATTTTCAATTTCCCCCATTAAATTTTGTTGAGTTCTAGGGGGATGTTGAGGAATTGTTGGAGGATTTTATTGTTGGATTTGGGGTTGTTCTTCACCAGGTATTTTGGGTTGAGTTGAAGTAGGATTTTGAAGATTTGGAGGTTGATTATCATTCCTTGTAAATTTTAAAAAATAAAAAATATCATCAAAAAACCCATGAAATCTACCTATTTAGAAACAAATTCACAAAAAAAAAACAAAACTTACTCCTAACACTTCCCCAACATCGTGGCAACATTTTGGTGAAGTCTCAGCAATGATTTGAAGAAAAATTTGGTCTCCAAGAATGTGAGTGTGTTTTTGAGGGTTTGAAGGCCATGGGCTTGGAGAAAATTTTAGAAATGAAAAATGATGAATGTTGTTTTTTTGTTATAAATAGTTATAATGTGCTTGCATTATAATGCAAGCATGTTATAAATAGTTATAATGTGCTTGCATTATAATGCAAGCATGTTATAACACTAGCGCATTATAGATTCGGTGTGACTGGACCTTAGGCTCAATCACACCAAGCCATAACGTGAGTGCATTATAACACGCTCGCATTATGGATTTTTCGAAAAAAATGAAAAATTTGGCCACTTTTTGGCCCCTCATCTTTTTGCATCCGCCCATTATGCATACATTTAAGCATGTTTCATCAAATTAATTATTTTCCTATTTTTCAATAATTTTAAACTTTCTTTCACTATTAAATTCCTACAATATTTATTACTTAATTTATTAAAATTTTAGTGGATGCAATTTTCAAAGGACAAAAGAAAAACCTAAAAATAAGAGAGAAAAGGTTAAAATATATGAGAAATTTTTGTTTGTAAATATTTTTTAGATTTTATTGGTTAATTATTGAATATTCTCATAATAAGAGGTGCAATAGCTAATTCATCTCCTAGAATTTGGCCTCTAGTTTAGTTCTAGTGTGTCAACTAAACTTACACAACTATACTTAAATTTGTATTTATATTTGTGATAAAAAATTAAAAGATCATTACTTAAGAGTTAAAATGATATTATCTTTATGAATTCATATTCTATCTAAGTTTATATTTTTTCAAGTATTAGTTTCAAAAAATATTTAACTATGTTGGTTTTCATAACAATTTTACTTAGATTGATGATAAGTATAATATTATGTTGTTAGAGTGATACCCAAAAAATTGTGAGTGTTATAATAAATTTAAAATATCTTTCATGGATTTAATTAATTTTTTTATGAGTTTTAGGTTTATATTAATTCACTATATTTTTATGTTTTCTTGATATTTAATACACCCTTTTGCCCAAATTAATACTTGGAAGGATTTGCACATGACTGTTTTGGTGAAATAAGTTGGAGGGTTTGATATAGATAAAGAACATGCTCTTCCTAATGGTGTATGGATATATAGGAAAAATATATCATTAAAGAATATCAAAATGAATTTTCAAAGAAAGGTTATTTTATTTATTTATCAAGATTTCAAATGTAGACATGGAATGAGTGAGGAAAATTGACATCACGAAATATTTTTGTGGCCTCATGAGCTTAAAGTTTAGTCTTAGTATTGTCATCTTCAAGTAGACAGATATGGTGATAGCTAGATTATCATAAATCTATTATGAAAAATAAATTTGTTGCATGAAATTCATTGAGTAGCTCATCAATCATAAGATTGGGAAACATATCTTTGATTATGAGTTTTTTATATATATATTATACACTTAAAAAACATGAACCATCCTTTTTATAAATAAAGAGTGTATGGGAAGAGTATGGACCATGCTAGGTTGAATGACCCTATCAAAATAAGGTTGTACAATATTTGTTTAGTCTCAAGGTATTTTACACAAAAGGTATCAAGGTACTTAAATATTATTTGGTGTACTAATTGGAATCAATTGAATTTCATGATTATGGGAATTTTGAGGTGATAATATATGGGAATCTATAAATATTGAGATATTTTTGGTTATAACTTCATTTAATTTTTATGATTGAGTCAAGGTAACAAATTTAGATAATAATTTGGTAAGTTGTTACCCAATGATACCCCATTTAATAAATTTTTTATATTATGTGATCTAATGAGGTGTGTGGAACCTAATTTGATCTCTATGAGAGCGTATTTATGGGTACTATTTGTAAAATAAATCCACTTTTTAAAGAATTCATAAATGATGGTCTCAAGTGGGTAAAAGCACAAAGTTGTGTCACAGTTTATAAAGGAAATGACCAACACTAATCCAACTTTTAAATTTGAATCACTAAAAAGTGGCATATATGTTTTGAATTTTGAAATGATGTAAACTAGTAAAATATGTATTTTTTAGTATATTTTATGTTACTATTTTTTAAAACAATTAAAAAATTATTTTAAACTAGTTTTTAATAAATTAACACAATAATTTAGTTGTTGAAAAAATGTTGAAAAATGAAGTTGCATGAGGCATCAAACTTTTTATAGTTTTTTGTTTCTTTCAATTTTTTTGTGTATTTATAATTTGAAACTTTAGTACATGGATATATTTTTTCAATTTGGATAAATATATATTTTTAAATAAATATTAAAATGTGCGTGAATCAAAAAATAGTTGTTTCCATTGGACATCAACTTTCATATTAAATATTTATCTAAAATGGAAAAAAATTATACCATCTCGAAATAGATTCTTTTATCTAATGCATCATATTTTTTTATATTTTTTTAATAAGTTTTAGTATTTTTCCTTGACATGGTAATCAACCTAATATTTTGTGTTGATAACATATTTTTAGTAAAAATAAAAAATATAAATATAAATAATAATTAAGTTAAATTAAAATAAATATATTTTTGAAAACTACACTTATGGATCTACAAAAGGGTATTTTTATATTTTTTTTTTAAATGTTATTTACATTAGTAGGAGTTATTGAAACTTCATTTCTTTTTTTTTAAATATTTTTTTGGTAAATTGGACTCAAAGTGGTGCTCCATATATTTTTAGCCAACAATTTTAGTTAAAAAAATTGTAGAAGTATCTAACTTAGCTAGAATGAATCTTACTAAATCATATGTTTGACCAAAGTTGATTATTAGTTAGAAATACTTAAATTCAGTTGTGTTGATAAGTTAGTTGAAAGTGTGACACAACTTTGTGCTTTTACTGAAGTGTATATAACCTTTATTCTCTTAAAACCATGCCATAGCCTCTTAGTGGGAGACCAAACATATTGGATTACAATTTATATAGTTTCCTACAAATATTTAGAAATTTTCTATGTTTCTCCATGCATGCTAGTATGCCCTTATCGGCTATCATTACATAGGGAGTACTGAACATCTCAATTGTAAGATAATCCTTGCACTTGGTTACTAGCCATTTCTTCATGGATTAGCATCTTGACACCTAGTGAGTGGAGACTTGGATTAATGTGCTTGATATGTGGCATGATGCCATATGAGATGTAATACTAGTTAAGTGCTAGTTCTCGAGGCCTTATTTCGATAGTGTCATGCTATAAATTTATCCTCAACTAATATATCTAACCTAAGAGATTATTTGAATGTGGTGGGCCTAAAATTAGAATTTGGCATAGATTTCATATTCTACACCACTAATAATTTATTTATTTATAAAAAATTTATCAAGAACACTTTTTTATTAGCTAAATTTTCAAACCATTTTTTTATTCATAGATTGAATGTGCTTTGCATAATTTAGTTAAGACCCCTATGAATTATTTTACTCACTTGGATCAAAATAATTAATTATGTATGTAGCACCCCTCCATTTTGCTCTTTTGATCGGGCAATGTTCTTCTTCGTTATGTTTTATTCTTTGTTGGTACTTTGACTATGGTACTCGGTTACTATTTGATCACTAACTGTAAAGTGATGTGATGTTATATTTTGATGTGATGGTATTTTATTATGATGTTATCATTATGACATGTTTTAGATTAGCATAGAAATATTTGGATTAATGTTGTTTTATGCTTTTGATTGGATTAATGATGTTACATTCATCATTTTTGTAACACTGTATTGGTGAAGGGGACAGAATTCCACCATTTGCTTGCGAGTGCCCTGTGATTCCGCGATTTCCTCTTCACAGTGTGTTTTATTATGATATATATGCATGTTTGATATACGCTTGTTTGCAGGACATCGACTCCACTTGGTTTTGCAGGTTTGAGCATGTACATTGCCCAACGGTATTCGATTGGGAGATAGTAGCTAGGTTTCTCATGTCAAGTCATCACCCTGGTCATAGTGTGTCATTGGTTTTTAGTCTGGTTCGGTTGTTTTAATGTTATTCAATTTCATTTTGATATTAATTAATTGCAAGTTAAAAAGGGTAAATAAATGGTATTAGGTATTTAAGTTGTTTATTAAATTAATATGGTTTATTATGTTAGAAGATGTTATTTAATTAATTAATTAATTTAATTTAATTAGTAAAATAATTTAATCTTTGGATTATTTTTATTTTATTGAATAAATTTAATTTAATTGAATTGAATTAAGTTATTTTGGAATTGATAGATATTTTGTTTGAAAATTGAAAAAAAATGTTTTAATTTGCATTTTTGAAAAAACCTGAATGCAAAAAAGAATTTTGAGATATTTTCTGTTTTTGGTTCTTCAAAATTTATGATGGTGGGTGAATGAGATATTTTTAATTTCATGGAGTTTTTGGCTATAACCATGAAAATGGTAAGAAAAGGAAAAGGAGGAAAGTAATTCTAATTTTTTGTTTTTGGATTTGGATTTTGGAGAAACTTTGTTGATTTGCTTGGAAGGAGCTAGAATCTGAGGAAGAACCAATGCACCATTTGGCATCCTCTTAAGCAATCGGAAACCGTTTTCTATTTATTAATTTGATTTCATTTTTGAAAAAATTCATAGATTTATATGTTGTTTGAAAAAAAAATACATGTTTGAATTGAAAGAAAAACCCATGTCAAATCTTGTTTCAAAATTTTGAAACCTCTGTTTGCAAATAATTTTCTTCAAGAAAAAAATTGCATATCTGACTATAAATGATCATTTCTAGGAATTATTTGCTCAACTGGATTTATAGTTTTAATAAATCGTATAAAAATATATACATATTTTGAAATATATATATATATATATATATATATATATATATATATATATATGTTTATGTATTTGCATTTTGTGGAATGGGGAAAAAGAAACCCTTCTATTTCGCGGATTTTGAAATGTGTTTAAAAAAGAATTTTTTTTTTTTTTAAATTAAAAAAAAATGGAGGTTGGGGGGGTCGATGTGGGCTCACCCTACGGCCGCCCCCATGGGAGTCACTGTGGGGTAGCCGCACCAAACGCACACCCCACACCAGTTGTGGCTATCGCCGCCATACAAGGGACGACTGTGTGTAACATAGCCGTCGCCCCATTGGGGTTTCGGCTATGTTTACACACAGTCACCCCACGTATGGGGTCGGTTGTGTGTAAACACAGCCAGCCACCAAATGTGTGTGCACACCCCCCAAGAAATTTGCACCCTAAATCTTTTCAATTTGACTTTTTAAAAATATATATATATATATATTTAATATTTAATATTATATTTATATAATATTAAAATACTTAATATATATAAATAGTAAAATATATATTTTTTATTTTATATAATATTTAAATATTTAATATATATATATATAAATAATAAAATATATATAATATATATAATATATGTATATGTAAATATATAAATATATAAGGATATATATTTATATGTATATATATGTATATTAATATATATATTTGATTGGGGTTTTAAATAATGGCAGGTTTTAAATGCAATTGGAGGATTTTAAATTAATATGTAATAGTCGAATTAATGGATTTTAAAATAATATATTTTATTAGAACAATTATTTGATTTAAAAGTAATATGTTTTATTACCTTGGGTAGTGTGTGTAATTGTATCCAGTTAATTACTCGGTTATCATGAACGGGATTGTGTTCCCTTTATGTGGTGGATAGGGATTTAATATTCTTAAGTTGCACTAGTTTACCCTTGAGTTGTGGAGTTGTTCCACATGTTGTCTTAGAGGAGTGGCTTGCAATGAGGGCCGGCACACAAAGTGGTGCCAGGGTAACTCATTGTGAGTTAGTTAAGCCAGTGATAATGTAAATAAACTTATTATAAGAATGGGTAGTATCAAACACTTAATAAGAATAATTGTGCCTCGCTCATGGACGCAAGGGCTTGTATAGACTTGGGATGGGACGAGAAGGCCTAGAATGGCAAGATCATTATCTTGTCTCTATGAGAGATAATTGATTTTGCATTGGTTTGCATGAGGGGTCGGGAGTGGTTAGAGGTTTCCAGGAGATCCCGAGATGGGTGTCGGGACCTAGGAAGACTTACCAAGATATCCCATGTAACATTGTGATGACACTTCTCCTAAGTCAACAGTATGTTTGTATTAGTGATGCAATTGATTAATTAACTCTAGAAGCATTGTAACCTTTGTGATAGTTTTGTATTTGTATTTGATTAAGTTCAATTAATTTTTAGCTTGTGACTAGAGGTAGATGGTCTTGTTTAGGAATCCTTGTAACTATCTCCTAGCACGGGGGGTGGGCCTTCGGATTCCACTTAGTTGGATGGAACGTGCACCTTACTCCGTTGGGTTTTCTTCTTGTCCGTGTTGATGAGATTTCTAGTTGGAGAGCTTGTGGGATCCAGTTACATTTCATGCTTGTATTCATTTCATTTGAATCTTGTAATTTATTACCCCTCATTTGTAATCAAGGTGGAAGATTGTAATTTGCAATCATGTTTATTGGTTCTACCTCATTCGGGGAATGAGAGATGTAATCTTCTTGTCAAATTATTGTTATATGAAATCTTATTGTATCTCTTATTGTTATTATGTACATTATCCTGTATGGAATGTATGTGTTCTTAATTCTTAAGTAGATAAAAGTTAAGGTTTCAATTATGTTGTATGTATGGGTTTTAAAGTAATCTTAGTCTCATAACCTTAGAGGTTGTTGGCATTGGGTAGTGAACTTGCATGTTAATTATACTTAAACAAAAC
This sequence comes from Sequoiadendron giganteum, assembly GCA_007115665.2. NCBI lineage: Eukaryota > Viridiplantae > Streptophyta > Pinopsida > Cupressales > Cupressaceae > Sequoiadendron > Sequoiadendron giganteum. The sequence continues at coordinate 248,872,006 of CM021103.1, forward strand.
AAAAATTGTGTGTTTGAGTAGTTAATTGCAACTTCCTCTAGGGTTTTGTGGCGAGGCTTTACAATGTCCTTATGAAATTCTTCCTATGCGAGCAAAGGATGTGATTTTTCCAACCAATGATACCATTAGATAAATTAATATTCCAAGTGAAAAGATGTGATTTATTTTTGATACATGGGAATTATATGGATTGTAAAATACTATTCTACTGAGCATATAACCAACTTTTAGGGTAATTATTTTTATAGTTATGCTTAGTGTGAGAGCTCTATCCCATGTATATGATTGTGTACTTTGTAAAAAAATTCATTGGTGGACTTATTTTAAAATTACAGAATTGAACTTAGAGTCAAGATCATCTAGCATTTTCATATTGGAAAAATTATCCTGCAATGTAGGATATGATTTTTAGAATTAATCTAAAATTTCTAAAGAAGGCTACATTTTTTAGATAGGTGTAGCCATAATTGCAATGGACACCTAGGGTTATCAAAAGATGTATCCAAGTTATAGATTAAAAAATGATCATCTTGACAAGAAGACCATAATGATAATTTATATAAGTATTTTTTATGCTTTCACCTAAAAATATTAGTAGCAAAGAAATATTATGTAAAAATGATATAGTGGTTAGCAAATAGCTACACAAATACTAATATTGATAATGGAGAATAAGTATTGTATCCCTCTATGAGGGGGCTTCCTCCTTAACAATATAATACCTTAAATAAAAAAATATTATTATGGTAGTCCTCAGAATGAACTATCTAACGAATATAATGTTAATATGTTTTGGTTTTATTATGTATTTTTTTTTAGTTTTATTAAACATAAATTTTTCATCAAAAATGAAGGTCGCAGTTCTGCACATGTGAAAAAATAGAAGATTATCAAAAAAAAAAATTGAAAAATATGAGTGCACCAGATATTGAATTCCTTGATCCAACAAAAAAATAAAATTGAATTTCGATATATACAAAAAAAGTTACTCATTATACGGTCGTGCTATGTCTGAATTGTAATTGGTTTGACTTCAAAATTTGATTAAAGAAAAAATATTCAATAAAAAAATATCTAACCAATTGGAAGCACTAGATATCGGAGTTACAAATCTAAATTCGAAAGAATTAGAATTTTTTCCTTCATGGAAAAAAAGTTATGTGTTATACGGTGTGTGTCACTTTTTAAAATGTTGTTTTCTAAAAAAATATAATTTTCATGGGAGATGGAAAAAGAAGTACAATCTAATTCCAAAAAAATTGAAAAAAATATTTATTAGGATCTACAGACAAAATGTGATGAGACTCTGAACAAGGAGTTACTTTTGAAATACAACCAATGTGAGATAAATCTACACAATATTATAGTAACTAAATAAATATTCATTATTATAATAAAAATATTCATAATAGAGAAGGGTTAGGACATAAGGGTCTTGACATAGGAGATAAATAAATTTTAATATTCAATATTGTGCCCTTTTTTATTATAATTTATAATGAAAAATATCCTTAGAAATATTGGAACAAAATTTAGTAAATTCATTTATAATTTATTAATAGAATAAATAATTAAAAACAATAGACCTTGTAACCTATTGTATTCATAGCAAAATGATTGCCCACATTCAAGGTGCACCCTTAACAATAATATATTAACAAATTTATAAAGTAATTAATATTCATAAGATATACTATTTTCATTTCTAAAATATACATTTTGGCCTATTTACCAATAATAAATTAGAGAAAAAGAAAATAAATATTTGAAGTATTGAGACATACTTGAAGACATGACATTACATACCTAGAAAACTAAAGTATAAAGTCGCCAATTGACCACTAGTAACCTTTTATGTCAACAAAAGAATCAAAGAAAAATAAAAAAATGTCATAAATGATATATTCCAACCAAGAAATTATATATACATTCATTTTATGTTTATATACATTCATTATATGCATATACTATAAAATTGTTGATTGATGGAATTAACCTCTTCAAAATAAAACATATAAAAACATGTAGATAAAATAAAATAAATATAACTCATTTTGTTTGAATTTAATTACGACACATTAGATTAAAACAATCAACCATTTAATCTTATCACAATTATTGCCAACTTAAATAGGTCATAAAGCACCTTCAATAAGTGATTTAAAATGTGGTCATTAGTAATATTTTGAAAAATACTATTGGTAAGCATTTTATTTATTTTTATAAAAACGATCTATTAGTAAAAAATAGTCTATAAAAAAGTATATGTTGTGTATGATTTGTGCATGTACACCATTATTTAATAGTGAATAGCTCAAGCTATTATTTATGAAAAGTATATCATACATAGCTAGAAAAATATTCAAACGTAACGTTCCATATATGAATCCATGGTTGTGTATTTGACTTCTGGATAAAGTTTGGTAGCTTCAGTAGCATTTGGTCCAATTTCAAAATTGTAAAGATCCCCTCTAATAAAAAAATGATAGAGATGACATCGTTTCATCTTCTCCTCATAAGATTTATCTGACATCAAAAAATAATGTGTTAATTAACATTCAAATATGAAAATAAAATTTACATAAGAACATAGAAAAATTACAACCTCATAAAACTTTTCCTTTATGAAGAAAACTAAATCAATAGAAAAGAGGTTAAATGGAGCTTCATTAAGTTTTTTATCATTATATTTTTGATAATATAAGCTGCATTTACAGGGTATTTTTAAAATTTTAATATAAATAAATAAAAATAATATTTTTCTTGATCTTCATGATGGACATAAGAAGCATAATTAATCTTCTTTTAGACAAATGATGTTTGGAACCAAAGTGAAGATTTCATGAAAGAAGTAGAGGTTTCCATGACAACAACTAGTAAGAAAAATTAGATTTGAAGATAAAAGAAAATAATACATGCATGAAAGATATGAAGGAGAATAAAACGATTAGTCTTGATTAAACTAATATTAAAAGGAATCTCTCCTTTCTTTATGAGAGAATATTGGTTTCATTTCTTTGAGTACAACTATTTGGAGAGGAATTATATATGGGCTTAGAAGAACTAGAAGATGCATCCATGATATGCACTTGTTTAAGAGGATTTTTCATAAATAACTTTGTTAGTAAATAAACTCTAAACATAATTTCATATGATAACCATATCTTTTAGAATTTCTCTAGTGAACTTTCTATGGCTAGGCTCATGTCTATATCAAAATCTATGTTTTGTCTTAGGATTTTAGTTAAATGTTATATTTTTTAGTCCATTATAAATTCAATTAGTTAGACTATTGATGCATCAAAATCACAATTTATATAGGGATCTATTTTGAATAGGACTTTAAAAACTTCATATAAGGGTTTCTTTACATGAATAAGAGTTAATTTATATAGTATTTTTTATATAAAATAATAGGGCTTTGATAACTATTTGATTTTTTTTTAAACCTTTTAGAAATGAAACATGAAATATCATGCCATGTGACAAGAAAAAGAATTTATAATCCACTTAGAAAAGGGTCCATGGTTGTGTCATATAAAAGAAATCACTATTAAAAAAGCCAATAGCTATAAATTATATATATTTGAACAATAAAAAATAACATAGTAAAATTACATTAGTAATATCTTCTCATGGATATTATCTCATAAAATTTATCTTCATGTTTTCATATGTTATCATATTCCCATATATATATGTATATTTCTAGATGGAAGAATTTCTAATTTACAAAATTCTAAGGTAACTTAAAAAGTGATCATATTGGCTATACTAAATCACCTTTGAATCTAATTGACATGATTACATGGTCAACAATTATTAGTTTCCTTCCAACAACTTTATTTGATTTATTGATTATTCAATATAGGAAAACAAATATTGTTCCTAACAAGATAAGTTATCTACATAAATAAATGCAAATAAAATGGTGGACACATGACCATACTGGAACATTTATATGTTGGTTTTTTTCTATGATTAATGTTATCTCATATGGGAGATCATGCATGCACAAATCTCAAACATCATATATTCAAATTGGATCTCTAAACGATAATTTTTTACCACCTAATAAAAAATTCTTGATCAAGAATAAAGTAAACAACATATTAGAAAAGATAATCCATTAAAGAAGGGAGGAAAAATAAATTAATGGAAAGATAAGTATTTGGATGAATATATCCTAAAAACTCAATATAATGAATGAATCTTTAAAGATATTCAACTAGTGATGGTTGGCTTTTTGGATGATCTAGAAAATTTATTAGAGAGAAATATAGGTCATGAAGGGTACCTACCCAGTCAAATAGAATGTTAAGAGAAAGAAGAAGATAATGATAATTAGAAGTTCAATCAAATTTAAACAATATAGAAAACTAATTTAAGCCAAGTGAAAAAGGAAGAAGATGATACTAAATTAATATACTTTAGTATTGAAAATAAGACATTCTTAATGAGGGAAGGAAAAAGAGGTCAATATAGCATGCATATTAAAATACAAAAATAAATTAGGTGACAAAAATAAAACATGGCAATTAGTGAAAGAAGAATTTGAAATAGAAAAACACAAGTCTAATTTAGAGAATAGTTTTTTTTATAAAATATTAGACATGAGGGTTGTGTCTAACTAAAGCCCTTGGAATTTACTGATTATTATAAATTGAGTTTGATCCATGCCTAGCTCCCATGTATAATAATCTCCTCCTCAAGAAACTCTACAATAAATTTATATTATGAATAGCTGATACAATATTGTATTGATGTGAGAATAAGAGTGTAGAGATAAAAAGTTCCTATTTTGTAATTTTTCCTCTCATTTCAAACTCACTCTTAGCACCTTGTTTACAATAATGATAGTGTTCATTTATAACTATTTGGTGTATTGTTTCTAAACCCACACCCTATATTACAATTAGGTTCTTACAAACTTGAATACTCTTTCATTTCTTCTTTTAATGGAATTGTGCATGGTTTCTTTGTTAGCATTCAAAAAATGATTTCCTCATTTTGACTCTTACCTTTCCACTTCTATCCACCTATTAGTCTTATCCTTTGCCCAAACAACTATAAATAATCATATTACTTAATAGATAAAGGAACAATGAAATAACAATAAAGGAAGCATCTACAAAGCATGTAAAGAATCAATCTTGTACACATAGCCAATAGCACTAATTGATCAATAGGTACAAGAAACATTATTATACCTTCCTAGTTGCACAAACACAAACACAAATAGATACTACGCCTAAATGCCTTTTTCTATATGCTTCTAAGGATCTATTCTAATTTATAAAATTTATTTGTGGGATTCAACAAAATAAAAAAGGGGGAAGTTAAACAACTCCAAATCATAGCATAACATGTCGCTAATGTTGCCAATTACATCACCTATTTGAGCTAGTTAAGTTTTTTGTGTGTTATAGGTTGTGATTTTACAAAGGACATGACCATGGTCATACTAGACACTTTTGTAGATAAATAAATAACATCAACCATAAAAACATGAAAAACATCAAAGAAATTAAGACCATGTTTTATAACATCTAGGTGACATAAAGTATGAGGAAAGAAAACACAAGTTATTGTTAAAAATTTAGTTTTTTCTCTTAAATTCCAAAAAATATAAAACCTTCACTTAACATTGAACAAGAATACAATTCTCTCATCCTTTTTACTCTTACATTTACCTTTTATCATCAATCTCTTCCTCTTTTAATTTAGAATCTAAAATATATTTGAATATTTCATTATTACATTAATTTAAACTCTAGATCAAAAGAACTCCTTTCTAAACTAAAAATAGATATATTTCTATTAAATAGTCTATTTTTAATTTACAACATTTAATAAAAAATAAATAATATACATTGCAAAATAAAAAATAACTTACATGTATACTTTTTATTTGGATTAATTTTTAATAATATTAACCTAAGAGAAATATTTTTACTTCATTGCATACATTTCAAATAGTTTCCATGTCTTCTAATAGAATTCTAAGACTTTGGATCTCTTTTTTCTTTTTTAGTTTATTAATTGAAATAGATCATGTACCCTATTCAAATACCAAAGGTTTACCTTCCATATTTAGAAGATGGTCCTCAGAGACATAGATTTTATCCAAGCTCAATCCTGATAGTCTCTCCCATATTTCGACTACTTCTTTCTGTGAAAGTATATTCTTTGGTGGTCTGATATACATAGTCTTGTTGAGGGTACGAGGATCATCAATTGATTTGACTATGTATATTCCAACATCATCTTCATCCACATAAACACCTACAAATAAAACATGTATAAAAATAATAAATATAAGTCTTCCTCATTATCTTTGTTTATATAAATTATTCATGTAGAGAGACATTGCCTTTAGCATTTCCATCTCCATAGATGAGGACTTTATCACGAGAAGGCATCATAGAGACATTATCTTGTAGTTGTGCTAAGCTTCCGGCAAAGAACCCAGCAAACATATTTGCAGAGACATATGTGTAAGGAATGGGTGCTGCTTCAATGGCACGTCGAACCTTTTTCTTATCAATGAAAGTAATGTTACCAGGTTCCAATGGATGCTCCACAACATCTGGATCCATCCCAAACTCCGAAGGAAGAAATCTCTATTTTTCAAAAAAAAATTATATCATATAACTTATTATGAAATGGAGTTTTAAAATACCATTCATTTACTAAATGCATATTATACCCAACTAAAATGTTATCATTTATTCTAAATTAGATTTTGTACACAAATTATATATATTCTTAAATTTTCCAATTTTTATGCATAATGCCATGATCTTTTGTCTGGATATGAATAACACTCTCTTACCTTAATATTGCCAGCTTCTTTGATGGCCTCCACTAGTTTGAGCTGTTCAAGTATATGGTGCCGCAGAATACCTCCTGAAACAGCACTGATGACAACATCGACTTGTTTCAGAACATCCACAAGCCTTTGGTGGTCATCCAATGAACCCTGCACAATATCATGTAATTGGTTTGTAGATCTTCAAAAGATGGTTCTAATACAGATTTTTTCAACAATCAACAGCTCACTAATTAAAGAATGGTGAGACTACAATTGGATACCTTCTACACTACACTAAAATTTATTGTCTTTACCTCAACAAGTTTGGCCCCAAGCTGTTTGAAGGATAACAATATCTGCACTTTGTCAATGTCAGACACCACTTCTGGTCTGAACAAAATATAAGTAGGATGGCCAAGTACTATACTGGCCTTGACAATTCTCTTACCTATATAACCAGTACCCCCCACTATTAGAACTCTGCTCTTCTTATCCATGCTATATGAATATGCTGTTCCTTGCTCTTTGGTTGCAGAGACACCTTTAATGGAGTTTCTGGGCTTGAACAGCCAAGCAAAACTTATCTGCTGTTTGCCTTAACAAAGATCTTACTTATAACCAGTGCCCCCCACTATTAGAACTATGCTCTTATTATCCATACTCTTGACTGAATCTACTTTCACTATTAAATTTTGGTCTTGTTGATTTTTTTATATATATCTGAACGTGTTGTTCCTTGCCTCTAATGAACAGGGTTTTTTTTGGAAGAGACCCAACAACCACCTATGAACTGGTCAAAAATAAAAAAATATCAGTGTTTTTTCCGTGGAGGATTCTTCTGAAAAGGTTGGTGAGCCTTCTTTTCAAAGAAATTCTCCTTGAGAAGAAACAAACAAAAGTGAAAATGAGTTGTTTTGCAATTTTTAGGAAAGGAGGTGTGATCTAAATGATGACAAGAATTCAATAGCTTTGAAAAAAGGTGTGATCTAAATGATGACAAGAACTCAATAGCTTTAATTCAACAGAGTTAGTAAAATGGCGCCTTCACACAGTACGTAATTATCCAGAAATGTAATATATATATCTTTGTTTATAAAACGAACGTACTCTCCAAATTTTTTAATATTTTATTTATAAAAGGAAAGTACTCTCCAAATTCTTAACGTTCGAGATAGTCAATCAATCATCCAACTATTCAAGGATACATCCCCCATAGAAGACTAATTAAGATAAATGAGAAACAACGAGCGGTCCATTACCATGGTTTCCAAGTTTAAGACTCATTGCCTTTTTTTAGTAAGATTTATGAGATTACCTATCAAACTGTCCAATCAAATCAGTTATCAATTTATGGAAAATCAAATCGTTGATGATTTTCAAGTTTAAGATTTAATGTGGAAAATCAAATCGTTGATGATTTTCAAGTTTAAGATTTAATGTGGAAAATCAAATCGTTGATGATTTTCAAGTTTAAGATTTAATGTCTTTTTCTAGTAAGAACGAGATCATCTATCAAACTTTCAAATCAAATCAGTTATCAATTTATTTATGGAAAATCAAATCGTTGATGATTTCTAAGTTTAAGACTTAATGTCTTTCTCTAGTAAGATTTACGAGATCGTCTATCAAACTCTCCAATCAAATCAATTATCAACATATTTATGGAGAATCAAATCGTTGATAATTCTTAAGTTTTTTTTTTTTTTTGAGAATCTATCAAAATCTCCAAGTTATTTATGGAAAATTAAATTGTGTGCAAGTCTTGGCCACTACAATTTTTTATGTTTTTTCTTGTAAATTTATTGTTTTCATTTTAAATTCAATTGTTTTATCTATAAGATTTTTGTAGTTTATGAAAACTATATGCATCTTTAAGCTCTTATGTTTATCCTAAAAGACAAACCTCTTAGAGGCCTCTTTCTATTGTTAGATGTATGTGCATTTTGTTCTTAAGTCAAGTTTTGTTGTTATATTTGTACACATGCGTAATGGTGAAGTTAGAACATTCATGTTACTTTTTATTTATTTTTGTGTTTAGGTTGAGGAATTGTTTTCATAGATGTATATGTTGATAAATGGTGTAATATTGTGCAAAGTTAGACTCATTACTCTAGACTTTATTCTTTTCTACACTTATTCCCATGCATTAAACTTTACCTTATTCTTGCACACACATACTTCTATACATTTACATGTATCCCACATTTATTACCTCTCCATTCACCTACCTCCATATAGTAATCAGCCACTTGAATTTGACTATTCACTCACCTTGGAACATTCATATAGTTGCACTAGCAAACCCACAATGGAATTCTTATCCCCTTCCTTTTTAAATTGCAAAATTAAATTTGTCTAGCCAATGCCCTTTACCTTTCCCAACCAAAACCGACTAACACACATGTTTGTGTAATTTTGTGTCATATGTTAGTATTTAAACATATTTATTGCATTGGTTTTAATCATTGAAGAAATTCTCATTCCAAAGAATTAAAGTAGCAATCAATAGCAACAAATCTCCATACTAAGGCCCTCACTTGTTGTCTTCGATCTTTTTATACATTTTGAGGTTTGATCTAGGAGAACTTGTTTCTTTGTGATTTGATGACACCCTTTAAGGTATTTCTAGTTACTACTAGTCCCTATATTTTCAAAGAGAGCAAATTAGACATGTATTCGTTAGGCAAGAAAAAAGGTAGAATATCATTGTTCTTAGGGACAAGTTTGGACTTAGAGGACTAAATTGCAATCAATAACTTATTGCATAGTTCAAGCATAAAAACTTAGACATTCATCTTACAAATAGTTTGCATTTTTAGACCAACAACAATGAACATTCTAAAATATTCATCAATGGTCTACATTCTTTAGTCATAGAGCTAAGTACATATATCCTCTTTATTTATTTTTTTAATGTAGCAAGTACATTTATGAAAGCTCCATTAGCCAAAGATTGATATTTAATCTAGGATAAATTATGCTAATGTGCCCTCATTCTATTGGATTAGCCTAAATTACCCCAAGGGAAATTTATTTTTCTTTAAATTTTGGTGAACTCAATCAACTCTACACAATCTAGTTTTCTTCTAGGGTTTCTCTTTTCTATTAGCGTTTTTGGATCTATTGACTACCATTTTTTGATATTTACATCTCAGTTTTAGATTTAACACTCTAAATAATATTTCATTGCTGCATTGATTGTATATTGCTTTATATTTCTCATATTAGTGCTTTTTGTCAGGAAAGATGTCTCAAGCTTACTACTAATGCTAATTATTTAAAAAGGGACAAAATTTGGACTATGAAACTTTTTTTTTCTAACTATAGAGTTTGTCTTTGGACAAAATAAAAATTATGGCTTATTTGACATCACTTTTAGGATACTTGAAACATACGTCTCTATGAAATCTACTATTAGAAAAGGGGCCCCAAAATATGGCCTCTAGATCAACATTTATGGCCTTCAAAAGTTCGCCTCTTGCATTGGAAACTTAACATATCTATGACACAAAAAGAGTTGTAAGAGGGAGTTAAATCTGTTGATAATATTTGTGATGCATGCTATGACATGCCATAAGACACATTTGAATGAAGATAATTGATCCAAAAATCGATCACCCAAGTTGGTGAGTAGATTATGATAAGCTAATGGTAAGTGGAAGGAATATGTTATTTTTAGCCCATTGACTCATCTTGGGATTTGGGGTGTTAGATTTCCATCTTGGATTTGGGGTGTTATATTTTTAACTAGGGATTTGGGTACCACATTTTAGGTGGTTTTAGCTTATGGTTTTGTAATTACCATTTGATGGTTTCATGTATTGTTTCCCCTATTTATTGGGTGTTTGAGATGGAGGTTTTATAATTGAGCTTTCTTGTTTGGCTAATTCAAACAATCCTACACAACTGGTTGATATAAGTCACAATATGTTCATAAATAAGCCTTATGGATTAGAGTTCGTAGAAGTTGTTATTGCTAAGTTTCCTTCATCTACTATGTGTAGTTCATCTACTTCCAACCATACTTTTACCATAGATCCATTATCTACCATTGCCACCCCCACTACCACTAGTTTCCTTCCATTTAATACCTATTATTTTTCTCTTTACCTCTCTAATATGGTTGGCTCTTGGATATATCCCTTGTAAAATTATCATCACGAAAATGATGTACCACACCTCTATTCCTCTTTCCTTCACCACTATGAGACCCACTACTTCCCATATAATCAAATCCATTTCCATATTCATTTCCACAATCTATGCCTTGAATACCCTTAACTATCTCCAATCCTATATTCATTTATCCCAAACTATTACCTCATTAACCCCTTTTAGCTCCTATAATCATACTCACCAGAGTAGTTTCTGACCATCATATGGTACTCTTCCTGCTTCTATCCTAGATGGGCCCTAGATGCACTACTCCACACATAATATCAAGTAGCTGAGAAAAAGGGGATGCAAAATCAAATAGGCAAGATAGTTTTATAATCCTACACATACATAGCTATATTTTGATAGTGTGACATATCTATTAGCTATGCATTTTGTGACATCTAAATTTTCAATATATGATCGCAAAGGTGACCCTGATACTCATCTAAGATCATATTCAACATGTGTTGTTTTTTTTGTATGACCTAATAATTTTATAACAAAACTATTTCCAAGTACACTTGAATATGATGCTTTTGAATAGTTATTTTCACTTTTGCAAGGATTTCTACATTCATATAATGATTTAACTAAAATATTCCTTAAATTAATATGAAACCTTAAGAGTAACTGTTGCTGACTTATTTAAATGTGCCCAAAGATCAAAATTTAACACACTAATGATTATTTCATTAATTTTTAGTTCTTAAAATTGATCAACCCCTTGCATGATTCCAAGCACAAAAGATATTGTTTAACCTGTGCTAATTAAACCAGTATGAGACAATGTATATATCAATAGTTTTGGTTCTTGTCTGGATTTATATGCACATGAGAAAACTATAGAATTCAAACTGTTTGCATGAAATTGGATTACAAATCTTCCATAGTTAGCAGGATCTAATACCATCTACACTAAACTTAAATTTGTCATCATTACCTCAACAAGTTTGGCCCCAAGCTGTTTGAAGGATAATAGCATCTGCACTTTGTCAATGTCAGACACCACTTCTGGTCTGAACAAAACATAAGTAGGATGGCCAAGCGCTATACTGGCCTTCACAATTCTTTTACCTATATAACCAGTGCCCCCCACTATTAGAACTCTGCTCTTCTTATCCATACTATATGAATATGCTGTTCCTTATTGTTTTGCTGCAAATACACCTCTAATGGAACTTCTGGGCATAAACAGTCAAGCAAAACTTATCAGCTGTTTGCCTTAACAAAGATCTCAATTATAACATTCTGAAATTAAGATCTCAGTTTTCCCTGTGTCATGATAAATGCATTAACAATCAATTTATAGCCTGAGAGCCTCTAAACAAACTATGGCAATAATTTTAGAATATGATTTATTGAAATATATATTAACTGTAATCTTCTTCAATACTAAATATAAAGTTGTGTCAAATTTCATTCAATCTTGCTTTGATGTTATCCTTTACTTAACTTAATTGACACGAGATGTTTAATCATGCAAACATATGAAAATTACTTGGATAGGTAAGTGCCACTTGTGAAATTAAAAAATAACAGGTGAAGAAGAGTGGTTGGCATTGCATTGGTTTTCAGAAAGGTGTATGACACCAAATTTATTACAAATTGGTCTTAAGAATGGTGGCATTTAAATGACGGACGTAATACCAAATTTAGTAGGTGTGGTCTGAATTCTTCGATTGAATTAATCAAGTAATCGGTAGTTGTAAGGGAATAAAAAAGTAGGTAGTTTGGAAATAAATTATAATTATATTTTAAAATTAATAGAGATTGATAGTTGTATTTAGTTCTTAAGTCAGTGTTTGAAAAGTTGAAGATATGTAGAATCAATTTAATAATGTTCAGAAAATGATGTCATTGATATGTTCATTTTTTAGATTTAAGTAGATTCAAGATTTCATGTGGGTCAATTTCAAACAATGTGATCTATCTTCTAAAATATAGGTCTTATAATAGATAATAAATTTATGTAACTCAATTTGTTAGAAATTTTGATATTTGATTATGCATAAGACCAATGGTATTTAAAAATATTTTTGGAGAAAACATTGAATTGCTAGGGTATGTTCTCCTCGGTCAATCCTCTTAGTGGACCAACATTACGAACTTGGGTGAATACTCAAAGACAACATACACAAGAATGCAAATAATCCATATGTAAATTTTGATTCTTTTTAATGGTCCAAATTGAAATGTTCCTAAAATGAATGTTTTTTCTATTTTTTTCTTGATTTGTAGATTGTTGTCCCATATGAATTAATTGTATTAATGAATGTCTCTGGATATGAAGACATAACAATAATCTATGCAAATATGTACCAATTGGCTTCTAATGCCTAGTCAAAATGATGGGAACCTAAGAACTTGAATTTTTTAAATTTAAATTTGGGTTTCATCTTGAAATGGTGAAAAAGTGATGCTCCCTAGGATTTGACTCGAGGGTTTGGGCACTTTTTCTAAATTTTATTGAAGCATTGAGGTTGCGGGGTTTTGATGGATTTGGACAAGGTATAAGGTTGAATTACAACCTGAAAGGTGAGTCAACCTTCCCTTGACCAAACTTGAAATGAATTTAGGGATGAAATACAATGATTCAACTAGCCTAATGATGCAAATTACTATTCTGATGCAAACACAAAAAGTCACAAACAAATTTAGACTACAAAAATGGATTGAGCAGAGTACTATGCACCTGTGATATGAATCTAAAGCTAATTTTTGAGGACTAGGTCACCTTGGGCGACTGTGTTCCAGTAGAGGAATCTCAAATCTGATTTCACATTCCTCTAATGTCAGATAAGATCCTTTTTTTCCCACTTGTTGCACTATCAGATCGCTATCAAATATTGTTGTAACTGAGTTTCCATTTGTTGTCAAGGTGTAGGGTTTGATTGCAATAATTGATAATTGACCTTCAAACTTCTCTTAGTCTTCTTCAAATTTGAAACCTGCACATTTAAAGTGAGAGAGAGGATTGTGCCATATAGTGGCTTTCCTTAGTCAAACCCTGTGTTAGTGTTTCCACTTCCAAAATGGTAGTGTCAATGATAAAGGGCCTATCCTTTTGAGGGATAAGGCTAAATGATAAAATGAATGATGAATCAACAATGGACTACAACTCACCACTCATCAATGGCTTCCTTGAAGAACTAAGTCATACGAATCTCCTCAAGGCTTGAATCTTGCTTGCTTGAATTGTTTGAAGACTTGCAAGGGTTAGATCTCACAAACAATATGATAACATAAACATGAACAAACTCACATATACTTTGACATGATACTTTGATATTAAATTGTTGCAATAAATCTTCTCTTGACTACTCTTGACTTGCTTGATAATGCTCTTGACAATAATTCTTGCTCAATATTTCTCCTTAGTGTTCAAATGATGCAATAACTAGGTATTTATATGTAATTATTCTAATTTCTCAAAAATTAAATCCCGACAGCCGACTTTGGATATTTGAAATTCAAATAATAAATACTGACATCGAAATATTCAATTTTGGAGGAAAAATAGGAGGACTAATTCACCTAAGGTGAATAGGTCTCAATCCCATTGTGCGGGAATTAAGGTGTTGGAGATAAAGTATTAAATGAATGCATTTGTTTTTCTCTTGCAATTTGTCGGTAATTGTTAAAATGGGCCACAAAATGCATAATTTAGGAAATTAGGTGTTTAATTGGGTCCATGCACTTAGGGGAGAGCAAAACATAGTGTGAAATTGTCAAGGGTGACAATTTGCAATGCTACACATCTCACGCCCCTCAATATTGAACCCTGGCATCATGAGATTGATCCAAGATAAGAAAATGCAAATCTTGGTATCAAGAAAATGAGCATAGAAATGGGAGTTAATAATATGGTGACTGTGTCAAAATGGGTGTAAATGGAGCTAAGATAAGGTGAGATGTATGGAAATATATAAGTGAGAGTAATCAAGGATGGGTAAGGATTGGTGAATGAATAAAACGTATCACAAGAGTGCACCACTTATTAATATACATAATTGTATTAAGTCCCTCCATCAAAATGGCCCAAAACTAAATAGGAATTGGCATGTATATTCTAATTTCACTATTACATTTTTTTGATGCTTTGAGGTATATCAATCTAGTGTTTAACATGCATTTCAAAGTATACATACATTTTTATCTAGCAAGAAAAATCAATATTTAGAAATAAAAGGATATAAGACTTATCTTTCCTTGCACACACAATCCCTTTTACTTTTGAAAAAATATGGAACCGCTTTTTTTTTCTTAGAATAGTTTGTGTTTCACTAGTCAAAAAATTTCCCCTTTTGGTCAGTTGGGAGAATATATTGCAAGATTTCACTTTCCTAAGGATGGTTGTTAAGTGGCTTCATTTTAAAACACCTTGGTGAAAATTATCATTTTAATAAATTTGTAAAATTTTAGACATTTTAGGACTAGTGCACTTTTGTTTTAACTTCTCAAAGCCCTTGTCTTTCTCACAAGGTGTCTTTTGAAAAATGCAAGTGTTTGTTTCTTTGTAAATTGAGTTTTATGGACTTTTATGCAAAACTAGACAACATACATGTCACTAAATGAATATCCAAACATTTTGTTTGTTAATCGTTTTCCTACAAATGGGTATAAGGTTAAAATATTTGTAAAGCTTGTAAAATAATGAGTGAATACTAGGTATCCAACATATGTTATCTAAATCTTCAAAAGTCTGACCATTCATTGATTTTTTGCAAGTCTTCTTTTAGTTGGTTAAATTGTCTATTCTTTCCAAAATTGATGTGGGATCCTGGCCTACTATAATACATGTTTTAGTTCACCCTCTATGATCTATGTTCCTAGTTTTTTCCTACAAACTATATTTTGAGTCATCAAAGTTCATTATAGGGTTTTGATGCACAACTTGATACTATATGTCTCATAAAATGAAAATACAAGTCATCTCCACTTCCACTTCCTTTTTCCATAAGTTGGTGACATTATAAAAAGAAATTCTTGGACTAAATTTCGTAGAAATATAGAGATTTGAGTGATTACTTCCACTTTGTTTCAAATTTATTGATTCCCACTTCTCCATCAAATTATCACAAATATGTATGTATAGTTATGTAATCCCACCAACCTTTCCCATGCATTAATAGCCATATGTATTAGGCTGATAAGGGTAAATTAAAATTAAATGATCATTTTAACACTTTGTTTTCATAACTTTAAGAGTATGATCAATTTATACAACCTAAAGCAACTTACAAACACAAAATAATGATTTTAATGTCATTCCAATGCCTAAGAATGGATTGCATTGACTAGTTGAATTAGTTACAAAACAAATGTTTAGATTTTAAGCTTGATGAAAATTAGGGTTCTAGATTTTTTAACTTTCCAATTGTTTCAAGTGTTCATCAAACCAGTAAGTCAAATTCACCCCCTTCTTAAATATTAAAATTGAGAAGATTAAATTTAGATATGTTTTGATTTTCTCTACAAATTCAAAATCTATCACATATTCAATCCAAGGTTGTGATAAAATTGATTATTGATTGTTTGATCAAACCTTAGGGCACAAAATTTATTTACAAGAGTTAACCCTAGTTCACAAACTTATTGATGAATTTGAATATAGAGTTAAAGTAAATAATTTGATATAAAAACCTCGTAGAATAGTCATTGATGCCCTAGTTATTAAAAATATTAAGAGTAGTATACAATGTTAATTTTGGTAGGAAATGTCCAAAAATTCCAAACCTAGGTCAAATTCCCACAAATGGTAATTATTTGGGAATGCATGTTTTATTGATTAATTTATAAATTTTATTAAAGAATGTGAACTTTATAAATTTTTCAATCAAATATTTACTTCTCCCTATCTTTTTCACATGAAACATTGAAAACCTACTAAAAATTTAACTAAACTTTCAATGAATATGAATATCCAAACCTCTTGACCTCTATGAAATCCATACAAAAATTAAAGGTAAAATTAAAGAGATCTAAATATTATCAAAATGCAAAGTTTGACTTAGCAACTAGGCGTACTCTCAAGTACAATTCTAGAAGTTTGATTCCTAATTGAATTCCCTCATTAATATTACACTAATTATTAAATCCTTGTGGAGTTTTTTTTTAGTACTATACTTCTAATGCAAATATCAAAAGTTTGGATCTCCATAAAATGTTTACAAAGTGATATTTTAGTTATATTTATAAAGGAAACACCTAAAATTGTAGAGTTTTTCTAGATAAGACACTCCAAATTGAATATCTAAAAGTCCAAAACTCCACTAAATCCTCACAAATGATAATAATAAGAAAATTATCATTAAAAATAAGGAATTAAAGGATACTTTTAAAATCTAACATATGTTTTATTCCTATGTTACACCTACATTCATGTAGGACCTAGAGTCAAGAAATTGAAGTAAAAATTCAAAGGACTCATTCTGACCTCAAATATCCATAGCACATGAGACTCCATTATAAACATGAGAATATGACATGTATACATGGAATATACTTAGCATAGGAGGTAAGGACCCAATGTAACAAGCAGGGAAAAGAGGATGGTTCATATTGGAATTACATAAGCTTTTGGATTCCTTACAAAAATCCAATATCTAGAGTTGGTAATGGCATATTCTAAGAATTATATTGTAGGACAAAGGAGTGGTCACTTCTTAAGGTAGATTTTTTGTAGATCTCACTCTAGAATGAAATTTTGAGACCCTTCATATTCCTCTTCATGAAGAGGCAGTGATAATAATAATGAAAAATTATCTAGATCACTATAACCAAGATGTGGATATTTTTTTTAAAATAATCAACAAAATGTGGATCAAAGTACCAAAGTCTAGAATCTCAAAGATCCCAAAATATCTTTTGAGAAGTAGTTTCTAGCCCAATATTAGAAACATGTATTGATGGTGATTTATGCACAACCAACTCAATTAAAATGATAGACCCTTTACTTCTCTTCAAAATATTAGAGATCCTTATAGGAGCCAACTGCAAGGTTCCTTTTTAATTAGGTCTTGATCGAGTTGGAACATTTGAGTGGTGTATGTGATTTTTTAACAAGGTTTATTTGTCGGTAAAATAAAACCTAAACACACATTCATAGTCATGTACTTTTAATTTATTGAATAGAGATTAAATCCTTAGAAACTCTAAAGGGAAACTACTCGTCCAATATACTTCTAGCCTATCCTATTCTATTCTATAATTTCTCAACTACAAAAAGATCAAAAAGGATGGCTAGGGTTTAGGTAAACAAAAATAAAATAAATGAACAATGGTAAGATTAGATTTATTTTTTAGTTCTAAAATATTTAATGAAATCAAAATAACCAATATTGTAATGAATAGAATTCACACAATTATCCACAACACCAGTGCAAGAGTATAAGGAAAATCATTGCAATGGTATTTCAAGTGAAATGTATTAAAAAAACCATATTTCATGAGCCAATAAGTATAGTATGTAAGAAGTCATGTGGATTTTTTTGGTCTCCCATTCCTCTGTTAATTACTCATATAATGTGTCACTGATCAAGGTAGCCTAGTCTATCCTCTTGTCATCACATATATGCAAAATAAAGGAAACCATCAAGGGATATAATTCCTTAGCTTCAGGTAACTTAAATAATCTACTAAGGAGGATGATCATGTCCTTGGGATCCTCCTAGAATTCACTTATATTAATTTCTTTGGCCATTTTTATTACTGACTTCCTTCAATGTAGCAACAAGAACTATCATTTATGAAGTTTATTTCTTGTACAATGTGGCTTTCATAGTACCTCAAAGACTCATTCATATTGATTTTATCATACTAGGTATAATTTGGAAGAATAAACACCCTCTTAATCACATTTAATATTATATATAATATAGTTTGGCTTAAAAGGCCAACCACTTTCCTTTGTCTCTAATCATAAGCCCTGGCAATTGGCATAGGCTAACACCAATTCAGGAGACTGAAATAAAATTAGGAAGGCAATAGCTTCAATCAATCTTGAATTTTTCATGCATTGATCCATGAAGGTTCTATATCTCATAGCACTAACCATTTATAAAAATTCTTGAAAATTCACATGTTCAAGATCTATGTCTCCAATTTCTACCTATGGAGAGAACATCTTTGATACTAGAAATTATCCTTTATTCTCATATTTATCTCTTTTGGTTGGGATTTTTCTCCTTGCATGAGTACTTTAAACCATAGAAAATGCTTATTAACATTCTAACCAATCAATACATCAACCTATTTCATTAAATATCACTATATTAAGTAGTATCCCTTTAATATGAAATAAGAAGTAGAGGCCCATGGGCATATAGATATCATCACAAGGTTACTAAATAAGAAACATAAACATTCTATAATTTCAAGGGATAGGCCTCAAGGGAATGTTAGAGTTCATGAGTCAAGGATGCCTACTAATGACTACTTTGCAGGAAGGGAGTCTAATGACAAATGCACTTGACACTTAAATTATATCAAGGATAGACTTCGAGGAGACCAATAAATTGGAACTTAGATAAGGGAGATCTACATTTTCACTCCAAAACTAGATTAACACTTAATATTGTTGGGATCATGCTTCAGAAATGATGCTAATTGGGTACTTGATAGGGAAACTTTAAAACTCTGAATTTAAAAAATAACACTATTGAAACACCATCAAGATCAAATTCAATAAAAATATTAACTTGGTACTTAAATAAGAGAGCTCTAAAACTTTGACTCCAAAAATAAATTAATGCTAAGCTTGTTAGGATAAAAAATTGGGGAAAATGATAAAAATATATTGAAATAAGAGGAACCAAAATATCCAATTTTGAAAGGATATAAATCTATCTAAGTGTGGAAATTAGTTAGACCCTTGTGCACTCAAGAGGACACTACCATCAATTTTTTAAACATGCAACATCAATAAATCAAAGATGGACATCTCTAATAGACTAATGGGATGATGACATAATTATTAGGACGTCATCGAGAAAAAATGGTTCTCAACTCCAAAAAATGGATCCACCAAAGGGGACACTTTGAAAACAAAAAAATTATGTAATGAAAGGCCCTTGAAACCAAAAACACACGCAAACACAAACATGAAAAACAAACAAACCCATAAACAAGAAACCCCAAAGAAAAAAGTGGAAAAAACACATAAATATAAATAAGAGACCATCACACAAACACCAATGCATGAAAATAGTAGAAGAAAAATATTGATGATGAGACTAAGAAAGGAAGCCCTACTTGGTCACACCAATTAGTATGGCTTGTGAAGCAATACAAAAATAAACCAAAATACACACAAACAACAAGCATTTCCACACATAATTCCTACTACCAAAAAAAATCCTCCAACTAGCCAACAACAATGTAAGAAAGTTTTTAGATCATTAGAATACAAGTGCAACAAGGAAAATTAAATTAAATTAAAAAACAAGAAAATAAAAAATAAAAATGGGAAAAACACACATGTGGGTAGTCCACCAGTAATGTAGAGACAAAGGGGTAGGTCAGGGTGATGTCACATTGTCTACACTAGAGTCTTTGAGATGAAGGTTTTAGTATGTCCTAAAGAGTATTCTCGAATAATCAACCTTGAAAGTCCAATAAAGGGAATATGTACCAAAGAGAAAACCATAGATATAAAAAAGGAAGAAGGCCCAAATCCAAAAGAAAAGGAAGAAAGAAAATAAGAAAACAAAACGGAAACAAAAGGAGAAGAGAGGAGAAGAGAGGAAGGGGAAGCCCCTGCTTCTGCCTCAAGAAAAAATGTTTTTGAGAATTTTAACACCATGGAGCTCCATAGTAATATACTTCTAATATTTTCCCTATTATAATCATTACCAAGGGACCAACTCTACCAAAAAATTAGGACATCATAAGGTTCCCATAATAGAATACTAAAATACTATGACATGTGCAATTGATTTATTCCCTCAAAGCTAAGGCTCAAGTCAAAATAGGGTGGAATTCACATAAGGCTACAAAATTCAATTACATTCCTCAACTAATCAAGGGTCTATTAGATTGCATCATGTAATTAAGTAGACATTATTTAGGCATGACTTGGGCATTTATTTTCTTCCATTTGAGTATTCATAGCCTCAATTGTGCTACCTTTAACTTTCATCAAGCATAGCTCTGTGCTAGCCAAGTGTTTATAGCCTTGGTAGATATTACTTGAATCACCCAAGTAATTGAGTTCTTGTGATATATAATATATATGTATTACACACATTTTCTTTGTTTTCTTGTTGATTGCATCTATTCATGTCCATTTCTTTCATTCTTATTTTTAACTTTTTTAATCTATCTCAATTTTGAGGCTTGTGAACAATCCACTATGTTGCTAACCAAGAGAAAAGGTATTAAGAACTCTTCCTAAATCTTATAGTTCTAAAGTCTCTACTATTGAGGAAGCTCATAATTTGGATAATTATTCTAGAGATTAGATGTTTGGTGCTTTAACTTCTTTTAAAATGAGAGAGTTTGGTAAAGATGCTACAAGTAAAGAAACCACCTTTAAAGTCTGCAAAGTAGAGAAGGTTGATGAATCAAATCCAAATGATCTTGATGAGGTGGAAGAAAACTTTGTAAGGAGATTGCAAAAGGGCATTGGTAAATACAAAGGTCAGTTACCCTTTAAGTATTTTAATTGTGGAAATGGGTCATTATGCTTCTAAATGTCCAATCAAAGTTATAAATGACAAACATAAGAATCATGAAGGTAAATATGTCAAGAAGGGTTATTATGTTGAAAAAGACAATGGTGTATCTGATGATGAAGAATCTGACTATCATGGTGAATACAATGATGAATTCTTATTCATAGCTTTAAATGTTGGAACTATATCTACTAATTTTGAAATATGTGTGAAGAAAAGTGTTGTGAAAATAAGTCATAAGGTTGAAGGGACTATGGTGACTTATTTTCATGCAAGAGAAGAGGGGAACTACTGGATTACATATGGTGGATGCTCAAATCAAATGATAGATGATAAGAGTAAGTTTGTTAAACTTCATAGGTATGATAGTGGTATTGTTAAGTTTTTTGATGATACATCTACTAATATTTGTGGAAAAGGTTCAATTAGTTTTGATGGAAAGCATAAAATAGATGATGTTATTTATGTCAAGGGTCTCCAGCATAATCTTCTAAGTGTAGGAAAAACATGTAGTATAGGATATAATCTTGTGTTTCAAGATGTTGGTTGTGAAATCAAAAGAGGGAGCTTCGATACTTTGGTTGTTGCTAGAGCAAGAACAGAAGGCAATGTTTATCAACTCAAAGGTGGTGGTGTTAAGTTCTTTATGCCTCAAATCAATAAAAGTTAGCTATGGCATAAAAGAATGGGCCACGCCAATTTTGATAGGTTAGTGAATATCAATTCTATTGATGTTGTGAGATATTTTCCAAAGATTACAAAGCCTATCAATACAACATGTAAGGAATGTCAGTTTGGAAAGAAAACAAAGAAGAGATTCAAGACTAAGGAATATTCTACCCCAGGTCCTTTGGAGTTGGTGCATATAGAACTGAATGAACTTACTAGAATAAGAAGCTCGCATGGTGCCATGTATTTCATGTTATTAATTGATGATTATTCTAGAATTACTTGGGTGACATTTTTCAAAGAAAAATCAAAAGCTCTAGATAAGTTTAAAGAATTTAATTCTATGGTTGAGAATGAAATAGATGTGAAGATTAAATGCTTAAGGTTTGAAAGAGGTGGTGAGTTCAACTCCAATGAGTTTAAATTTTTTTGTGAAACTTATTGGGTTAAAACTGCATTTATCAGCTCCTATGACTCAACAAAATGGAGTTGTGGAAAGGAAGAATAAAATAGTTCAAGAAGCAACAAGAATAATGATGAAGGAATAAAATCTATCAGATGTCTATTGGAGAGAAGCAATTCATATTGCATTCTACATTATTAACAAAGGTCAAGCAAGATTGAACAGTTCTAAGATTCCCTATTAATTATGATATGGTAAACCTCCTATTGTGAAATATTTTAGAATTTTTGGAAGAAGAATCTATATCAAAAGAGATGAAGAGAACTTAGGAAAGTTTGTTACAAGATCTAATGAAGGAATCTTCCTTGGATATTCTATAAGAAGTAAGGCCTATTGATGCTACAACAAAAGGTTGAAGAAGATAGTTGATAGTGCAAGTGTCAAAGTGGATGAAGAACCACATCAAATTTTAGTGCTGATAGAAGGATATGAATTTGATGAATCCCCTTGCAGTGAAGAAGAAAATGTTGAAGAGAAAGAAAAGGAGATTGCAGTTGAAGAGGAAGAGGAAGAAGCTCTAGAAAATATCCCTAAGACTCCTAAGTATGTGTAGAAGAATTTTTCTGAAGATCAAATCATTGGGGATAAAAGAAAAGGTATGTTAACGAGAAGAAAATATGTTATGATAGAGGATCAAGTAAAATTTTGTTTACTTTCAGAGCTAGAACCTAAAATAGTGACTGGGGCTTGCAAAGATGAGAATTAGATCAAGGCTATGAAAGTAGAGTTGAAACAAATTGAGAAGAACATGACTTGGGAATTGGTACCAAGGCATACAAATAAGAATGTGATAGGAACAAAATGGGTTTTTAGGAACAAGTTGAATGAGGATGGAAAAGTTGTCAGAAATAAGGCTAGACTTGTGTGTAAAGGAAGTAATGCATTCAAGAACAAAACATATCTTAATCTGATATCACTTTCTAAGAGATAAAGTTGTAGAGAATGAGGTGAAGCTAGAGTATGTACCTACAAAAGATCAATTTGCAAGTATTTTTACAAAGGATCTTCCAAAAGATACTTTTGAGTATCTCTGGTCGAAGTTAGGGATTATTGCCCCTCCTTATTTCAACTAGATTCATAAGATTGTCCATCAGTCCAATGGAGAAATCAAGATTCATTCTTTGTTCTAGACTGATGGAGGCTACCTCTTAGGGGGATTAGGTAGTAATTATTGATTGGTGCAATCAAATGGAGCATATTTTGTGCCCCTAAGAGGGAGAGTGTATAAAAGTGAGAGTAATGGAGATAATTAGTTTCTTTTTGGTGTTGAAAGTGTTGTTTAAAGTGGTGCATGCAGATGCAAAAGATGTGTGAAAGGTACAGGTTTTCCCTTTAAGTTTTTTCAAAGAGAGAGTAAGAGTTCAATATAGATAAGAGAAAGAATAGTGAAAATCTCAAGTATGTAGGAAAGATATTTGGATAAGTTTATTGCCCTTTTCCATTGATGTCAAAGGGGGAGAGAGTTGGTTCAAAAACCATAGTTTAGAAGAGCATTACAGGAGAGAGTTAGAGTGGTTGAAAAAAACCATAGTGTAGGAAAGTTGGTCTAGAAGACACATGAGGAGAGATTGTTTATAGGAGTGAAGGGTAAGAGATTCCCCAACCAGGAGAGTGCTACTAGTTGTAGAGTTATTGTTGGTTGCTTTTGTTGTTGATGGTTTTTCAGAGAGCTGGTGTTGCCATGAATGACAAAGGGGGAGGTTGTTGGAAGCTTGTTGGTGTTTTCATTGATGTCAACCCTATAATTGGAGTTTTTGGAAGTAGGTGTTGTCATTAGTGTTGTCATTGATGTCAACTCCTTGTATGTAAATATTGTTAGAAGATTGAGTATAGTTGGGAGATTTTTGGAGCTTGCTAGTAATATTGGATGTGTTGTGGTTTGATGTCAACCCTAGTGTGGAAAGTGTTGGTGTTGTTGGAGAGTGTTGTAGATGTTGTAGATGTGTTGGAGAAGTGTTTTTAGTGTTGCTAAGGTAGTTGGTTCACTTGGTTTTCAAGTGCTTTTGAGAAAATTTGAATAAAAGAGTGTGCAAAGTGACAGAGGTGTGTTCAGTGTTGTGCTCCACATTTCTTCATGGTTGAAGATATGCTTGTGTGGTTTGGACATGATGATCAGAGGTGTTATATCCAAAGTTTTAGGTTTTGGATCATGCGATAGTGGAAGATGTGTTTGACAAAGTGTATGTCTATGAAGAAGATTGTCTAGGAGAAATGGACTTGCTATACATTTCTCCATGTTGAAGTTTCTTGGCTTGGTGATTTGGGAACGTTCTTATATTATCTATATCTACTTTCCCTTGTGGTTTTAGGTGTAGATGTGTTCTACAAGGCTAGTTAGTGAGTTGTATGTTTGTGCCAGTGTGTCTAGTTGCACAAAATAAAAGTGTTCTTCAATTTTAGGTGGTTGCATCAGTAGTGTTGAATATTCTGATGATTTTGAAAATTATTGGATGTTGTGGAGAGTCGTTGTGTGGTTCTTGAGATATTTCCAAACTTGGAGAGGTGTGTATGTTGTCACTTGTTAGTTTACTGTAGGTTTGGTCGACCTAGCGTGCTAGCACTAATTGTGAAGATTGTTTGTTGTTTTTGGAAATGTGGTGAAGCATTTCAAAGAAAATTTAGGTCCTAGTTAACCCTTGTCATGGTCCACCTTCACTTCTTTCCATCATATAAGTGTTTTATGTTGATCTATTTGGTGTTGTAGGTTTGAGGTGCATATGTTTCATTAAGGCCAACCTAATTGAGATTGTCTTAGGTCACATATGGTATAAATATAAAGTGAATTGTTGGAGATGTAATGTACATTGTGTGTGGTGTGAAAGATGTGAATGTGATCAAGTGTGGTGATCTGAGTGTGAGCTTAAACGCTTATAAATTCTAGATGAAGTTAGCATAAGTTGTCTACATTTCAGTATGTTAAGTGAGTTTTATGTGCTTAAGTGGAACTGCACTTTCAACATAAGTCAGATGCATTATAAGTAGTTCATATTTGGTAGTGAGCCAACCTTTCTTCTATTCTTCTTTCTTCTAGATAGTGAGTCCTTTTGGGAGTGAGCCCTTCTTCTTTTTCTAGGCAGTGAGCCTAATTGTATTCGGTATTGCAATTCATATATTTGTGAGATAATCCTCACTATGGTTTTTCCCTTCTTACATTTTCCACGTAAATCTGGTGTTCTTATGTGTTTGGTTGTGTTTTCATCACTGTTTCATTTATTTGCATTCTGCTAGTGCATGATAAGGGTTTGAATGTTAATGATGGATTGAATGTTTTATGTGTACAACCGATTCACCCCCCACCTCTCGATTGTTCGATGCATCTAACATGAAATTATAAATACTAAATTGTATTGGATAAATATAGATGGTATCTTATTGAGATTTTTTGATGAAGATAAAGCCACTAAGGTGCTAACTAAAATTCATAGTGGGGTATGTGGAGGTCATTTTATGGACAAAACAAATACACACAAAGTCCTTAGATCTGGATAATGGTAGCCATCCTTATTTTCAGATACTTATAAAATTGTTAGAAATTGTGAAACATGCCCAAAAGATTCTAGTAAATCAAAATACGTTAGAGCATTACCCTTAAGACCTTTGATAGTGGAAAATCCTTTTCAACAATGGGGAATTAACTTTATTGGTGAAATTACAGAAAGATTAAGTGGAGGAATTAAGTGTGGAAATATATTATTTCACTAAATGGGTTGAGGCAATTATAACTAGGAAGGAAACAAGCAAAGTTGTCATTGATTTATTCATGGAATGCATAGTCACAATGTTTGGATCTCTAAATAGGTTAATCGTTGATAATGCTATGTGTTTTTATGTCTAATGAATTTTCAAGATTATGTGAAACTTATTGAATAAATATGCCATTCATCTCCATATCACCCTCATGGTAATGGACAAGTTTAATCAAGCAATACAAGCTTGTTGAAGACCATAAAGAGAATGCTAGGAAAATATAAGAAATCATGGGATTCAAAGCTCAGACTAGAATTATAGGATAATAGAGTGGTCATTAAAAAGTCTATAGTTAAGTCACCATATGAGTTAGTTTATGGTTTGAATTCCTAAATTCATGTGAACAACATACTACCTATGTACAAATTTATACAAGAGTATGGTGGGGAACTCCTAGTTGCTATAGCTTACAAAATCACTCAACAAATTGATCTAGATGAGAGAAGAAGACAAGCTCATGTAGAAAATTTAAAGATACAACATGAAGTTAAGTATATGTATGACAAGAATACTAGTGACATGAAGTTTCAAGTTGGTGACTTGGTATTATTGTGGAATGCAAGAATGCAAGATAAAGGAAAACATGGTAAGATTGATCCTTTATGTCTTGATCCATTTATTATTAATTCCATTCACAGAGAGGATTCATATTCCTTGGTGATTGTCAATAGTGAGGTACAAGAACTGTTTGTTCATAGATAGTTCTTGAAAACCTACTTTTCTAGTCAATAAGGTTTTCATGCATTTTTTGTTTTATTTTTATTTTGTATAGTTTTCCCTTTCTTGTTGGTGTGTATTTTTTTTTATGTCTTTCTCATCCAGTCTACATCCTAGAGTTTTGAATTATCACCATGCTTATGTGAAACATGCATCCCCAAACATGAGCCACTATTAAGATTCTTGTATATCCTAAAGATTTAATCCATGAATTTCCTAAGTTTTAAGACCTAAGTTTTAAAACCCTATGGATTTATCCCCAAACCATCACTTTATGTTCTAATTCAAAAGTGACTTCTTCAACCCATTCCTAATCACTTAAGTTTCCCTACGAAGCATTTTATTATTTGTTTATTAACCCCATTTATTCTAATGAATTGTTCACCCATTTAACATTCGTGCTCTAATAATCGCTTAAGTGCCTTGTCCAAGATTTTAAATGTGGCCCCACCACTTTTCACGCTAGATCCATGTGTCAAGCCCTCATTATCGTATTGAATTATTTTATTGTGGACTTAAATTCATCTTTTTTTGATGAATAGGCATTAATCTATATTAATAGCAAAGATTAAAATACATATCCACAAAAAAAGGGTGGGTGGTAAGAAGGCACACCCCAAGAGTCACATGGGCCTAGCCTAGAAGTCCAACATTACAAACATAAGAAAAGGCCATTAAGCAGCCAAAGTAGTACCAGCAGAGCCAGGAGGGTCTCTGTCATCCAATTTTTTCCCCCATACATTAGCAAGGTTTGGAGTGATGTGAGGAGGAGGACCCCAACCATCATCAACACCTTTATCTTTATCTTATTTATCCTCGTGTCAAAGCAAGATTGCAAGTGCTAGACGTGAAATACATTTAGCAGAGTCTGGCCAACCAAAGCCAGAAGCAAGAGTAACATCAAAGGGACACCCATAACTGCCACCGTTGCTCCCCACCACTCCTCTAGAGGGCCACCCTTGGCCATCCTATGGAGGAGGAGAACAAGACCGTCGAGGAAGGTGAGAACCACGCTGAAGAGGAGGCAAAGAGAAAGGGCGAGCAAAGCTACTTTGTTGCTGGCCCTGAGAGGGAAACTATCTGTGTGAAGGGGTAGATGAAGTAGGAACCCGAGCCACAGTGCATGAGACATTGTCCCAATGATCCAAAAGCACCTAAAGGTGAGCCACCTCAAGTGCAACCTTGTTTTCTTGAACATGAATCTGCAAGAGCACATTAGAATAAATAATAGCTTTAGAATATAAAGAAACATTTTTATCCATTTGGGTTTTAGGAAATATGCATGCATTTCTATCTTTCCAGACACTGAAGAGGATTTCCACTTTGAAAGTGTGCCAAAGCTAGGTATACTTAGCAAGAAGACTGGGCGAGTCTCCCAGCAAAACCATATGCCAGGAGAAGGGCTCTGATCGAAAAGGCTGAAAGAGGTCATGAATCCAAGTCCAAAATTGTTGGGCTCTAGTACAAAACCAGAAGAGATGCTTAAAAGACTCAACTTGCCCATAAAGAGGGCATCGAGGGTCCTAGACCCCAAGTGAACAAGCCAAGACCCCACAGGCAAGCCTTGGAAAAGAATACACCAAGCAAAGTCGGCGAGTTTTGGATCAACACTTGCAGAGAATATTTTTTGCCAGACATGAGCAGAGGACTGGAGAAGCCATATTTGGTTAAGATTGTCAATCATTGGAAAATGCAATGATAGCCACATATAGCCAAGCCTAGGCTTGTAATTCCTAAAAGGGATGTCTGGGTACCATTTCCAATCCTTCCACCAAGGCTTGGACCCATGAATTCCCACCTTATGAAGACACTCTATAGGAATAGCATTCACCAGAGTATCATAAGTATCACGATCTTGGTTTTGAAGTCTGTACAGTACACAAAAATCTTCCCATGGCATAATTCACATTGTGGGTTTGTGAAACACATGTTGCAGGGTTTGAATGTCTTTCTTGTGAAACCTTATCACCTTAAGCCAAGATGACTTGGCCAAAGGTTGACCATTACTAGCAAAGAGAGGTGACCACCAAACATTCTGTTGATTGAGTGAAATCCCATCACAGAAACCAGATCCGACCTAGTGAAGCTAAGGCTTAATCGCCTCCCAGGCTTTCCAAATGCTCTTGGCCATGAAAGTACCCATGAGTTGGATTGGTTCCTTCATGACTAGAAGGGTTTGAAATCCAATTCCTTTCTAGGTAGGTCTATGAACAGGAAAGTTGGATTGAATGCAATGCCTAAGTAGAATTTTCTAGGCTTCATCTCCAATAAGGGCTCTAATTATCCATTTCACACACAAGGCAATCCCTTGTCGTTGAGTGGAGAGCAGACCAAGCCCTCCAAAGTCTCTAGGAATGCAACAAAACCCCTAGGCAACACGTTGAAACCCTCTTTGGGACTCTGTAGAGGCCCATAGAAAGTCTTGAAGCAACTTTTCAAGCCTGGCATAGGCAACTTTCGAAGGGGCCCAACAGGAGGAGTAATAAACATGAGTAGCCACCAAAATCTTCGAGCACACTTGGAATTTTCCTACCAGAGAGAGAGGCTTGGTTATCCAATAGGATAGCTTTTGCTCAATCCTAGAGAGAATGGGTTGCCACAACTCAGCTGGAGAAGCTCAAAAGGTGAAGGGAATACCCAGAAACCAAAATATTTTCCCTAGCCCAATCCATTTCCAACCATACTACTGGAACCAGTGAGAAGTGAGCAAAATAGACTGCCTATAGCATAATTTTGTATGCCACTGGATAGGAGAGCCATATGCAAGACAAAAAATGTTGAGATAATCAAGGGCCCTTGATATTATTTTCTTCCTCCAAAAGGGTGAGGAAGGAGTCATCAGCAAAATGGCTATTCACAAGTTGAGCCTGGGAGTTAGGCAGAGTGATACCTTTGACACACCGTTGAGAGACCACATTGACCAACAGATAGCCAAATCCTTTGGCAACAAGCACATAAAGAGAAGGAGCAAGCGGGCATCCTTTTCGAATGGAGTGCAAAAGACCAAAGGCTAGAGATTGGATGCCATTAATGGAGATACAAGTAGAGGCGTTTGAAAAAAGAGTTTGGAGAGCCTGAATGAAGTTAGGCCCAAACCCCAAGGCTTTCAACATGGCCAAAATAAAGGGCCCCTCAATGCAGTCATAGGCTTTAGCAAAGTCTATCTTGAGAGAAAAATCTTTTTGGTCTGAACGTCTGGCCCACTCCATACCTTCCCACACAACAATGATATTATCCAGAATAAATTTGGACTTGATAAAACTAGTTTGCATCAGACACACAATTTGAGGCAGAAGATGGTGGATTTTCAAAGCCAACACTTTGACAATGATTTTATAAGAGACATTAAGGAGCATGATAGGCCGCCAGTTACAAATATTCTCGGGATCCCCAGGCTTAGGAATGAATTTAATATTTCCTTTGTTAATTATATTACCCATGGATTTGGAATGAAAAGCCTCAAGATAGACCTTATGCAAATCATGTCCAACACATGCCCAAAGGGCCTTGTAAAACTCACAAGGGAAACCATCAATCCTAGGGGCCTTGTCATCAACCATGGACTAAACGAATTCCTTCAAGTCTTCAACTGTGAGAAATTGCTCAAAAATATTTTTTTGGGCTGAAGATAGCTTATTTGGCACAATAGCAAGACAATCCTGAAGGGCTTGTTGTCACTCTAGCATGTAATCCTGAGCAGTGAAAACTTGTTCATAATTTCAAACAAAGGCATGGAAAATGTTAGGTAGATCAGAGAGCACTTAGGATCCATCTTTAATTTTTTGATGCCAAGAGAAGAGCTTTTGGCATGCAGTGCCAAAAAAAACTCCTTGGAGGCACGATCGCCAACCTTTAACCAGTGTAGTCTAGCTTTGATTTGTGCACCCCTGGTAGCATAATTGTCTGCAACTTGATTTTTGTGTCTTAATTTTGCCACTATGACTTGCAACGATGGGGACAAAGGGATAATGGCCAAAGCCTCGGTAGCTGAGTGTAAGTCAGTTGTGGTAGCCTCATAAGATCACCAACAAAAAATGGCCATTTGGCACCCATAAATGTGCAAAACTATTGTTGTGCGATTGATAGCATCATTCCACCAATTAATCCAAACTGTATTATGACCTGGCCTACACTCCAAATTCCAAACTCTTTGAATGTGGGCCAACATGGGATGATGACAAAGCAGAGACGTGTTCAAAAGGAACTATGTTTTGTAGGCCCGAGGCTATCTTGTCTCCCATTCAATGTGAAAATAAATGGGGAAATGATCTAACAAAGTCACAACCACTAACGACTTAATCAGGAGTGAAGAGCTGTCAAAAGAGAAGAAAGATTGAGTCGAGATCATGGCACAGTCAAGGTGCTTAAATATCCTATTAGAGCTAGCTCTATAATTACACCAAGTGTGCTAGAGGGAATGAGAATGGTGGTGGATAATATTGGGATCAAAGACCCAATTTCTTACACATGTAAAACCATGCCTCTCGTTCACCAACTACTCGTCTGAATGGCAGAGTGTCATCTTTATCATACGCCATCTCAACCATATTGAAATCCCCACACAATAGCCAAGTAGAAACTGGAAATGAGTCAGCAATCCAACGCCAAAGCAAAGAGTGTTCCACAACATCATTAGAGGCATAAACATTAATAATCCTAAAAGAGTGATTATTAATATTGAGAGGGATTCAAACGAGCCAATGTATGGGGTCAGACCCATGGTCAAACACACAAGCATGCCACCATGGGGCCG
Source organism: Sequoiadendron giganteum (assembly GCA_007115665.2). Classification (NCBI taxonomy): domain Eukaryota; kingdom Viridiplantae; phylum Streptophyta; class Pinopsida; order Cupressales; family Cupressaceae; genus Sequoiadendron; species Sequoiadendron giganteum. Next base: position 248,904,000 of record CM021103.1, read on the forward strand.
AAAGGGTGACAGCTCCACCATGTCCAACATCATTAGCAGTGCAATACATATGACTCGCTGGAAAAATAGAACGACAAGCCGAAGCAAGAAAAAAACTAGAAATTTTAACTTCTTGGAGATAAAGCACTTCAATACCACTATACTTCAGAAAAGTATCCCTGACAGAGTACTTCCTGGATAGGTCTGTTAGACCTCGAACATTCCATGAGAGGAAATTCATGAGTGAAACTCCTCCATATCATCAGAGTTTGGCTCCTCCTCATCCAGAGTAGAGAAGTGATTCTACAATTTTTTGGGGGGAGCTAACCCAATTTGAATATTTAGAGAAGAAAGTCTTTCTTTGTCCTAAATATATTATCCTTCTTCTAATGGTGAAGAAGGATTGTGAAACCACTCTTGGGCTCTCATCACGAGAGGAGAAAATTTTGGTTGTGCCATCATAACGGTAGCAGGCTGAGGCATTGCCTTCGGCCTGGGCCATGTTGGAGTATTGTCAGCTCCGAACAGAGCTTCTTTCCCCTTCACCAAAGGGTTTGAAACATATTTAGTAGGCTCAGGGACTTTGGAGACCATTTGAGAGCCACTGGACTTGTGTTTATGATTCGTAATCGTGGTCCATTTCTCATCAAGTTTGGAAACAAAATTATCTGCCTTATGGAGTTTTTCATATTCCCGCGGCAAAGGAGTACAAGGCACTGCCAAAGGGCAATCCTTGATCTTGTGGTATGCAGACTGACATCTATAACACATGTTTGGCAGATTAAAATAAGTAACCTTCTGGGTATGCTAGAAATCTCCAATTTGAATGTCAATGGAGACTTTCAAATCTTGTGAGAGGTCTACCTCCACATAGATCCATTTTTGGGGTCAGGCCTAGAAAAACCTATCTGGCTCAATACAAATGACCTTCCCTTAGAGAGGATGCAATATGACTCAAAAAAGGCACACAAGGTAGGGGTAGCCCTGAAAACTCAATCTAGACTAGGACCCAAAACTTGGTGTCATCCGAGACAGCAAAGTCCTGGTCCATGATTGGAAAACCAATAGAGAAGACTTGACATACTAGGGACCATGATTCAAGATTTCTTGAACATGGCTGACCTCTGCAAAATGAAAAAGAAAACAACCCTTGGTAAAATTTTGGACCATATCAAGGAGGACCCCATGAGGGACCCAGGCCTTGTGGACCCATTCTTTAAGCACACTTTCAAGTGGAGTCCTCCCCACAAAGTACCCAACAAGGGTATGTTGCTCAAGCCATTTACAAGCATAATCAAACTCAGGAAATGGTAAAACCACATCAGCTAGGGAGTCAAAAGACTTACCTCATGAAACACTTTTGGAACAAATTTTTGGGGTCATTTCTTCAGAGGAGGAGCCATTGAGCAGAGTAGTTGAACCGCTAACACCAACAAAGAACTGCCAGGTTAGAGTCAATTAAAGGTATATTAAAATAAAAAAATCACAATAAATGTGAGCGTACACACAAAAAAAGAGGAAAATCCTACGTAAAGAACATAGTATGACGTAAGAGGGGCCAAGAGTGACTGTAGACACAAGAAAACCCTAGTCGAGCTCATACACCTTCTAATTGTGAGACTTTTTTTGTTTCCTAATTTCATCTTTTGGTTGAAGGTCATTAGGGTGAAAAATTATGACATTTTTCTTAAATGTGTCGACTTGTATCTTTATCACGAAGTCTATTTATTTCACATGTTCTTAATAGGGGCCCAAATTTGAAGCCATGACTATGTAGAGTATCATCAAGTGTTTTTTTCGATAACCTTTCAACCGTCAAGGTATTTTCCTCAGTGGCATATATGTGGAAATTTTTTATTGTGTCACGCTTGAATTTCTTATCAAATGCTCAAAATGTTTGAGTTCCTTTAGCTTGCAAAGATGCGACTAGTTGCCATGTATAAAATGAACCATTAACTTTGTAGTGGGTATGATACTTACATCATCAAGTGGAGTTTTCCCTTTGGATATTATCACTTAGGCTTATCATGGGATGAAAAGGAAGCTTTTTATTGAACTAGTGAAAATGTGACCATTCAACACATGGATCCTATTTAGTGTGGGCTTTGGTTTCTTCTCTACAACTAAAGCCAGTGCACACCATAAGAACTCACAATGAAATTGGCTCATGATATCATGATTTTTTCACTAGTATCTACCAAAATGTTCTATATTTTCAAGGCAATTGCATTTGTTCAAGTTATAAGAATCCTTGAAAATAATTTATGAAATCGAAGTTATTTGAGCAGTAATAGAATGAAGTTAGGGTTCCTCAAAGTAGTGAATGGGTAAGTTCAATTTCTCAATCTGAATTGTGCAGTTTTTATGTTTGAAATTTTCTCCAATCTGATTAGGTCATGTTTTCATTTGAATATGAAGAAAATAGTCCCTAGCCTTTGTGGAGGAAGTTAAGAATCCTAGTTTTTCTTAAATCCCTAGTTATCTAGTAGAAACCCTAGTTCCCAAAATGATTATATTGTTAGGAAGGTTGAAAAGGGGGTTGGATGAGGACATACTACAACAACTACCTAAGTCATCAAAAAGACTAAGAATGCTTGAGGAGTTGAAATAATTTTTGATAGGTTGCTAGATAGGGTAGATGATGTTCTAGTGATGTCGCCATGTTGGATCATGGATGGAATTTATTCAGATATAGTTTCAAAAAGTGCAATCACCTAGATCTCTATCAAACAAATGGAATTTTCAATTTGGGATGACTAGTAGTCCCAAATGTGTTCTAAAATGTGGACTTAGTCAAAGAAATTACAAAGATAAGTGACCCCAATGCTAGGACTATTTTAATGATAAGGGTGTAAAATTGGTAAGTCTAGATAGGAGATAAATTTGTGAGGTCTTCCACCTAAAAAATAATGCACATACCCCAACTAAGATCATATCACTCACCAAAGAGTATTTAAGGTATAGGAAGAGCTTCAAAATCAAATGGTTGCCTCATCACAAAAAAAATAGGTCCAAATAGGTAGTTGGTGAGATTCACTCATAATGAAATATAACTCCTTAATTATGATATTTTTGAAGATTATTTCATCAACACATACTTTGCGTTATGTCAAGTTTTGTATATGGATGCAAAAATACAAATACTAACAACCTTGTTAGTGATGGCTATTGATGTAAAACACAAGGATTTGAATAGAAATTTTGACTATTTCACTTTCATCTCAGATGGAATTCATGAGGCATTAATGACAATCAAATGTGATGAGAGAATTTTTTACTTTAAATGATATTCTCTCCTTGTTTACATTATATTGTATAGTGGAAAATTGATTTGAGCACCCCGAATGCATATAAGATCCCAAGATGAGAATAGATTATTTTTTCAGATAAAGAATGGACCTATATTTGGGATATGCATTGTGATAAGTCTAATCATGTAATATTTGAATGATTCTTTGTTAGGGAGGTCCTAAGAAACTTAAGGTTTCTAGTTAATTGGAGATTGACAAAGAAGGTCAGAAGAGTTTTTAGATCACTTGACCAATATCCTAATCTGGGGATTGTTCACAATTGGGGTGATTTGTTCTTTCATGTCAATTATACTATGATTAGGGTTTATGGTGCATCAATTGCACCCCACATATTGCCAAGATCAGTGCCAAAAATAATATTTTTCGAGATCATGTGGCAACTGAATGAAGAAGACAAGATTCATTTGAGGAATGTGAAGAAGGGGTCCTTACCACCAAGCACCATCTTCTTAGATTTCATGATCATATAAAAATAATTCTTGGAGTTGTTATACTCCAAATTATAAATATACAAAATGGAAGTGGATGTGAAGAGAAAGTGTGAGCCATAGAATTATATCCATAAATTAAGAATCCAAATCAAACTGGATAAGTATACACATCAATTTGATAAAATTTAGGGCCTGATTAAGAATTGATCCTCTAAAGGTGATCTCCAAAAGAGAAGAGAATAGTAGGTTAGGGTTCAAATTGAAGAAGAGAAAAATTTTCTTACAAAGATTCCTACTCAAAAATTGAGGATCCAATCCTCAAAATTTTGATGATGATTGACAATGTTGCTAGTCTCTTGGCCAAGGTTCCTAAATTAGTAATGGAAATGTCTAGGCTTACAACTCAAATAATTGTACATTAGCTTCCTCAACAAATTCAACCTCTACAATAAATAGGTCCTCAAGCCTTGGTTAAATATCCTGATGATGATGATGATGATGATGTGCCAAGCAGAAATAAGGAAATTAGTCGATTCACCCTCAAGAATCATGGTTGAGGCTCCTCAAGAAATAATGTTGGTACATTTTGAGACAAAGGGAGATGTAATAAATGATGTTAGAGTATTGGCATGCACAACCTTCATGTTAGATGACAATTTTCTTAGGTCTAAGGAATTCATTTTTTCCTTATTAAGAATAAGGCTAAGAAATATGTTGAACAGTCCGGATAACTGAGAGGGGGGTGAATCAGTTATCACAAAACACTTCATTTCTTTACTTAATCTGGAGCAATCTTAAACCAATCAAATATTAATTAAAATATATATGAACATGCAAGCACTTAACAACACCATGCACAACAGACAAAAGAATTTACATGGAAACCCAAGATGGGAAAAACCATAGAGAATGCTAATTCTCAATTATAAAGCACTGGTTAAGGTGACACCGGTTAAGGTGATTTTTACAAGGGCTCACTGCAGGTAAGGCTCATTGTTGATGGGCTCATTGTCTGATTAATACAAAAATAATTGATTACAAAAATAGACAAAACATGAACTAATGAAGTTGCATCTACATATGCATGAATTCAGTTTTGGTTAAGAACACAATATCTAACTATAGCAGATCTGGTTAAGAATATTTTGCACACCTTCTTTGCACAACCTCTGTAATACATATTGCTTCTTCTTGACACTTTCCTTCACTTCCTTCTCTATTCCTTGTCGCACAATCCTTCGTACCCTTATCAATGTTCGCACACACCACACTTCTTCTACTGATACTTAAGAGATGTTCCACATATGTATATATACCCAAAGAACAAAATGAGTCGGCCTAGTAAAATATGTCAGCTTGAAGAAAAACCTTGAAATATTCAATAAGGCTTGGCACGCTAGAACCAAACCCAAAGGATAGGTTGCACATAGAGATCTTCTTACCATGTTAACACGGGGCCCATAAATAGGTCATACATAAGATATAGCATTAATTCCAAAAGATGGCAAACATGAATTACATGAGATATATTCTAGAGCCGATGGAAACAGCACAACCAAGACCAAATCTTGATCAACATCAATTGATAGGAATGCCACAACCAAGACCAAATCTTGATCAACATCAATTTCAATACCAACTAGAGGAATGTAGTTGGACATGCCAAAAATATGCTACATGAATGTCTGGATAGCAAGGATACCCAGAATAAACTTTAGGCACAACAACCAATATCAAAAAGATTAATCTTCATTATTCTGCATTAACTGTCTTCCACAGATGTCCCAAAAAGAAGTACTACTATATCTGGATCAAGGATAACATCCACACTACACAACATTATAGGATAGATCATTTATGTATATCATCCAGAGCACAACCTTCCGGATCCCAGGTTTTGATATCAATGACAATAATTCCAAGTCAACAACTTCTCAACAATCTCCCCTTTTGGCATTGATGGCAAAACAACAAAAAATAAAAATCACAAAAACTGCAAAACAAAAATACTCCAAGCACCCCCCCTTTGTCAAGCAATCCAATTCCTCTTTTTGTTTTTGTTTTACTCTTCAATTTCTTCCCCTTTTTTTCCATCAAAGGCAAAGGGCCAAATAAGAACATTCAGAAAATCAAGTAAAATTAACACTTTTCACATGAAAAAAATTCTTGTACCTTTCTCTCACAATTGGAAGAATCTTCTTCCAAGCTTGTATTGAAAAAACCATTCTTGCACACACACTTTCTTGTAGAACCAATAGCCCAAATGAATGTGACTAGTCTAGAGATAGGCACTGTCATTCACAATCCTCTACATTAGAAAGTATCTCGGAGAGATGATCCAACCATACCTCAACAATTTATTTAACCAGCTAGAAGGTTTTAACCAAATCTTCACTCTGTCTTTGAGTAGACAATAACTCAAATTGCAACTCACCAACTCTTATTCTCTGTTTTCCATCTTTATCCTTGAATAGGTCAAAGCACTTCCCAATATCATTCAATTCAGATTCAATAGCTTCAATTATGCTTCTAAATTTATTAACAACATCAGGCCACCAAAGACAATATTTGTAGATATTAGACATTTCCTTAATGCATTCTCTTGTCTCACCAATGTGTTTGGATAAATTTTGTTTGGCTATGACACACCTTCTTTCAATCATAGCTTGGAATTTATCTCCTTCACATTTTTCCTACAACAACCTCTCTTCAACAAATTCTACCAGATCATTCGGTAACAAGTCAGAAACAATAGAAATAACAATACCCTTTTTGAGCATATAATCAACCAACACATCTTCAATTCTAGGCCGACTGACCAAAGAGCAGGCATTCCACATTTCACCAATCTTTTTCATATCACCCTCATTTAACACTGAATGAACTTCATCTATATCCAATGGAGGCTCTTATTCCTTCTCCTTCTCTTCAAAGATAGTGATGACATCCTTTGTGTTAATTTTCTTCCTTTTGGGTTTCGGAGGGGAACCACCAATGACAACCTCTAACTGCCTCTTACCGAAGGAGGAACCCTCCTCAAACTAACTGATAGGTGTAGCACAAGACACTATCACACCAAAGCACATATTCATCTACAAGGATGAGAAATAAACTTTGCATGCATTTGCTTTATCTTCCATACATTCCAAATATCTGTAAACTTGCTTTCCGACATGGATGTTGGACTTCAACTTAACATTCTCTTTTGATGGTAACGAATTCAGAAAGTAGAACAATAAACACATGAGTAGAGACCCAAACTGGAAGGGATAACTCTCAACCATAGAAATTTTGAGATTCTCAATTAGGTTTTCCAACATCAGACTACACAAGTCAAATTGTTGATTTTCCTTCACCATCTTATGTGCAAGATACACAACAATAGCAGATGTAGAACCTTCACAATTTCAAAATTAGATTTTGTATGAGATACCATAAGCAACATACCTTACTGCAGTATTGGTAATGGTATTTATCAGTAGTGCTCAGGGGTCTTTATCAATACCTCTAAGTTCCTCCACGTCTTTTTTTTTCACTGTTTTCCTCCCAAAGAGTTCACCAATTCTGCACAATCCAGTAATAGCTTCAATGGCTTCCTTGGTGATCAAATAAGGTTTGTCCAAAATGATGTTGCCATCCTTGAATCGACTCAATAGGAACAAGATAGACTCTATCAGCAAACCAGGGGAATTCTCCCCATAACTCCATACCTAGGGCACATACATTCTACAATTCATCAGCCTTCAACCCTAGCTCCATTTCCTTCATCTTCCAATGATCAAATTCATCCAAATCAACTCCCTCCAACTTCAGTGGAATATTGCCACTGGATTTGTTACCCATCAACACGAATTCCATCATCATTCTTAGCTTCTTCAATCTTTTATCACTCAACGAAAACCTCTTCTTCTTCTTTGCAAACTGTGAGAAGTGATTTAAAAACTCTATATTTTATCCTTAATTGCTCATGATGACTTCACCGCCAAAACATGCATCAATGACGCCAATAATTGTACTTCACTTTTCAATCAATTGGATTAAGCTTCATCATGCAACGTCACCTGGATCCAACTTAGTCATGCCAAAAACACATCAATCTTACTTCAGAGAGGGGGATCCGTTAAGATATGCATTGCAAAAACTCCCCCTGAGCCAAGGCAGTAGGCTCAGATTTCAGAAGAGATTGTACCGAGATTTGATACCACAGAAGAGCTCTCCACTCTTGTTTCCTTTTTCTTCCAAACCATGACTATCTTCTTCTTGGATTCATTTGATTTTGTAACCTCCTTTTTGTTTTGAGACTTTTCTAGAGCAACATATTTGCATGTGTTAGCATAATGTCTAAATTGACTACATTTATAACATCTATTTCTTGACTTAACTGAGTGAACCCTAGATCTGCACTGATTATCTTTGTGACCATAACCATGGAATAAGTAGTAATAACCATGAAATAGATTATTCATTCCATTCCTTCTAGCTGGATTAGACAATTAACTTTTGCAATGAATTGCTTTGTGACCAAACTTGTGATAGTTAAAGCATTGAATACTCGATTCCATCTTGCTTCTACACTCTATAGCCTTATGTCCAAATTTTTTGCATAGAAAAAAATGACCATTAAATGATAAGTACCTTTGAGCATTTGGTTGCCTCACCAGAGGTCTTTTTGTAGATGTTCTAGAGTTCTGGACCTTGCTTGTTTCAACAGATTTTGCTTCATTTCAACTGCTTTATCTTAACCCTTAGTATTCTAATTTGAGCTTTCCCTAGAGAAGCCAAGTCCTCCCTTATCCTTGTGACATTTTTGTAGGGACAAAATTTAATCCAGAATCATGCTACTTTTGCATACTTTTGCTTCTGATTTCAACCTTCTTAACTCTTGATCTAACTTCTTATTTTCTTCTAATTTTTGTTTAATGGTATCCTTGAGATTTTCTTTAGTCTTCTTCCATTCTTCCATTTTTTGTTTGATGGTATCTTTGATACTTTCTTCTTTCTCCTTCCATTCTTCCATTTTATGTTTGATGGTGTCATTGAGACTTTCTTTTGTCTTCTTGCATTCATCCAACCAAAGCTTTAGATTCACAACACTTTCCTTTGACTCTTTTAATTCTTCGCTAACCTCTTTGTGTCTTGCTTTGAATTTATAGATTTGCTCCCTTAGCTTTGAGATGCAAGCATTTGCCTCCTTGATGTTTTCTTTCAATTCCTCATTCTCAAATTTTGTGCTTCCCATATCACTTAATATTGACTTCAGTTCTTCAAAGTAATAATCTCCTGCCATTTTTTCAAACTGCCAAGATCTCCCTCAAGAGGTTAAGCTCTATCTACAAGGGACCAGGCTCTGATACCAATTCTTGAACAGTTTGGATAACTAAGGGGGGGGAGGGAGGGTGGGGGGCGTGAATCGGTTATCACAAAACACTTTTCCTTTCTTTACTTAATCTGGAGCAATCTTAAACCACTCAGATATTAATTAAAATAGATATGAACAAGCAAGCACTTAACAACACCATGCACAACAAACACCAGAATTTATGTGGAAACCCAAGATTGGAAAAATCATGAAGAATGCTAATTCTCAATTATAAAGCACCAGTTAAGGGGATTTTTACAAGGGCTCACTGCAAAAATGCTCACTGCAGGTAAGGCTCATTGTCGGTGGGCTCACTACCCGATTAATACAAAAATCACTGATTACAAAAATAGACAAAACATGAACTGATGAAGTTGCATCTACATATGCATGAATTCAGTTCCGATTAAGAGCACAATATCTAACTACAACAGATCCAATGAAGAATCTTTTGCACACCTTCCTTGCGCAACCTCTATAATATAGATTGCTTCTTCCTGACACTTTCCTTCACTTACTTCTCTATTCCTTGTTGTCCAATCCTTCACACCCTTGTCACTATTCACACACACCACACTTCTTCGATACCGATACTTAAGAGATGTTCCACATATGTATATATATATACCCAAAGAAAAAAATGATTTGGCCTAGCAAAACATGTCAGCTTGAAGAACAACCTTGAAATATTCAATAAGGCTTGGCACGCTAGCACCAGACCCAAAGGATAGGTCGCACATGTAGAGATCTTCTTACCACATTACCAAGGGACCCATAAATGGGTCATACATAAGATATATCATTAATACCAAAAGATGGAAAACATGAATTACATGAGATATATTCTAGAGCTGATGGAAATGCCACAACCAAGACCAAATCTTGATCAACATCAATTGATAGGAACACCACGACTAAGACCAAATCTTGATCAACATCAATTTCAGTACCAATCGGAGGAATGCAATTGGACATACCAAAAACATGCTACATGAATGTTTGGATAACAAGGATACCTAGAATAAACTTTAGGCACAACAACCACTATCAAAAAGATTAGTCTTCATTATTTTGCATTATCTATCTTCCAGAGATGTCCCAAAAAGAAGTACTTTCATATCTGGATCAAGGATAACATCCACACTATGCAACATTATAGGATAGATCATTTATGTATATCATCCGGAGCACAACCTTCCAAATCCCAAGTTTTGACATCAATGACAATAATGCCAAGTCAACAACTTCTCAACAAAATATACATTGATCACAAAGGAGAGGAATAAATATTTCTAAAGATGAGTGGAAGGATATAGGTAGAAAGGTTTTTGAGGAGGTGAATTATAATGTTATCCATATTAATCCAATGGAGGGAAGGGAGATTCTATGAAAAAATGGTTGTTTGTTATTGGAAGGATGGGATATTGCCTTTGTTGTTGCTCTAGATACAATTAGAATGAAAGATAGAGAAGAAACCATACTTCAATCAGAGGGAAAATCTCATGAACTTTACTTTGGCTTGTGGTTTAATGAAAAATATGAAGTCTTGGCAATATAATTAGTACATCCTGAAATAAATAAGCCATAAGTAATTAAGGATGTAAGTGAGCTCACATGTAATCTCATTGTTAGAAGGCTTGCAGACACTAGTACTTTATAGGAAACATGGGATGAGAAGTACAAGTGAAATTGCATTTGGTTGCTTCTTTTTTGTCTCCATCTTCATTCTTAGGTGTGTCTCTTTGCAATAGATTCAACAATGGTTCTACCTCCAAGTTTAAAGTGTTTTTAATATTTTATGAGGTAGTTGTACCTATATTGTTTGCTCATGTGAAGATAGTGTCAAATCAAAATGTGGCACTTTTCCCAAGGCTCTAAGTTGTCTCCCTTGTTCTATAAAATGGAATTTTGAGCCTTATTTTTAAAAATTTTGGATATTGTAACTCGACAAGTTTCTATTTAGGGAAGTTAAGTCTTGTTCTATGTTATAGGGAAGTAAGTTTGTAAATGCAATCCTTAGTAACATCAATACACATTTCAAATATACATATACTTGAGTATATTATTCAATAGCAGTTGTCTCCAATGTATAATTCAACTCTTCTTATGAATAAAATGATCAAATATCTTTGGATTCATCTTTGCAACTTTTTAAAATGAATGTTTCATTTATGGCTTCAATTAAAGCAATAGATTAATTTATTGTTAGTGAAATAGTGAGAGTTGAATTGTTCAGCGATTGTTAAGTACAATTGCAATTAAATCCTAGCATAGGATATTTTCTTGTAAGGAAAATGTTGAATATCCATTGAGTATGTTTTAGGTTGCTATTCAAAATGCATTTGTGATATTTTATGACTCTGTTACCCCTGATTTAAGGTACAAATATGAGAAATTAGACTTGTCACATGTTTAAGACAATTTAAAATGGAAAATATCAATATATTTCTAAGTTATTTTAATTACTTGGTGTTAATCATGGGTGGGATTTTAAGGTTTACAAGGAATCTAGCCAATTATTGTATCAATTTTATAGATCCTTGTTTGATTATATGAGAAATTATCTGCTATTCTAATATCTTATGTGAATTTCCTATTATTTCTAGATATTGTTAGAAGGTAAACTTGCGTAGGTTTTGTAGAGCCTAAAGTGCATAATGATATTAAAATCCTTGTTTGTTGGCCAACTTCCTATAATTCTTGAGCACTAGAGATGGCTATTCTATAGAAAATAATAGGCATTAATTGGAACAACTAATAGAATAGATACATTAGTTCCTAAAAATAAATTTGAAAAGACATAGACAAGGTGATTGGTTCCCTAGTGGGTAAAATAACCAAGGGTAAAAGTGTAAGGCCTCACCTTTCTGTATGATAGAGGTATGTACTTTAATTGCACCATTGGTATATTTCCTTTTAATGATAATTAGTTGGGTTAAATGAAAGGGATATACAACTTAGAATTAATGTTAAACATGCAATGTACACGGTTTTGAATCCTAATTAAGGTGATAGTATTTGGCTAATATCATTGAATGTCTATATGATTGCTTGGTACCATTCACTTATTTCTTGAGACCTTATCATGCAGAGTGACTAAAAGATTTATAATTCATATCAATAGATTTTAGACCCTATTTCATGAATCTGAGAGCACATCATGCTAGTTTCATATATAAGATAGTTCAATTAGCAAGGGTTGTATGTATCATGGAGAAATATTAATCTTAGATAAGTACTATTTCCCTATACAATCGGTTACCTGGTGACTTGAATGGAGAGAAATGTATTATATAAGTTACTATTTACTAATATTGAATCAATGATTTTGTGATTCTTCAATACTGACGAGGGGTCAACCTTTCCATAAGCATTCATTATGCTATTGTGGTGCAAATTCTTGAGATCATTAAAGTAGTTATTTGGAACGTTATTACTAATGTATTATTGTTCTCCCTAGAGCTATTATTTTTCTTATATAGACTAACTAGTTGCAAATTTAAATGATATATATTTGCAAATTTAAATAATATATATAAGGGAATTGATTATAGAATATATATATTTATGTTGTAGTTGATCAATGAATGATCATGTGAATTACCATTTAATTTGTTAATGAAATAACTCCATCTTAGTAGTCATTTTTAGAAGTAAATGTGTAATTATATTGGAAGAATGTTGTTTGGGCATTCAGATAACTTTTTGAATATGGATGGCTAAGGTACGTAAGCATAAACTAGTATGTGTACAATTAGCATCGTAAAGTGCTAACATGTAGTGGCAAGAAGTTGTGTTCCAACATTAGAGATTCAGACTATAATCATCTAAGCAACATACGATATGATTAATATTCAATTGATAGTTTGATTTTAAATGTCATTTAAATTATTTCATTTTGAAATAGTGACAGTAGAAAAGTGTATAGAATTATTTAATGGTCAATGGAAGGTGAGAGGATCACCAGAACCCTAATTATCCTTTTCGCAATGTGAAACTATGTGTTAATTATGTGATTGCCAGTTACGTATTATTGTTTTGTGGAGACGAGTAATTATTTAAAATTATGAAAAAAGAAGAAGAGAGGGTTCAAGTGTTTATGGCTGTCTTGAAGAGGGTGCAAAAAGCTACAACCCGTTGGACATTTTGCAATTCTTGTTTAAGGGGTGTTAAATGGAGGAAAAGAGAAAATTAGGGGAATATTAAAATCCCTACCCTAGGGTTAGGTCATTAAGCCTTTAAGGGACGAGATAAAAAAGGGTTTTTAGGTATTCTTGATCACCTGAACCCTTGTTGTGTTGTCTTCCTGGTATCTCTGTGAGGGTCCTTGGTGGTTACTCTTGGCTCAAGAGTTGGCTAGAGCCCTATGTGGCTTGATGATGCCAATATGGAAGGGAGGAGAGCTTTTCCCTTCCTGTTGACTATTCGCTAACTGTAGCTAGTATCTTCTCACTATGTGCTCAAATCTTCCATTTTACATACACAATGTTCTTTGTTAGGAAAGTAAATGGATACACTGTATTAGTTGAAAGAAAGTTACAATGTATACTTAAACAAAAGAATGTGCAGTGTTCTGAGGATGTATATGTTTTTATTCTATGAGGTCTCTCGAAAGCCTTAAACTGGGTTTTTAAATTTTAAACAAAAAAAAGAAACCGCTAGTTGAGTTCTGAGATGAATCAAATCTTGAGAAGTTTAAGTTTGATTTATGTGATTTTAGGAAGTTTATGGTACACATTTAATCTTGAGAAATTTATGTGAATGCATATGAACTTGGTTTATGTGAATTTAGGAAGTTTTTGGTATGTGAATTTAGGTGAAACCTGTAAATAATAAAGAACTGAATTAGGGCATGTCCCCATGTTGTTGCTTAGCTTATTTTGGCTAGCAGCCACTGTTTAACTTATCTGTGCAGCTGGTGGCCCCATGCCAACTTAAATTTGAATTTATAATATTTAATAATAACTTTGCAATTAAAAATTGAAAAAAGAAAGAAATGTGAAACCATGTTATGCAGTTGCTGCTTATTTCCAGCACCCCTTTCTTCACATACCCATTCACTTCTTGTTCACCTAACCCCCAATAACCGTTTACATATTAGTCATTACATTGTTTTAATTATGCCAATAAAAATTTACAAATTACACCAATACATGTTCACTACTGAATGTGTAGTTGACAAAAATAAATAAAACATATTGAAAACTATTGAAAACACCTTTTTAACTATTGAAAACATTTTAAATTTTTGTGGATTTTTATTGTTTGTCTAATGAACGGGTACTGGCCAAGTGGTAAAGATGTATGGGACGAAGGTTTTAAATCACCTTTTTGAACAATTTTTGCTTTAGGGTTCCACAAGGCGCGTTTTAAATACCCAGAAGCCATTTTTTTCTTTTTAAGGTCCTAACTCGCTTATGAAGAAGCCCAAAAAAAAAAAATTGAAATCAGACCTATTTTGCACTCTGCAAAAATGCATGAAGTTAGCCCTGACAACTACTGGTACATTTCCCCTAACTGCTTAAAAAGATTCCAAATTATCCTTTTCTTTTCTTTTTCTTTTTTTTTTTTAGCATGGGGACACTCCAACTGCTTAAAACATGGCAGCTGCATGGGGGACAGGGAGTTAGAGAGTGTAAAGAGGTCACAGTTATAGGTGAACTTATAATACAATATTCTATACCTTCTTCAAGGCAAATAAATAAATTAAATTAAATAAAAAATAATTATTATAAAATAATAGTAATAGTAAATGCATTCACCACTGTATTCCTTTTCACCTCCATATCTGTAGGGGTCAATTTATTCATCAATATTTTGTGCATCTGTCATCTTGAATAATGTGATAAACTCGTATAAAACAGAAATGAAAGGGAGTGTAGCTTCCTGAAGTATATGACCGACATGAGTCATTCCATTGGACGCTTCTGGATGAGCAGCAAACATCACCTTTTTTTTCTAGAAATTATTCTGTACACTTGGTTTGGCTTATCTTCTTCTATTCCTGCAAGAGATCTATAAACAAACACCCACTTAATCTGAATGGCTATAAAATTAATATGGCACTAAATATAATTGATTTTATGAAACCAAAATGTGCCAGAAATAACTCATTTAAACAAATAAATAAATAAAAACTTATGGTATACTCTCTTACACATTATATTTATGTAATTTCATCAATATAGAGTTGCTGCTCGAAAAATAGTTAAAAAAAAATTAGAAAAATGAATTTAACATTACTACAAAAAATTTGAAATGTCTGAAATCATACAGCTGAAATCACTAATACTTAAAAGCTATTAATTTTATTCATATTCGCATGTACAAATTCCCTGATAATTCCAAAGCTATTATGTTTTACTTGTATTCGAACTTTAAGAGGGGGCCTAAAAAAATGAGTCACATTCATAAATAGCTTTACAAACGAAATATATCTTATAAAAGATCTTTAGGTTGTGAATAGTTTCACATTTTAGAATATATTTTTTTAGAGTTCTTTAAGTTTAGAAAGGCAAAAAAGAAAGAATCGGGGGTTTCCCTTATAAATTTAGATTTTTAGATCATTTGTTTTTTTTTTATTAGTATGAGATTTATATGGTGAAATAAAGTTTAAAAAGAAAATGATAATAGTAGTTTCTTTTTATAGAAAAATAGTAGTAATACTTTTTATGAGTATATGTAATAAATTTTAATTGGGATATTTGTTTTGTTCTATATTTTGTATCATATATTATTTATTCTATTTTTTTAATGTCAACTTTTAAAAGAAATATATTGGGATAGTTTAATGGTATTATTGATAAAGCAATTATTCATAAATAAATTTAATTTAGATTAAATAAATTAAACTTTGAGAATATGAGGAGAATCATTTTGTATTAATGCAAATATGAATATTTAACTTATTACATCATTAATACCATGAAAGAATAACGATAATATCGTTTGGGTTAGCAATAAAAATATTGTCACCAAAATGATGGTTAATGTCACAATGGATTAATAATACTTTCATTTTTGTGTGGAGCATGTTGTCAAGGTGAGGTTTGTTACCGATAATCCATAGCAATTATTTGGTACCTAACATGACCTTAACCTAAGTCTTTGGGCCATCCCATCCTTGGTTTAAGGGTGTGCATGATGGATTTCACACACTCGATTTCATCTACTTCCCTTACCTCGCTCTAGGGTGATGTGTCATCAACGATGATAGCCATACACCATTAGACGATATGTATAGAAGGGTACCATGTGTGCATATGGTTAACTTTGTTAATGTTTATAGTGGCTTTCAAAAAAAAAATGATGGTTGTGTTTTTTGCCCTTCGTGCAAAAAAAATAAATTTGGGCATCTCAAAAAGAACTTATGGAATACCTAGTTTGTTGGAAGAATAGAGTTATAGATGAAGTCTCTTGGATGAATGCTACATAATTGTCCAAGTTTGGAATTCCAATTCTAGATTTTCCAAAATTTTCATGAGTTACAAACTCATGGAAATTTTCATTTACCCAGCATGTCTAATGTAAGAGCATTAGGGTTCATAAGCAATCTTGCATCAACTAGAAACATTTCTTTTTAGTTCTATTATTTTTGTTTTTTAGTAGTGTTAGTTTTGGCTATTTTATTCAAAAGGATTTTTAGAAATAGGTTGGGAAAACTAATGATATCACCTTGTAGAGGAGCTTAATGAGTATCTATAAGTCCAATTTGGTGAAGAGGATTAAAATTGGATAAGTTATGACTTTACGAGCTTTTGGTCTGCTACTGGTTGTAGAGTTTTAGGTTGTTGTTAAACTAACCCTTATGCGAACGTTTGGTCTACTTTGGGTGTTTGCATTTTTTTTTTTGTTGAACTAGCTATTTTTTCATTAGGTTCTAATGTGTTTGACTACTTGTGATGTATTTTCTCATATGACTAGAATTAAAAGGTTTGTGCATATTGATGAAAATATCTTAGTCAAATGAATTAGATTCTTTTTATTGGCCCATATACTTTCAGTCAGTTCCAATGACTCTCCCTACACCAACATGTATTGATGAATTATTCTACATTTGTGGGAGCTTTGAGGTCATCTAGCATGTGGTAATTCCTTGTCCATATTCTTCTTTCAAGAATTCCTAATCAACTGAGGTTTGTGTCTATAATAAAGTGTATTGAACCTTTAAAGGTTTAATCATCTGATTTAGATGAATAGTTTTGATAATGATGTCATCATGACATAAGCCAATTTCAATAGGATGATGATTTCACAATGTAAATATTGTGAAATTTGGCTAGTAAACTGAATGTGAAGTAAAATTTCTAGTTTGAACTAGTTGTTTGCAGATTTTCCACTTGCTAGTACATCTGAGGACTTCTAGCTTGCTATTGGATTTGTGGATCTTTGACCTACTATTGCACTTCAAAATTTCTACAATGTTTCAATTTTGTAATGACCAAGATCATATTTGATTTGACTTCCTAGTCACTAGCTGAAATAATGGAAATCAATGCACACATTTAGGGATTTTTTAGGAAGTTGTATAAAGATGATAGAGATCAAGAATGATTTTATTTTACTCTTATAATATAATTTTGTTTACAGACATTAGGGTTTCAATGCATTTTTTATCTAAACATTGTTTTTTATTATTGCATACTAGATTTGGCTACATGATTGGTCTATTTGATAAGAGTCCCCTATCTTAACCATATTAGTTAGCATAGGCATAACATACTTGAGGAATTGAAAATAATTCTCTACCACTTCTAATTACATGAATGTATTTTTCTAAAAAAAATTTAACATGGGGCTAATGAGATCTTAATTTTTCTATGTAGTTTTCCAAAAACTTTTGAGATTTTTAGGTTTGGGCAATTATTTATATCTATATTTCTTTAGGTTCAACTTGAAATCTCTCTACTACCATATTATTCCCAATATATTCAATCTAATTTTGTCCAAAAGAACACTTGTAAGGATTTACACATGATTAATTTGGTGAAAGAAGTTGAGGGATTTGATCTCGGTAAAGGAGGTGTTCTTTCTAATGATGTTTAGCTATATAGATGAATATATCATAAAATAATACATGAATGAGTTTTCAAAGAAAGAATTGTTTTTTTAACTATCAATCTTTTAAATGTACATGGGGAATTACTAAGGCCAAATGACATCACCAAGAATTTTTAGTTAGCCCTCGTGATTCTAAAATTTAGTCTTAGGAATATATGATCTTCATATAAAATGATATGGTGATACCCAAATCATAAGTCTATTTTGGAAAAGAAACATGCCCCTTGTAATTCATCAAGTTTCTCATCAATTATAGGATTTGAGAACTTATCCTTGATCATGATTTTGTTTAATTACAAAAAACCTACACGTAAATATCATGAACCGTCACTTTTATAAACAAGGAGTATAAGGAAAGAGAATGGACTAAAACTAGGTCAAACAATCCCTATCTATATAAAGTCATGCATTATCTATTTAGTTTCACTCTTTTTCACATAAGGGTATCAATATAAACAAATATTAGATGGTGTGCTACACCCTTAATATTAGTGTACATAGGGTTATGAATAACTAGCTTGTGGCTATCTTGACTCTTAATCAAGTTATATTATCAAATTATTATATTTTTATTTAGTTATTTAGGTCATCCTAAGGCTTATATAGGTTTATCTAAGTTGGCTTGGGCGATATCCTAGGCCTATATAAGGTATATATAGGAGGTAGTGAGTCTTATTTCATCATCGAATTACAAATTATGTTTTCATTGGAGATATTTGAAGGTTTACCCCCTCGAAGTGGCTTGTTATTCTTAATTATTATCAAGTATTTGCAACATCCTATAATATTATTCTATTGTACAATTTGTTTCATTACAAGTGGTATTAAAGCATGATCTTGGCACTATAGAGGCAAGGCGTTTTCTTAATATTGAAGGTCATTTTGGGAAGAGCATATCTCTTCGAAATTGGAGCAAAATTGAATGATTTATTATAGAATCAGAGATTTTGCCAAATGTATTTTGGAAAGTGCATATATCCCAAATAATATAGAATTGGTTCCTTACTTTTAGTGGGTTATTGAAGAAATAATAAAGGAAACTACAATACAAGTTTTAGAGAAGTTGAAGCAGAAATAAGCAATTTATTACAAAACTAGGGTTTCTAGCAAATTTTCTCTCAAGGTTTCAAATCTACTAATTTCTACTAATTTGTTGGATTTTTCTGGGTAAGTGGTATCTTATCCATATTAAGTTACAGTTAAAATTTCAAATAATTTAAATTTCATTTGTGTGACTTATTTCAAAATTATTGGTTTCCATAATGATGGGGCCTCCAACAAGGGGCAAAAATAATGTTATCACACTGGGAAAATCTCTTGATAAGGAGTTAATTATAGAGGATATTACTCCCAATGAGGAAATCAACAAGGTTAAGGAAGATATTTCATTAGTGAAGATGGAGATGAGTAGCCTAAGAGGAGATATATCAAACATATGAAGCATGTTAAATGATTATATGAATGGACCAAGAAAGGAGGTCTCAAACAACCAAGGCAAATCATCCAAGTCGGCTACTCTTTATCCAAATGTTAATACTCATATCAAATCTAGGAATTTGATAACAAAGGTGGATATGCACAAGTTTGATGGGAAAGTTCCACTAACAAGATGGAGATGAGTAGCTTAAGAGGAGATATATCAAACATATGAAGCATGTTAAATGATTATATGAATGGACCAAGAAAGGAGGTCTCAAACAACCAAGGCGAATCATCCAAGTCGGCTACTCTTTATCCAAATGTTAATACTCATATCAAATCTAGGAATTTGATACCAAAGGTGGATATGCACAAGTTTGATGGGAAAGGTCCACTAACATGGATAAACCAAATGGAGTTTTTTTTTATGTACACCAAGTCCCAAATGGAAAAAAAGTTCACATTATCTTCCCTATCTCTAGAACCAAATCAATTAATTTGGTATCAATGGCTTTGTACACATCAAAAAAAGGTCTCACTATCTCATCATCAATTTTTATGAAGGAGCTCCAATCATAGTATAGCAATAGTGTGATAGAAAAATTCTTTAGCTAGCTAGTTAAACTTCAACAAATAGGACTAGTCAAAGATTATATTCAACAATTCTAAAATCTATCCTTAAGAGTGGATACAATTACAAAGGATAACTTGAATGATTTACTTTTGGGTGGTCTAAAGGATCACATTCAACATGAGGTATGCATGTTTAGTCCTAGCTCCATATATGAGTCTTTTATCTTAGCACACAGGGTAGAGGAGAAGGATTTGATTCCTAGAAAGCAAGGGTATAATGTGATAATAGAGAAAGGATATTTAACACCTTCTCTTCCTCAACCTATTAGGTTGACCTTGCAAAAAATGAGAAGAGAGAAAAAGGGTTGTGTTTCAACTATGTTACCAAATATAATAAAGGACATAAATGCATTTATAATAAATTGTTCCATATTGAAGGTCCAAGTGATGAAGTAGAGGACAAACCAATATTAGAGGGTGAAAGGGAGTCAAATGAGGAATCACATGATTCCCAACCAATCATTTCTTTTCATTCACTTTCAAGTTTTAGCACTCCACAAACTCTCAAGGTAGTGGGTTTCTTAAAGAAGTAGAAAGTAATAGTGTTGATTAACTTGGGCACTACTCATAATTTCATCAACAAAAAAGTGGCTACTCATTTAAAAAATTTATATATCTATCTCCAGAGTTTTAGGTCTTGATTATAGATGGTGGTACTGTTAATTGTTTAGGAAAAGGCCATAGCATTAAGTTAGGGAGTAAAATGGCTTATTACATTGGGAGAAATTGAGATGAACTTCCAAAAACTATTCATGAGATTTCAATCAAAAGGAAAGTAGTAGAGCTAAGAGGATTGAAGGAAAAGTCCCCACAAATGGCAAGCTCTCATCAAATGTAGAAGTTGCTTAAGAAAGGAGTTGATGGATTTGTGGCCCGACCATGTTCATTAGAATCCTATCAATCTAATGCTCCCACACATCCAAATTTCTAATTAATTATTGATCGTCACTTGATGGTTTTCAAAGATATGCCTAAAGGACTTTCTCTTAAGAGGTATCTTGATCATGCTATCTAAATAGTTCTAGGGAGCCAACCAACCAATATCAAGTCTTACAAGTACCCAAATATACAAAAAAGTGAGATTGAAAAGATTGTTGAGGAGATACTAGAGGTAGGAATTATCAATCATAACCAAAGTGCTTACTCCTCACCCGTGATGCTGGTGTGTAAGAAGGATGAAACTTGGCACATGTGTCTAAACTATAGAGTGCTCAACATGTACACCATCAAATATAAGTTTCCTATTCCAGTCATTGATGATTTACTAGATGAATTGAATGGAGCTATGTATTTTACAAAGTTAGATCTTAGATCAAGTTATCACAAAATTTGAATTAAGGAAGAAGATATTTATAAGACAAAATTTAGGACTCATGAGGTTCATTATGAGTTTTTGGTGAAGCCATTTAGTCTAAGTAGCAATGCACCATCTACATTTCAAAGTTTGATAAATTCCATTGTTTAAGAAATTCTTGTGGAAGTTTATATTAGTTTTCTTTGTTGAATATATTGATTTATAACAATACATGGGAAGAACACTTGCAACATGTATATCAAGCATTACAAGTACTTGAAGATCATCAAATCTACGCTAAGCCATCCA
Organism: Sequoiadendron giganteum; assembly: GCA_007115665.2. NCBI lineage: Eukaryota > Viridiplantae > Streptophyta > Pinopsida > Cupressales > Cupressaceae > Sequoiadendron > Sequoiadendron giganteum. The sequence continues at coordinate 248,925,795 of CM021103.1, forward strand.
AGTGTGTTTTTGGTCTTAATGAGGTGTAGTATTTGGGACACATAGTTTCACATGAAGGAGTAAAGGTGGATCCTAACAAAATCAAGGCTATCATGGAATGGCCTATTCCCAAAACCATTAACAAATTGAGGGGTTTCTTTGGATTGAAGAGATACTATAGAATATTTGTGAAGAATTATGGTCATATAGCAACACCCCTCATATTTTATTAAAAAATGATTATTTTGTAAGGCCCCTCCCTTTATATCATAGTCATAACCCCTTTTATTCTAAACTTATGCTACCTTGTTGTGTAGATTTAGAGTGTATCATTTAGATGATATGGGATCCAGCTGTGTTGGAGTGCCACTGTACTTTTAGTCATTTGATTCTAACAATAGATCAGTTAAATTATTATGTGAATGATTCTGTTAAAGTAAATGACTAAATCTACATTGATAGATACTATAATTTGTCATGCTATAATGTGTTGCTAAGGCCCCTTGTAGTAGTAGTTCTTTCTTATCATTTGACTCATGTTGATTGTGAATGCCTCCTATAGTATTCACTTGAGGTTCTTCATTCAAAGTATTATGACTAAAGTCACTAAAGGAGCCTTAGAGGTTCACTATGAGTTTTTAGTGATGCCATTTAGTCTAAGTAGCAATGCACCATCAACATTTCAAAGTTTGATAAATTCCATTATTTAAGAAATTCTTGTGGAAGTTTGTATTAGTTTTCTTTGATGAATATATTGATTTATAACAATACATGGGAAGAACACTTGCAATATGTATATCAAGCATTATAAGTACCCAAGACAACATCCTCAATCAGGTGCTTTAAACTATATTCTCTAGTCTCCTTCCTTCTTATTGCAAATTATCTTTGTATCTATGGTGTGTGTTTTCCCTTTAAACATATACATATGATTGGAAAAATATGAAACAACTATTGTTCTTAAGAGTTATGCACTGCCCAATCTAAAAGCATGAGGTTTGCCAATGGAACACACATTTTTTTGTCCTGATGAGGAAACCAGGAGGTTGATCTGAAACATCAATATATAACAGTTAGACATAATTAATCCAAAAGGTTCCTAAAACAGAATGCTCTGTAGAAATCTTAAATCTTTAAGATAAGGAATTTGGTAAAATATGTTTACATGATAAATTCACTGATCATCGATGAAAACAAGTCATAGCCTTTATTAATCTTAACATTATAGACAAGTTTTCAATTGCAAGTTTACAACAATTACTCAAGTTGCTAGATTGATGAAATGAATTGTAAACACTACACTCATCGATTGACTTTACTTGTAGTTCAGCTGCTTCCAAAATTATATTGTCAAGTTATTTTGTGCCTACTTATTGAAAAACAAAATATGATTAGTGTTGTTGTAAAAGATAAACATTGTATCACAATTTTGTTGAAAGTATGTTAAAACATTTAATGATAGATTGTTAAGTGATCCAGAATCTGGACCAAAAGTCAGAATCAAATCCAGAGACTGTCCATGGTAAATTCGGAAAATAATAAAATTATTTAATGATAGATTGTTAAGTGATCCAAAATCTGGACCAAAAGTCAGAATCAAATCCAGAGACTTTCCATGGTAAATTCAGAAAATAATAAAACTATATAAAGATTGGAGCATCTTCGCCAAATTATAAAACTAAAATCAGAAGTTGCTAGATTCACGATTGGTATATTTGTTAGCATTTTAAGAAATCCGAAGCTCTGAACAAGGCAATTATTTTTCTTATATACATTTTGGATCATGTCCATCTTTAGTTGAAGGAAAAGGAAATAACAATTGCCAAAGACAATAATAGTTAAAGACATTTAGTCTAGTAAAAATTTAGCCTACCTGAATGCCTTTATAAACAATTTGAAATCGTTTAAAGAAAATCAAATTTATTGCCAAATAAGAGTTGTAAGTATAACAAAAAAAACAAATACCAGTTTTTATAAATTACAACTCAAAGAAATACCTTATCAAAGTACAATTACATAAGAACCAAAAAAGAGAAAATAGGGGTTAGATGAATTATATGCCAGTGGGGTGGTCATCAAAAGTTCATTTAAAGATATAACATCACTGACAAAAATAAGCTCTTCACAAAATGAAGTCGAGGAAATTTGGCTCAATAAGAAACTCCACTAGTCTGTAACCATCTGCCTTCACGATTGAACAAAACATTAAATCCAACAAATTTATTGGTGTAGCTTTGTTCTTGCAAATTTACAGATATTAATACGCAAAGTTTTTATTTTATTAGCTGGTAACTTTATCATAATTGTTACAGGAATACTATGCAGGGGATGTCCTGTTTGTCTTGGTTATGACAATGTGCCACACCTCATTACCAAAATATAAAAAGAGACCTGAGGGGAATGTTAAATGTTCTGGCTACCACTCACAGGTGTTGGGCTGCATTCTCAACTATGAATTGGTGAAAGGATGCAGAAGATGTTTCCATGCTTCTAAATTAAACCCCAGGAGTTGTGTAAATTGCTTAGGTTTGACACTACTCAATTTGAAGATCCCAATTAACCTAGGATTCAACCAGAAAAGATTATATCCAAATAAACTACACCATCAGGGCATCTAGTCAATCATCATAAACACGTAATTAAATTGTGTTCAATAAGGAACTCGGTCAAAAATAGGAAATCTCCAGAATATTGACAAGTAGTGTTCAGGGCACATGCTCTGCCACAGAATTGGCATCTATATTTGAACAAGTTGCACATACAAACTCCTTGACACTTCTATACGCATTAGCAAGATGACATGAAACCACACACTCTGTGTTTTGCCACTTCCCTGACCTAGAAAACTGAGCTTTATCTTGTACAATTTAGAAGATCAAGGAAGATAGTTTCTTAGCCTTTATTTCTCCTATCACACACCTTTCATTTGCATTTTTTTTCCACATTGCAATAAACTAAATCAGATGAGCCTGTGAAAATAAATGCCAGTTTACTTTCTGCATATCATGGAAAACATAACACTACCTTCTTTATGTTACAGGAAAGCATGGCCAGTGGTAGTTAATGTGAGAAATCTATTGCAGTTACTGATTATAAATCTCTTATCTATAAAGATTATTTGATTGTCGAAAATTAATTCACAGCAAATACTGAAAAACAATACAACTGCAACTTCACAAATAAAACTCACAGGAATAGAGAAGAAAACATGCAAACTAATAAACACAATATTTTTGGACAAATTGTCCCTGGAAAAACTCCGGAGGGAAAACCAGTACTGCAGATGAGGAATTATATTAATCTTCAGCAAATCAAGAGATACAAAAGAAACTGCTTGCCTCTCACTGACAAAGCTCCGACAATATTCTTCACCGGATATTCTTCTCTCAATTTCTCCTGCTGAAATTCCACTATTGTTGCCTCCAACGCTATCATTGTGCCCTTGCTATCACTGCAAGACTATTTGCTATTACTGCAAACATTTCTCCAACTTGTGTCTATCAGTATTGTGTTCTCCAAATGCCCAATGACCCCCTTTTAAACTATTCTCATTGGAAAACCAATGGCAAAGATTTAATCTCAATCAATGGCTAAGATTAATTAGACTCTAACAAACCCTAGCTAACTGGTTTCTAGAAGTCTCTAGAGGAATCAATTAAATAATTAAATATCTGGACCTAGCTAACTTCTATCTAGAAGTCTTAAGAATTAAATGCTAATTCTTGGAATTGGAGAAACAACTGTCTGAGCTACAATATTAAATTAACACTCCCTCTTAGCGAGGAAGGTGTTCTTCATAACACCCAACATATCTTTGAAGAAGATGAATTTCACCTTCCCCAATGCCTTTGTCATAATGTCTGCTACCTGCTGATCTGTAGGTATATATTGTAGCTGGATAATCCCCTGTTGTACATAATCCCTGATGAAATGATACCTGATGTCTATATGCTTAGACCTATCATGAAACACCGGATTCTCAGACAACTTGATGCAACTCTAATTGTCACAGTGTATCACTGTAGTCTCAACCCTCTGACCTAACAAGGCTACCAACAACTTTCGAAGCCATATCGCCTCACATGTCACTATGCTAGCTGCTATGTATTCTGCCTCTGCAGAACTCAGGGCCACAGACTTTTGCTTCCTGCTGTACCAAGAGACAACTCCTGATCCCAAGCTAAAGCAACACCCTAAAGTGTTTTTCTTGTCCATTGTACTGCTTGCCCAATCTGCGTCAGTATAGCCTATCAACTTGATACCATCACCTCGAGTATATTTGATCCCATACTCGATTGTACCACGCAAATACCGCAACACATACTTTGCCGCTATCCAATGCATTCTCTTCAGCTCAACCATGAACTGACTAAGAGAATTTACTGCAAAGGATATATCTGGTCTAGTGTTGACCAAATGCATGAGAGACCCAATCAACTGTCTGTATAAGGTGGGGTCTAATCCTTCTCCCTGGATGAGTCTACCTTCTTCCAATTCATGATCATAGGAGTAGACATGGCTCTACAATCCTCCATCTCGAACCTTCTCAAGATTTCAATGCAGTATTTCCCTTGACCAAGGAAAATCTCACCATATGTCTGCCATACCTCCATGCCTAGAAAGTAGTGCATAAGCCCCAAATCTTTCATCTCGAACTCTGTTGCAAGGTCCCTCTTGCACTCCTCTATGAGCCCCAGTGAACCTGTTAAAAACAAGTCATCCACACATAGAACAAGAATGAGAATCTCACCCCCAACTACCAAGTAGTAGAGATTAGCATCCGCCTCACTCTTCACAAAACCCAATCCCTGCAAGTATTCATCAATGCGCTCATACCACGCCCTGGGAGCTTGCTTGAGTCTGTACAAAGCTCTCTTCAATCTGTACACGTGGGTTTCACTGTTGTGTGCTACAAAGCCCTCTAGTTGTTCTATGTATACTTCCTCTTTCAATTCACCATTAAAAAATGTTGTCTTGACATCCATTTGATGGATCTGCCATCCCATCTGTGCTGCAAGAGAGATCACAGCTCGTATAGAAGTATACCTGGCCACTGGAGTGAATGTCTCCTCATAGTCTATTCCCTCCTTCTGAGAGACACCCTTGGCCACAAACCTTGCCTTGTATTTCTCGATGCTACCATCTGCATTGTGCTTGATCTTATAGATCCAACGAGATCCAACCACTGCCCTATCTATCGGTCTAGGCACAACCTCCCACACATCATTCTGCACTATTGAGGTATATTCCTCAACCATCGCATCTCACCACACTTACTATTGTGTGGCCTCCTGATAACTGGAAGGCTCACTATCTACCGAATGACTAACTAAAGCCATATAGTCATAATACCTAGTTGGTTGTCTCCGTTGCCTACTACTCGTCCTAGGAGCTCCCACAAACTCCTGAGTATCTTGTTGGTTACTGCTACCAAATGTAGAGGATGAAATATCAACCCCCATGTGTTCCTGATGCATCTCTTGGATCTGTTGCATCTGTTGCTCCATACTCTGCAAACTCTCAGCACTTGAGCCTATGCTTGTACTAGTCACTGTACTCGAGCTTCGTTGTCCCTGATCTGATTGCTCAATCCTTGGAGCTTCTGTTGGCTGCTCACTCTGATCATCTGCTGGCAAATCTTTGGACCTTCTAAATGCCTTGTCCTCCATGAACTTGACATCACGCTTGACTATAATCCTCTTGGCCTGGAATAAATATTTGATATGCCTTTGAGGTCTTGCTGTACCCCACAAAGTACCCTCTCTCTGCAGTCTGATCTAACTTGAAACGTGTAGCACCTGGAATGTGACAATATGCCAAACTCCCAAATATCTTGAAGTGGCTGACATTTGGCTTCTTCCCTAAGAACGCCTCCTCTTGTGTCATCTTGCCCAATACCTTATGTGGAACCCTGTTTTGTATGTATACTGTTGTACTGCATGCCTCTGCCCATAAGTAACATGGCATATCCTGGTCATACAACATAGCCCTTGCCGCCTCTGATATAGAACGATTCTTCCTTTTAGCAACCCCATTCTACTGTGGGTTGTAAGGAACAGTCCACTCTCTCTTGATTCCTTCCCTGGTATAGAACTCCTGGAACTCTTTCCCTTTGTACTCGCCTCCATTGTCTGACCGAAGAACCTTTATCTTCCTGCCTGTCGAATTCTCCACAAGAGCTTTGAACTCTTGGAAACGACTGAAAACCTCATCCTTGGTCTTCAAGAAGTATATCCAAGTCTTCCTGGAGAAATCATCAATAAAAGTAACAAAGTACTCGTATCCTCTGAGAGATTTCATCGACATTGGTCCACATATATCTGAATGTACTAGATCAAGAACACCCTTGGATCTGGTGTCACTCCTTGGAAAAGTTGCTTTCACAAACTTCCCCAACACACATCCCTTACATACATCATCATGCTCTGTGCTCACCTCTGGAACACCTGTCACTATCTCATGAAGCAATTTAAGTGCTCCATGATGTATATGGCCCATCCTCCTATGCCATAGCTCTCCTTGATCTCTAGAATTTCCGCTGCTCATCAGTGCCTTATGAGTATCAAACTGCAACCTGTAAAGTCGGTCGCTCCTAACTCCAATAGCTATGGGTGATTTCCAATCCTTGTGCTTGATTAACACATTTTCCCCTCTAAAGAGTACATTGTAGCCTTTATCTTGAAAGACAGATACGGAAATAAGATTCATACCCAAGCCTGGCACATGCAACACATCATGAATGAGAATCGACTTGCCATTCTCCCTCTGAAATAGAACAGTCCCTTTTCCAACTGGATTTAGTTTGGACATGTTCCCCATAGAAATCTAGATTCTTATGTCCTCCTCCTTATAACTAGAGAAGTATTCTCTAACTCCTATCATATGAAATGACACCCCACTGTCTATATACCAAACACCCTGTGAGGTTGAGCTAACCATACAAGCTATAAGTGCAAACTCATCTTCCATTCTGCTAGAGAGCTCATCTACACTTGCTGAAGCTGTCGTCTGCTTCTTGCCTTTCTTCTTTTGTGGGAAATTGCTGACATAGTGGCCAAACTCGTGACAACCGTAGCACTTGACTTTAGACAAGTCCTTCTTCTTCTTGCCTTTAGAATTTGATCCTTTGCTAGACCCCTTGTTTGCTTTACCTTTTCCTACTAGGGCAACGTTTTCCTGTTCTGCCTCACTTTTCTGACTCTTACTGCTGGCACCATTGACAAGGCTTAGTCTAAGTTCCTCCTAAGTGAAGTCACTCCATAGTCGATCCCAACTCGGTAAGGTGTCTCATCCATTAATAACTTGAACAAAGACATCCCACTGCTTAGTAAACCCATTTAGGGCTATCCGTACTAGCTCGTCATCATCTGGTTTATCTCTAATAGCTGCCAACTCATCCTTGACAAGTCTAAGTCTGGTGAGGTAACTTGTAACGTCTTCTCCCTTGTTCATCCTGGTATTCCTCAACTTTTCTCTGAGAATCAACTTCTTGTTAGTGGTAGCATTCTGGTACAGATTCAAAATGGCGTCCCACATATTCTTCACTGTATCCAACTCTGTGATATGTGGAACAATATGATCCTTAACACCATCAAGAATCAACCTCCTTGCCTTGGCATCTTCCTTCTTATATGCTAAGAGCTACGCTGGATATGTAGGTATAGCTACAACACTGGTAACATATTCCTTGATACCATTCTCTTCCAGCAATAAAGAAATTTTGGCTTTCCAGACACCAAAATTTGAGGCTCCATCCAATCTGTCTTGATCTCTTAAACCTGCTGAGGCCATCTCAAACAAAAATAGTAATAACAAAAATAATAATACTGAAGAGGTAGAACTGGGTTTTATAAACCCTCTATTTTCCTTTTCTTCCTGTGCCTGCGCTGAGCTCTTTCTACCCTTAGATCTGCTCTGATACCATGTGAAAAATCTATTGCAGTTACTGATTATAAATCTCCTATCTATAAAGAATATTTGACTGTTGAAAATTAATTCACAACAAATATTGAAAAATAATACAACTGCAACTTCACAAATAAAACTCACAGGAATAGAGAAGAAAATATGCAAACTAATAAACACAATATTTTTGGACAAATTGTCCTTGGAAAAACCCCGGAGGGAAAACCAGTACTGCAGATAAGGAATTATATTAATATTCAGCAAATCAAGAGATACAAAAGAAACTGCTTGCCTCTCACTGACAAAGCTCCGACAATATTCTTCACCGGATATTCTTCTCTCAATTTCTCCTGCTGAAATTCCACTGTTGCTGCCTCCAACGCTATCACTACGCCCTTGCTATCACTGCAAGACTATTTGCTATTACTGCAAACATTTCTCCAACTTGTGTCTATCAGTATTGTGTTCTCCAAATGCCCAATGACCCCCTTTTAAACTATTCTCATTGAAAAACCAATGGCCAAGATTTAATCTCAATCAATGGCTAATATTAATTAGACTCTAACAAACCCTAACTAACTAGTTTCTAGAAGTCTCTAGAGGAATCAATTAAATAATTAAATATCTAGACCTAACTAACTTCTATCTAGAAGTCTCAAGAATTAAATGTTAATTCTTGGAATTGGAGAAACAACTGTCCAAGCTACAATATTAAATTAACAGTTAAGAAGACATAAAAATACATAACTGTTGGAGGATTCATCAGCAAAATAATAAAATGCAGAAATGCATCATCTAATATTATGAAACAATTCATCCCACGTGTATGTTCAGAAATTAGTTATTTCAGTGATTGTAATTTTGGTTAGCACAAAAATTAGATGAGAAATATAAGTAAACAACCAACCCTGGTTTTGTAGAAGGCATATCATCACAAAAGTGAATCTTCGAGAAGCTGAGAATAACACACTTATTAATACAGATCGTTCTGTTTGATAAAAGCCTGTCAAATTCTCTATTTTTTTGTTGTGTTTAAGAAATGCATAGCCTTCACAGAAGACATCAATAAAGCTACTTGCAAGGAAGATTGCCCATGTGCAAGCCATGGTACGCCACTCAATGCAAAAGAATGTGCAAATATAAAACTCTCATGGTAGTAAAACACCTTCAAATTTCCAGGTAACTATACAAACCTTTACAAAACTATTGGTCAAGAATGTGCAAGTATAAAACTCTCATGAAAGTAAAACACCTTCAAATTTCCAGGAAAGTGTACAAGTATACAAAACTTTGGTTAACCAATGAGGTAACCTTATAAGAGTGTACACGTATTATAACTACAGTATCAAGTATTATTTGTATTGGACATGTCAGAGAGTTGTTGTAGCAGCAGCTTATTTTCCTCTTCAAAATTCAGTTGATCAATTTTGGTGATTGTTGCTTTTAAGCGTCTTTGACCACCAGTTTCATTAGCTCCATATGACAAGGTGAAGAGATGATCTCTGAAGAAAGCTTGTTTAATTAGAGCTACAACACTATGGTATAATCTTTAGAGAAGAGACGATCTAGCTATGAGAAAAGGAAACCTACAATTTACCCAAGTTGATAATTGATGGATGGTACAACCTCATCAACACCAGTTGTAATACCCCTCCATTTTGTCTTTTGTACGAACATTATTGGTTCCTATTTTATGCTTTAGTATTGTGGTGTACTCTGACATTGTACTTGGTTATAGTTTATCTCTATGTTATCGTGATGTATTTTGACTTGATGATCCTACCTTTTGATGTGAATTATTATGGCATGTATGGAATTAGCATAAGTGGTTATTTAGTTTATGATGTTTTATGCTTTGATTTTGTTGATATATTAGATGCGTTAGTTAGAATGATTGTATTGGTGAAGAGGACGGTATCGCATCACTCGATTGCGAGCGCCCTGCGATTCCGTGATCTCCTCTTCACGGTGTATTTTAATTATGACATGTTTATGTATATGGATATGCTCTTTGTTGCAAGTTGACAGGTACAAGACAATGACTCCACCTGGTTTCACAGGTTTGAGTGTGTCCATGCCCAATGGCAATCGATTGGGAGATAGTAGTTAGGATTCCATGTCAGGTCGTCACCCTAGTCCTAGTGAGTCGTCTGGTGTTAGTCAAGTTGAGTTGTCTTATTTGGGTCTTCTGGATTTAAATTTCAAGTTTTATGTGCAAGTTAGGAAAATGATAAAATATATGCTCTAATAGTTATGGCAATTACCTTGTTTGATTATGTTGCAATGTAATTTATTGTATTGTTAATTTAATCTAAATTAATAAATAATTTAATAGTGGATTAAATTTATGTTATTAATTGATTAAATTTGTAATGTTTTAATAGTTAAATTTCTCATTCTAGGAATTTTATGCATATTTGGGCAAAATTGAAAATTAAAGGGAAATGAATTGCAAAGTCAAATTTGAAAAGTTGAAAATTCAAAAAAATTGAAAATTCTAAAAATTCTAAAAATTGATATTTTTCATTTTGAATTTATGAGGGTTGTTGAGTTTTTTAGGGTAAAATCCTTATGGTTTGAATGGGCTTCTCAATTTTTGGATCTTGAGTTTTTGCATGAAAATTTGAAATTTGTGAGAGGTAAATTGGACAAATTTGTGGGTTTTTGGATTGGAGTGGCAAAATTTTGAGGAATTGGATTTGGAAGCAAGAGGAAAGGTTGAGCATCATCTGGTCTTCTTCAAACTCAAGTTTTATCAGGTTCTTGTCTTTTGTTTTATTGATTTTGGCAATTTAAATTTTAAATGTGTGGATGTTTGAAAACCTGGTTGCATATTGTTTTCAATAATCTAATTGTGAATTGGAAGGAGAAAACCCATATAGGAAATTGAATTATAGTGAGAAATATCATCAAAAAAAAAAAAAAAATTCTCCAAGAAATCAATGGAGTTTTTCTGTTTGAGATTTAAATAGTCTTTAGAATAAAATTTGTTATTCCTCTCAATTTAACTTTGCAAATGGGTGTTGAAAATATATATATATATATATATTGCTAATTTATTTAGGTGAGGTTATACCTCTATTTTCATATGATTTATTGTGAAAATAAAACTTTATTTTAAAAGAAAGAGAGGCCTGGTGTTTTTATCTTTTTCTCCAAAAAAAATACATAGAAAAAAATAAATAAATAAAAAATGAAATTTTTCTTTGAGAAACTAGGTCCAGTTTTGGAAAACTCAAAATTTGTTTTATAGAAAATTTAAAAAATAAAAAATAAATAAAACGAAAAAAAACCAGAGGAGATGCAGGGGGCTTGACCCCCACCGCGCCCCCATGGGAGGTGGGTGAGGGGAGCTGTGCCCTGCGTGCACCCACTCCCCACCCTTTCCGCCGCTGCCGCTAGTAGCCCATTTGGATGACTGTGTTTACACATAGTCACGCCATTAATGGGGTCGACTGTGTGTAAACACAAGCGCCCAAAGAGGCGCGGCCAGGGGAGGCACGTGCCCATAAACTTAGGTTATTTTGTTTTTTGTTTTTAAGTTATTTTTTTTTTAATTTCATTTTTTTTTTATTATTATTAATATTTATTATATTAATATTAATAATATGTATGTATTATTATATATTTAATATTTAATATTATAATATATATATATATATATATTATTAAAATATTAATGTAATATAATATTTTATTATTAGTTATAATATTATAATATTAATAATTATATTTTCATATAATTAATATTTATAATATTATAATAATAATATGTCTTAGGATAATATAATGTTGGTTATTTTGGGTTAAGGTGGGAATCGAATAATTGATTAAATGATTAATTAAATAGTCTTTAATTGCTTTTGCAAGGGAGCATTATTTTCTTGGGGAACTGATTGTGCAACTTTATTGTTATTTTCCTATGGCGTGTTTTTTTTTAAATATCAATGACATTTTGATATGTTGAGCATGATTTGCCAAGAAATGTAATGACGACATGATTAGTTAACAAATGATTTTTCCATAGACCCTTTTTAATCTTCTAAATGTTTATTCTTGAAACGTAGATATTAAACAATTCTTGATATCATTGAACAATAGTTAAACTGAAACATTGGAGTTGAATTTTATTCCTTTCCTGGTTTATTAAATGTGGCAAATTACTGGATATTAATGAGGAAATGGGTTTAGTGAACCCAAAGTAGGATTGCATGTTTGCCTTGATTATTGACCTGTCTGTGTCGTCATTGGGATATGTGGGCATGGTACTTGTAAGTCTTCCAGATAGGGTCCATTCTTATGGTGGGTTGTCATGTCAGGTTGTCAACCTATTTTTTACCCTTGGGAAGCGTGTAGTATGTTGTCAATCATTACCCGATTTCCACGAACGGGGATGTATTGTGTTTCTGGTATTAGTGTGGATTATGGGATCCGTGTCTCCTTGTAAGGAGTGGCCTTGTGCTATGTTATGCCTCCTAGAGTTGGAGTGGTTGGAACACCTTTGTTGTATGTTGCATTGAGTATCCTTGGGATTGTGGAGTTGTTCCACGTGTTGTCATAAGGGAGTGGCTTGTAACGAGGGCCGACACACGAAGTGGTGCCAGGATAACTCATTACAAGTTAGTTAATCCAGTGATAACTAAATTAATCTGTTGGGAGCACCAAACACTTAATAAGATAATTATGCCTCGCTCATGCATGCAAGGGCTTGTAAAGACTTGGGTTGAGATGAGAAGGCCTGGAATGGAAAAATCGTTACCTTATCACTATGAAAGGTAATTGATTCCGCATTGGTTTACATAAGGGGCTGGGAGTCGTTAGAGGTTACTAGGATAACCTAGTTTGGGGGCCGGGGCCTAGGAAGACTTACCATGATAACCTATGAAACAATATGATGACACTTCTCCTAGGTTGACAGTATGTTCTCATCAGTGATGCAGTTGATTGTTTTAATTCTGGAAGTAATGTAACTTTGTTGTACTCATCCATGTTGATTATGTTAGCCTATGTCTTGAGGTAGACGTGCTTGTCTAGGGATTCTAGTTACTATCTCCTAGCACAGGGGGTGGACCTTTGGGTTCCACTTGGTTGGGTGACGTGCACCTTAACCGTTGGGTTCTTCCTTCATGATCGTGTGGACGAGACTTCCAGTTGGAGAGCTCGTGGTTGTTTCTGTTGCAATCCTTTCTTGTTATCCTTTCCATTATTCATGCTATCATTACCCCTCTTGTTATTGAGGTGGAATTTGTAATTGTAACCTTACATTATTGGACTTGCCTCATTCGGGGAATGAGTGATTGTAACCTTATGGTTTATTGGATGGGTGCATGAAATCGAAAGGTTTATCTTATGTTTGTTGTTATTTCATCTTACTTGGAATGTATGTGTTAATTTATTAATTAAATAATTGTCATAGTTTAGATTCGTGTTTTGTTGAAGTTCTATATAACCTTTGTCTCGTAACCTTAGAGGTTGTTGGCATTAGTTAATTAACTTACTTATTAATTATCCTTTTAAAAAAAAAAATTATTCCGTTTCAGTAGTTAAATGCAACTTCCTCTAGGGTTGCATGGTGGGGCATTACACCAGTAGCTTTGAGTGCTTCTATTTGCTCAAAATTTCCAATTCAATTTGTCAGTATTGTCATAAGCGATGTAGAAATATTTAACCAATCTGACTGAAAAGAGTATATGAACCAAACCTAGTGCAAGATCATTGGTTTATTTGCAAAGTCCACAAGGACAGACAATGTCAAGTGACGCAAACGAGTCCTAAAACCACTAACCAATATGAGAGCCTTCATGATGACCTCCTTAGTGTCTTGGCCACCTAGAAAACAATCAATCCAAGTAAAGAAACATGTCAGTTGTTATTCCACATGATCCACAAGATATAATAACATAAGACATCCCAAAGAAAATATAGGTTATAACTATTTTAGAGCAGGAACACAATCCACTTATTTAAGTATACAATATTTCACAAAATGAAAACATTACTTCAGCATTTTGGTGCGTATTAAGTTCTATCTAAGAGGAAGAAAACATTCCACTTATCCACTATAACCTGTTTCACAAAATGGGAATATCATTGTTTCCCATGTGAAAAGCTTGTTTTGATCTTATAGTGTGAATTATATTTACAAGTAGAATGACCTTAAATTATGAAATATTTAAATAGATTTAAGTACTACTTACTAATCCAATTTTCATTAGAACTTTGGTGTTTCCAAAAAGCAATACTTTGGTGTTTCCAAAAAGCAATAACAATGCTTATAAAATATAAAAAATTAAAAAACTTAAGCAAATTTTGATACCATTAGTAGCTTCCTAATATTGGAGACACTCATAGATTTAGATCTTTCGAGATTTTCTCTCAATTTCCTGAGAGAAAGGCCCGAAAAATAGGTATGATACAAAAAGATCTAACATGAACCATGCAAGACCCCTCCTTGTTTTGTTTTTGGCACTGCTTCATCTGATTACCACGTACACATTTGGCCAATTTGTGTTTTTTTTCTTATTTTCCTTCAATCTTCAAAAATTCATCAGTTCTGCTTACTCAATTGGCAGAATGAAGCTGTTTGCAACTGATGTTGTTTCTGAATTTGCAATAAAAACAAAAATTGTTAAATTTTTTGTTACTGAAAGTGGGGTGGAATATAAGTTGGAGTTTAATTTTCAAGACATCATTCAGAACCATAAAGGCATTTTGAAAGAAACTGGGAGACAGGTTATTGTCTTTCAGGTATGTTTAATTTCCGCATTGCAGTACCCCGTTTCTTAGATGCATTTGTATTCTGAGATTCTGTCCTAATCATTTTATTTTTCCTCTCCTAGTGGTTAAACAATCAATGTTAGGATGTGATGTAAGCCATGTAAAATGTATAGTTTCACCTGATTTATCCACTGGACATCTATTTCTAGCGGCCAAACATATAGCCTATTCCATATTTTTTATATGCCATTTCTTATGCATAATATTGTCATGGTAATAAAATTTCAAGGAAGAACGATTTTGCTGCTGTTGCAAGGTTGAACGGTAACCTTTTATTACACATATGAGGGAGCCTACTTAATTCGCATACGTGGTTCTTATAAACTTGAAATGGAACAGTAACATATTCTTGGTTTCAATAATATTAAAGTGAATTATACTTTAGAACGTGGCAATTCATTTTCACCTTTACCACAAATGGTGCTGAATATTAGCGCTACAGAGGCTGATAATCTGCCTTGTGAGATACTGTTCCAAGTCAACTCTTTCATTCATCGTGGGATACTCAGTGCCCCAACACTTAGTCCTCAATTTTTTGATTTACTACACAATGACAAGACACCGGCTTTACACATAAATCTGGCATTGGCAGAACTGCATAACTTTAATTCAAAAATTGGACATCTTTTAGATTTTTTCTTGTGGAATGAAAAAAATAACATCTTTTGGCAATTTCCTGTGTTAATGTTTTACTTTTCATCAATTTGCCAAAATGTTTGGATATCTACAATTCTGAGCAAGTTAAGTGCATATGCAAATAAAGTAATTGTTTTTGGTGTAAGGGTTTAATTTGAATCAACTGAATCAGATTTTCTTAAGAAACCCTAGGATCATTACAAAACACAAACATAACAAAACAAAATTTCATATATATATTAGAGAGAGAAACAATTGTTATAGAAGCTTAAAAGTAGAACCCCAAGTCTAAAGAATACACTTACAGTCAAACCAGATACAGAAGAAATAGAATTCTGAGTGCGCCAATACTTATGCCTGATCAGTGAGGTCTTTCAGAAACCCTAAATGGGCCACCAGACAATCAACACGACATCAGTTATGTCCGCCCGTCTGCTTTCTTCATCACAAAGACCATTTCATCTTCCCTTAAGAAGATATACACAAAAAAAAAATAGAAGATGCAAGAAACCCTAGGCACCACATTTAACCCTAATGCAATGCACATCAGTTCCGCCCAAGAGGCATACCTGAATGCGATGCAAAAGAGTTGGTAAATGATGCCATTCAAAACTATGGATCTGCTATGCTATAACTACAGAAGCTAAAAACTATTAATATTAAGCAAGAAACAAAACCCTCAATTGGATTGAATGCTCATAAGGTATAGATACATTCATTGACTTATCTCAGAAGTCCAGACATAAATGTTAAGGTCTTCATCACCGCAAACGAACCAATCTCCACCCATTAACAAAGCAAATTTCAAGATCTTTTAATACAAAAAAGTTGCAGATTGATATTGAGAAAAGATTATAGAGAAGTTTCTACTAACAACCAGAAACCACCCAGCGACAGGATAATCTAATTAATAACACATTTTTCCTGTTACGGACCAGCCACAGAGAACAAAATGAAGGCCACTCGATGAGGATAGTTAATGGTAGCTTGCACATTTCAGAAATCATATACGAGTTGTGATTTTTATTTGAAGAAACAGAGGACCTTATAACATCGCGGACTGTAGGGGTGGTTTATTTAGGGTTTCTAGCAAGAAAGTAGGTCTGAAGCAGATTTATAACAAAACTTGGCCGTGACGAAGCAGCTCCTAGGCGATCGTCAAGCAGCTCCGTAGCAGGATCAGGGAGTATGAGGTGGGTTTACAAATACGCGCCAGCAGCTGTAGAAACTCCGGATAAAAAACAATGCTTTTACTCGTCGGCGGTGACATTTACCGGCAAACTTTCCCGGCGTCAGGAAAAAAACCGGCGTGAGACAACTTCCCGGCTGGAAGCTGGCGCAAAATATAACCTATCGGCTAAAATAGCCTGTCGGCTAAATAAATTAGTATTCAATGAGCAACGGAATAGCCGATAGGCACAGACCAATTTTGTTTTGCCGTAAAGTTCTCCCCACCGGCATCAGCGTCAGACTGCCGATTCCCGGCTGCCGACTGCCAACAGACAGGTAAAGTTCTCCCCACCGGCGTCAGACTGGAGGAGATGCCGGTGGGGGAACCCCACTTATAATATTATCCCCATGTGAGAAAAGGATGTAATTTTTCCAACCATATATACCATTCAATAGCCTTAATATTTTCAACAATGCTAATTTGATGGATTTTAAAATGGGGTAGCAAGTTAAGTGGGTTTAACCTTGGGGGAAACTTCGTGGTTAAGCATGTTTGAGCTGGAACTCGGATGGGTGACCTCCCGGGACGGACCAATGCTTCACCTGGTGAGCATCACCTAGATGCAATGAGTGTTAAGTGGACCATTCATTATCATGGGAGATGGGTTATTGTGAACCACTACTCATGAATCATGGGTCAATCTGTAGTAAAATTTGGGAAGTCCAATTTAGATGTGAATTAAATCCTACAAATATTTTGCTAGTAGGGAATGAGAGTTTTGTATCATATTTTGTTAGATTTTTATTTATGGATTCATTTTTTATATTAAGGTCGAAGATTGTATTTATTTAAATTGGTTAGTCAAATTTTATAAAGAAGGCTAAGGGTGATCTTGAGATAGATGTAGCCGCAAACCATAGTGGACACCTAGGGTTACTAGAAGGTGTATCCAATTTATAGATCAAAATGGTTGTATTTACAATAGGATAATAATAACAAACTCTAGACACACTTATTTGAATCTCACCTAAGAAATATTAGTACCAAAACAATAATACGTAAAAGTAATATGATGCAAGTAAAAATAGTTATAACATTATATGATTTCAAGATTATCTTCTCTTTATTAAAACAACAACATATGAAATATGTCACAAGGAGTGACTTTTGAGGGTGGGATAAATTATAGCTATTTACTATTATTATAAAAACTCTTAGAATAGAAAAGGGTTAGAACATAAGGGTTTTTATATAGGAAAGAAATGAATATTTTATAATTTATCCTTTATGGTTAGAATTTACAAGGAAAAATAACTTATATAAAATTAGAATAAAATTTAAATTTATTTATGATTTATTAGTAAAAATCTCAAAATTAAAAGCAATACATCTTGTACTCTATTTTATTCATAGCAATAAGTATTATGTGCATTTAACAAGTGCACCATTAAATAATTAATATTGATATGATATACTACCATCATTATAGAAATATATATTTTGATATATTTACCACTTAAAATATAGAAAATAAACAAATAAATATTTGAAGTATGCAAACATTCCCAAATATATGACATGAATGGAGTTGATAAACTCAAAATCTAATGTCACCAAGTGATCACTATTAAACTCTTACATCAATGAAATAATAAAAACAACAAATTTGTACTCCATAAATAATATATCCCAACCTAAAATATTGTGCATTTATTTTATGCATATAATATGACAATTACCAATTGATAGAACCAACATCTTCAAAATAAAATGCATATAAAACATGTAAATAAAATTTAAAATTTATTACATAATTCCTTTGAATTTACTATATGTTAGATTAAAAAATCAACCAAAAATTTATCATATTTATGTGAGAGCTACACCCTTCTAGAAAAATTATCTAAACGACCAAACATACTTAAATAGTTCGTAGAACACATTGATCAAATGAATTTTTATTTAAGTTATAATTACTATTTGAAAAGTGTTATTTGGTAAACATTATTTATAAAAGAATTATAAAACCACATATCAGAAAAAATAGTGTATACAAGTTATATGTTATGTTTGATGTATGTGTACATCATTATTTAGTACTAAATATTTTAGGCTATTATTTGAGAAACTTAACATACATAACAAGAAAAATACTCAAATATAATGCTCCATATAAGAATCCATGGTTGTGTATTTGACTTCTAGATAAAGTTCACTAGCTTCAATACCATTGAGTCCAATTTTAAAATTGTAAAGTTCCCCTCTAATAAAAATCTGATAGAGATGACCTCATTCCATCTAGTCCAAATAAGATTCACCTAAAATTAAACAAAAAATGAGTTAATAAAAATTCAACTATGAACATAAAAATTGCACAACAATATCAAACCATTTATGACCTCGTAAAACTTCTCCTTGCCTAGGAAACTAAATCAATATTAAAGAGTTTAAAGGGAACTTTTTTGGAATTTTGATCAATGTTAATTATGTCTTTTTTTTCAAATTTTTACATATAAATATGCATGATACATTCTTATTATTTTTCTTATTTTGGGGACATCCTTATCTTATATACCTTGATCATTATCTCTACTCTATGTACTTTACATGTTTATCATTTGATATTTTACTATTTGTTATTTATTGATCAACTTCTATGTTTATCATTCAGTTATTCCACATTTAATATATGAGTAGTGTATAATTACATGTTTGTTTTTTAGACTAATCATTTTATCATCATACATCATTACTTATGAAATTTATTTAATTTCATATATCATTTTCCTATCTCAAATTCCTTACATTTGATGGATACAACCAATTGAAGGGAGCATAAACCATCACTATCACCCTTATTTTGATATTCTATATAATTATATGTGCCTACACAAAGACATAGACATATCCAAATGGATCTAGATTGCATTTTTATGTCTTCACATAAGCAACATTCTACTACACATTAGGCTATGAAGTAGACCACACCATTGCCAGTGAGTAGACCATATTAACCACTTTCAAGGGGAACCAATTCACACAACCACATTGGGTAGAGTATTTCTATATCACTTTCGATAGGTGTAATTCCTAAGCTTTCTCCATTTCTACTTTCTCATTTTTTCAAGATAGCTAAAGAAAACTTGTTATTTGTGCCTATTTTATTTGTGTGATAGGAGGTACTCACTACATAGTTTTTTTTCTATTTTGTGGGTTCCTATTGAGCTCTCATGCCAAGGAGAGGAACACCGAAAATCAAGATTGGTCCATTACTCTACATGGGTGCTACCTCCTTTTAATTCTAAATTTTTACTTTTCATGCTAGTTAAGAATGTCCATAGAATTTGAAATTAACACTAGATTCACATACCTCAAAGTGAGGAAAAAATGTAATGGTAAAATTTGTACATCTTGATGTCAATCCCCATTTAGTTTTGGGTTCATTTTAAAGAATAATGACAAGAGAATCATATATTGACAAGTGGTGCATTTTTGTGTTAATTTTGGCCCATTCCCTAATCCTTATCCATTCCTATTTACTCTTTCTTAAACATGTTTCCATGCATTCCACCTTATCCAAGCTCCATTTGCACCTATTTCTACACAATTATCTTATTATCAACTCAATTTTGATATGCATGTTCTTGGTACCAATATTTACACTTCCCTACCTAGGGTAAATTTGACAATGAGAATTATCAATATCTAAGGGCTCAAGGTTGAACCCAAATTCAAAATTATAAAATCTAAATTATCAATTTTCTACCCTTTTCACTAGCTATTAGAAGAAAACTTGGTACACATTTTTGTAACTTATTATTATGTCGATATTTAAATGCATTTATTAGTCTAGTTCATTCACATTAGACAACAATCTAGAAATCAAGAGAAGTAGAAAGAGAAATCATTCTAAGAACATTTCAATTTGAATCATTAAAATGAATTTTAATTTATGTATGAACCATTTGCACACTTATTTATGATGTCTTTGAATATTCACTCAAGGATATAAAATTAATTCATTAAATGGGTTAACCTAGGAAAGCTTGACCTTAGCAATTTGGTAACTTCCCAAAAGTCATTTTTAAATATTATTGTCCTTATGAATAATTAGATGTTAGATTTTCTAACAAATAGGTTATATAAGTTTGATGTATACTATATTAGACCTATATAGTAGAGTGTAGATCCACATTGCTTAGGGTCAATCCATACCACTTGAAATTAATCTAAAAGAAATCCTAAGTGTGTCTTGATTATAAGAAAGTGGGAATATTAAAGAATATTTTCTAAACGTTAGAGAATTAATTCTACATATCTTCACCTTTATATTTTAACATCAATGTAAAAGCTAAATTCTCCTATCATTCTCATTTAATTTTAAATATTATTATAACTATCTATTTCTTTCCAAATTACACAAGTAAATCTAAATTGATGTATATTTGATTGAAAGATTCTATTCAATTAAATTAATTTCACTAGTGATAGATTTGGTATCATTTAGAATAAATGTGATATATTGGATGCAATGTTCATTATTTTGATTGAAATATTTTATTCAACTAAATAAATTTCACTAATGATAGGCTTGGTATCATTTAAATTATACGTGATAGATTCAATGCAATGTCCATTGTTATAATTTATGTAATAAATTTAATGTCTGTCCATCATTTACCCTCTATTCTAACATCAATATGAAAATTAAATATTCCTACCATTCATATTTAATTTAGAAATATTATTATAATTCTCTATCTCTTTTCAAACTATTGAATCGAGTCTAGATTAATGTATACTTGATTGAGAGATTTTATTCAATTGAATCAATTTCACCGGTGGTGATAGATTTAGTATCATTTAAATTGCAAGTTGTGATAGATTAGGTGTAGTGATAGATTAGGTGTAATGTATATTTTTAGTTTTAAGATCAATGTCATAAATTTGGTGCCATGTGCATCATTCACATGCATGATACCTTTCTTAAAAACAATGCAATGCCCAACCACTCTTTTTCACGTGGTAATTTTTTATTCTCATGTAAGGTAAGCAAAGAATAAGATCGAAGCAAGATTAATATTATATTTCAATAAATCATTTTCTAAGATGGTAATCACGATTTGTATAGAGGTTCTCAGGCTATAAATGGATTGTTTATGCATTCATTTTAACACAAGCAAAACTGAGATCTTAATTTATGAATGTTATAAAAAACAATGCAATGCCCAACCACTCTTTCACGTGGTATTTTTTTATTCTCATGTAAGGTAGCAGGCTATAAATGGATTGCTTATGCATTCATTATGACACAAGCAAAACTGAGATCTTAATTTATGAATGTTATAATTAAGATCTTTGTTAAGGCAAACATCTGATAAGTTTTGCTTGGCTGTTCAAGCCCAGAAACTCCATTAAAGGTGTCTCTGCAACAAAAGAACAAGGAACAGCATATTCATATAGTATGGATAAGACGAGCAGAGTTCTAATAGTGGGGGGCACTGGTTATATAGGTAAAAGAATTGTCAAGGCCAGTATAGCACTTGGCCATCCTACTTATATTTTGTTCAGACCAGAAGTGGTGTCTGACATTGACAAAGTGCAGATGCTGTTATCCTTCAAACAGCTTGGGGCCAAACTTGTTGAGGTAAAGAAAACAAATTTAAGTTTGGTCTAGATGGTATCAGATCCTGCTCTTTAAATGTGGAAGTTTAGTGTAGATGGTATCAGATCCTGCTCTTTAACTGTGGAAGATGTGCAATCCAATTTCATGGTATTGTGCAGGCCTCATTGGATGATCACCAAGGCCTTGTGAATGCTCTGAAACAAGTTGATGTTGTCATCAGTGCTATTGGAGGAGGTGTGGTGGACCATCATATACTTGATCAGCTCAAACTAGTGGAGGCCATAAAAGAAGCTGGTAATATTAAGGTAAGAGGATTTTATTTGTATCCAAAAGTAGATAAACAAAAGATCATGGCATTATACATAAGATAATGAAAGAAGCAGAGACTTGCTCAATATTGTTTAGGTTGTAAGGGTGTAATATAAATAGAAAATTTTAAGAATATATATAAATTGTGATATTGTTATCAAGATTCAACTGTGTAGTTTTACAAGTCAAACTAGTTGATCCATGGTTCATGAGTAGTGGTTCACAAGAACCCATCACAATTTGACTCGTTGAACCACTACTCATGAACTATGGGTCAATGAGTTTGACTCATAAAACTACACGGTTGAATCCTGATAGCAATATCACAATTTGACACGACGTAGAAAATACCTCCTACTTATAAATATATATAAATATTTAGTTTGCATATCAAATTTATTTTTTAATAAATAATAACGTTTGAGTTGATATAATTTAAAAAGATTTGTATTTATTTATAGAATAATAACGTTTGAGTTGATATAATTTAAAAAGATTTGTATTTATTTATAGAGTATATTTATATATTTGATAGATTTGTCTAATAACATTTATATATAGAGTGACTGCATAGTATTTTTAAATATCATTTCATAATTTAAAGAATATCAATGATAAGTAATTGTGCTATCTTATCATAAATGTAATTAGAATTAGAATATCAAAATGTTGCATTCAACATATAATTTGGAAAAATATTTAATGTTAAGATAATATTAATTATTTTTTCAAATAAATCTATTTTTTTTTTTTATTTGTTAAAGATCTAACCCAATCATTACATTCCAATAATTATATGTATTTATACATACATAAGTACGTACACATGTGCATTGTGGAAGTTAGTACAAATAATATTCTTGTACACGCTTAATGGAATTAAATCTACATAATAAACCCATCATAAATAAAGACAAATGAAATTATGCAAATCTATGATATTTGTTTTTGTTTGTTTTTTAGATGAATGGAATGCAGAAATTTTATTATTCTTCACAAACAAACAAAATAGGTCAATTGTCATTGCATACAGGAAGAGGAGTTAGATAGAGGTTCCTCAGCCAAATCCTCTCCCATGTGTGTATTCAAAGTTTGAGCATCATCAACTTTGTTCAATATTACTAGCACCAAAAATTCTGTATTTGTCAAGTAGTTTTGGGGCATTCCCTTAAATTCTGTCCACTTGGGAGAAACTTGACTATAACTGTGCTTTATGCATGTTGTGTCAACATGCTGTTTATCATGGACAATCTCTTTCAATGGCCTCTTCATATTTGTCCACCAATGACTGCTTTGTATTATTCTTTTCAAGCACCTTATCAATTGAATCATTTAACTTATATAAACAAATAGAATTAACCCCACTTTCACTGTCAACAGCTATTCTATTGTAGCAGACCACTGCATCTTCTCTTTGGATACTACCATCATAGTAGACCTACATACACTGCCCTTCACAAACTGTTCACTATCATGCACCTTGAATCTTAGCACATTGCCTTGTCCTTGATGCTAAGATTGTCATTCACATTGTTTGAAGTCACATACTCATTAACTATCTTTGCATTTTATAGCAGCACCTCTTGTAAACATAGTCCCCTAGCACTGTTATCTACAGGCCTCTTGTTGTTTGCAACCACATGAATGGAATGGTTTGTCTCATGACAAGACTGTGCTTCTCTACCATTATATCATGCACTCATTTAAGGCTATCACAATGTCCATTCAGCTGCTCTTGTTCTTTGTTCTCATGAAACCTTTATTCCTCTCACTCCACAAACTGCTAGGTATGTTTTGGCTAGAGTCTAAAGACATGGATCTTCCAAGTAAGATACAGAACCAGACCATTCTATATTGGCTGTACCACCTTCAAGATGAGTGAGCAGTGACTGCAAACGTTATGCTTCTGACAGAACTTCACTAGGCACTATCTTTTTATGCAACCTGTTATGCACATAGATTGCCATGATTTGTTTGACCTACACCATTGAATTCCTATCCTTCTGTAGATTATCTTTGCAATGGCTATCTCTAGCAGGTATGTGAGGCTTTGCTGCATCTTTGACTCTTGTCAAGAAGCCTCAATTCTGCAATGGTCTTCTATCTCTTTTAAACCACAGTCCTTTTCCTGTGTATGACTGCATTATGACAGTTTTCGTTACTTGGGACTGTCCCTTGTTACCTTCATAGTTATTCCACTGCCCATTCATGATCATAGTCTTTATGGTGTCAAGACTATCACCAGGTATTTGACTTCCATCAATGGTGCAGACCTCTGTATCCTCAATGCACTATTATAACAGTCTTCAAAAGACTTTGGGGCACTGTCCTTCTTAAAATATGTATACACAGTCACTGTATTTCCCTTTTACTATCCTATCATTTGCATTTGATGGTTTTAAGACTTTGCTTTCTCATTTTTTAAAGTTTAAACACCCTGCATTTATCAACTTGGTCACTTGTCCTTTCATCATCTTTGTTTGCACTTTACTGTACTATGACAGTCCTCTATGGCTTTTTCCTCCTATCACTCACAATGACTACCATATCATGACTGAAAATTCTGAACCCTTCACTTGGACAGTCATATCATGAAGTCTATCCTGCCTTTCTTATGCTCCATTATCCTTAAACTTCTAAACCATTGAACTTTCATGACCGCTTCTTGAAATATTAAGTCCATTACCTATAGATAATAGTCCTTGGGCATAATATAGTCATTGGTATCACTGCCTTTGACAGTCAAAACTTTCACCTCACAGCCATAAGGATAAGGTA
The DNA here is from genome assembly GCA_007115665.2 of Sequoiadendron giganteum. Taxonomy (NCBI): domain Eukaryota; kingdom Viridiplantae; phylum Streptophyta; class Pinopsida; order Cupressales; family Cupressaceae; genus Sequoiadendron; species Sequoiadendron giganteum. Next base: position 248,950,976 of record CM021103.1, read on the forward strand.
CACAGAGAATGCACAGTCCTAAGGACTTATTGAGGAAACACCACATGAGAACTTTAGACTTCATTACAATCATTGAGCCCAATAAGGTCACAGAGGATACATCATAAAGTCATAAGTAACTGTCATTTACATTACATAATAAAGTCATAACTAACTGTCATCTTGGCACTTGTCTCTATGACAGTGTAAGGATCATAATATTTGCCTAAATTCTTTGTCACATGACTGCCTTTGATCTGAAATTATAACAGTCCTTAGCCCTGTCATGTTCAGTATGTACTGTGATACCTTGTGAAAGGTTGTTCACCCCCATGACTTGCCTTTGATAGATTGTTTCCTCTTTGTATGATCATATCTCATTCATACCAACATGCACTGGCTAAAAGCGCTGCCAATAGATAGCAACTATGGAGGGTTCCTTTTGCACTCACTGTATCATGGAAAACTCTTCACTGACCCTGTATTGTCAGACTCCCTGTCATAGCTTACATGATTTTGACATAGTCCCTAAGACTGACTTCTTTTTCTCACATACCACTGTCATACTAGTTTTAATGCCTTCAGGAAGCACCATTATTATGCTCTACTTGCATCATATACCACCAAGCTGTTCTACGATTGCTCATTCAACCTAAAACCCTGCCACTGTCTTCTATTAAGATATAGAAGCTGGTTTTCTTTCATAGGATTGTCAGGATTTTCGAGTTTTGTCCTTTCTTTGATGTCCACACATCATTATGTTCATTGTTAAGACTGATATTTCCCTTGAGCACTGTCATCATGTAACACTGCTCACTGTCATTTTACTTCCAGTCTGTCTCTTGAAGCTATAAAACATATGATCTTCTTCCTTTGTACAGGTATAGGCATCTTTAGATGCCAACCTCTAAATTGCATTTAGTCTCTTATCTCTGTGCACTATCAATTCAGCCTTCATTAGAAATAAATGGAGGAGTTGACATTTGCAAGTTGACAAGGGTCAATATCGTTTTACTACCTTATGGACTATCTTCCTTAGTGCACTTGCCATTGTCAACAGAGACTTGCACTCTTGCCTTTGTTTTTGGGTAATCAATACCACTTTTCCTAACACTGCCATGCTAAGATTACAGTTGTTGAACCTCTGCTCTCTAAATTACCTCCAGGGTTTGAAACTGTTGATGACAGCTATGTGACTATCAGCAGAAACTGTAGTTCACACAAATCTACCCAAAGATATTACTTCATGTACTTGTGATGCAACTGAAATTTGATAATTTTGATTGTATTCAAAACTTTCTAGATATGAACTATTATAATAGAAGCCATTTGTCATATTAATGAGTGTTGTTGAACTTTGAATGGAAGGATACCCTAAGCCACCTTAAAACTTTGAACTTTGAACTTTGTGACAAGGATATCTTAAAACACTTAACACGAGGCTCATTGTTTGTGCCACTTTGAATGGAAGGATACCCTAAGCCACCTGGAAATTGGTACCCATTGTCTCCTACATCCTAAGTCTGAATCTGCCCTTGAATCATTGCTTTAGAACTGTCTTTTTCATTGCAGACTGTTTTCTTGGCACTTGACTGCCATTGAATAATTTTAACTTAACTGAAAAAACCTTGCCTTTTAAGAAAAAAAAACAAGATGAGAACAGAACAGGGATCTCATGAAGAGCAATGAAAAGCAAACCATTTTACTGTATTAGAAACACTGGAATGTTCCATCAATGGTTTTATCTTAATGACACAAGTTATATATGCTTGTATTTTGCAATTCACACCTTTATCTGGTTTGCCATGTTCCTTTATAGACCATTAGTCTCTTAACTCATGGAAAACTAATCATCAACAATACATTCACTTAACTTGCAGTATTGAAGCAACACCGCAAAAAGAAAACACAGAGATCCTAGCACTCATCACTACATAACTAATATGATCCCCCCTATGCTAGGTTGCAAACAATGGTACCCATAGATAGAGATTTGGTAGCTCGACGATTTTTCCTTTTTCTACTTAGACAACACATATATCCAGTAAGGTGTAAAAGCATTCCATGGAGAACTGACATTATGGCGAAGCCTTCAACCACGTGTGGTAAGATGTAGCTGAGTACTTGAAACCTTTCCTACATCCCAGCAACGTGCCCTATCTTCAATCTGGTTTCAGCAACGTGGTGAGTCCCCCTCTGAAATTCTTGCAACGTGCCCTATCTTCATTACCATGTAGCTACGTGGGTTAACGTCTGTGCGGATTTTTTGCAACGTGGGTTACAGTATAAATGATGACCCACCTTCTTGTTTTGGTGAATGAGATCGTCTGACAATTCACCTTCCAAGTTATACTCGTCCACGATCCAGTTGATTTTTCCTGAATAAATCTATAATTTGTTTCATCTAAACTAAAAGTGGTTTTAAAAGAAAAATGTAAAATGCTATATATAACCTTTTTTTCTTTATGGAAAAAATATTTGTTCAAAATTATTTTGGATTAAAGAAATTCTCCCAACAAGATTTAAAAGGAAAATTATATATGAGATATATAGAGTTATTTAAGGAGAATAACATGGAAGTAGTTAATTTTCTTTGTTAGAATTTAATCTTGTATATTGATGGAGTCTATAAGCATATATTATTTTGGAAAAAAACATAAAATCTTTGAATATATTGCAACAAACAATAATATGCATACTACTTCAAATCTAGTCCCTATTCCTAAGGCCAATGCAATCAATGAAATTTTTTCACCATGGAGTTTTCACCTTGTCACCACTTGATTTAATAGGAGGTGCTAAATTTGTCTCATTTTTTGAGATATTGTAAAGGGTAGCCTATGGAATTAGCCCACTCAATTCAGTTTTAGAAAGTCCAATCACTCTAACATTGAAATTTTCCAAGAGATGTGCATATATTTCCTTGTAATTTACCTAAGGACAAATTTAGTAGTTAGAAGCTACTTAAGATCCCCATTCTTCATGTCTTCTCACTAGTTAGATGGTTGTTATCAAGCATATCTAGCCTCTTAATTGAGACCAAGTTAACTAAAATTCTAAGAATTTTCATGAAAATTTTGTTACCAAAGACAAATAGTTGGGTAAGATTCTTGAGTCAGTTAATGTTCATATAAATGTGTTAAAGTATACATCCTAATGAATCACATGATATTATGATTTCTTGGAAAAAATAGAGATTTCTTCCTTCAGAGTTTGGGATGGATCCAGATATTATGGAGCATGCATTGCATCCAGGCAATAGTATATTCATTGATAAGAGAAAGGTTCGACGTGCCATTGAAGCAGCAACCATTCCTTACACATATGTGTCTGCAAATATGTTTGCTGGGTTCTTTGCTGGAGGTTTAGGACAATTACTAAAGAATGCTCCCATGATGCCTGCTCGAGATAAAGTCCTCATTTATGGAGATGGAAATGTTAAAGGTAATACCTCTTGGAATGAATGATTTATTTAAACAAATACAAAGAGGAAGACTCATATTTATTTTTTATACATATTGTATTTGTAGGTATTTATGTGGATGAAGATGATGGTGCAACATACATAGTCAAATCGATTGATGACCCTCGCACCCTCAACAAGACTATGTTTATTAGACCACCAAAGAATATACTTTCACAAAATGAAGTTGTAGAAATATGGGAGAGATTGTCAGGACTGAAGCTAGATAAAATCTACATTGATGAGGACCAACTTATAAATATGGAAGGTAAACCTTTAGTATTTGAATAAAGTATATTTTCCATTTTTAAAAAATGAAAAAAGAGAAAAGAGATGGAGTTTAAGAGACATCCAATTACATGTTTTAAAAATACTTCTCTTAACTAAAATTATTAAAAATTAATCCAAAATAAAATACATATATATAATTTATTTTTAATTTTATAATACATATTATTTACAAAATTATTTTAATATTTTTAAAAGCATATGCAAGTTTTATAAACTAGGGATTCTTTCATTTATAAATGTGCATATATGAAAATATGAGTACACATGAAAGTGTAGAAATATTTTATGAGATAATTTACATAAGAAAAACTTACTAATGTAATGATATCATGTTTCTTTCTCATCTTTTGAATAAATTTATAATTATTGATTTGTATTTATAGTGATTACTTTTATAGTGTGGATTAGGAATTCTTGTGTTTCTCATATGGCATGATAATACATGTTCCATTTCTAAAAGGTTTCAAACTTTTCAAATATGGTACCAAAGCATGTTGTTTATAAAAAGGGTATGTAGTCATAATCTATTTAGTTTATTTAACTTAATTTTTATCTCTTTAAGTGACAATTCAATAGCATCACTAATTGAATTTACAATGGATTCAAAAATATAGTATAAGACAAATCATATATTTTGATATGTATGCAAGGATATCAATGACAGGTTATTTAGAGGATTAAGACTTACGAACCAATATTTCATGAAAAGGTTAGCATTTATAAAGAATATGACCATCATCAAAAAATTATTTTTAAATCAATATTTACTAGCAAAAATCTCTATGAAATATCCTTTTACAAAAGTGCACATCTCATTTTCATGGATGCATCTTCTAGTTCTGTCAAGCCCATAGATTTAATTCCTCTATAATAGTTGCACTCAAGGAAACGAAGCCAATGTTTTGTTATACTCTAGAGAAGAGATATATTATTATATGCTTCTCGATATTCTCCTCGATATCCTTCATGCATGTATGCATTTTCCTAAATCTTAAAATTTATCTTTTCTTAGTAGTTATTACTAAGAGAACCTCTACTTCCTTCACATAAGTTTTTCACTTTGGATTCAAACGAAATATATCTAAAAGAAGATTCATTGTGTTTCCCATGTTCATCATGGAGGTCAAGAAAATATTATTTTAGTTTTTATTAATATGTAAAAAATTGAAAAAAAATATAATTAACATTGATCAAAATCTCAAAAAGTTCCCTTTAACCTCTTTGATATTGATTTTATTTCCTAGGAAATGAGAATTTTTATGAGGTCATAGATTTTTTATATTATTGTTCAAACTTTTATGTTCATAGTTAAATTTTTATTAACACATTCTTTTGTTTAATTTTAGGTGAATCTTATTTGGAGCAAATGAAACGAGGTCATCTCTATCAAATTTTTATTAGAGGCGATCTTTACAATTTTGAAATTGGACCCAATGCTATTGAAGCTAGTGAACTTTATCCGGAAGTCAAATACACAACCATGGATGCTTATATGGATCGCTATGTTTGAACCTTTTTTTATTGTATATGCTAAGTTTTTCTTAAATAATTATAGCTTGAAACATTTAGTACTAAATAATGGTATACACATATATCATATATAGACTATTTTTTTCCTAATATGTGGTTTTATAGAAAATTTATAAATAATGTTTACCAAATATTATTTTCAAAGCATAAATGGTCAAGGTGTTTGAGGAACTATTTAGATATTTTTGGTTGTGTAGATGATTTTTTCTAGAGGGCTATAGCTTTCACATAAATGTGATAAGGTTTTGATTGATTTTTTATCTAGCATGTAATAAGTAAATTCAAAGGAAATATGTTACATTATTTTTATTTACATGTTTTATATTTATTTTATTTTGATGATGTTGTTTCATCAATTGACAAATGTTATATATAGGCATAAAATAAATGCACAATATTCTAGATTGAGATATATTATTTATGGCGTACAAATTTGTTGTTTATTATTATTATTCCATTGATGTACGAGATTACTAGTGCCCAGTTTGTGACATTAGTTTTTAGTTTACCAACTCCACTAATGTCATATTTATAGGGATGTTTGCACACTTCGAATATTTATTTTTATATTTTAGATATTTAAAATTGCAAATATATCGAAGTATATATTTCTATAATGATGATAGTATATCTTATCAATATTAATTACTTTATATTTGTAAACACATAATTATTTAAGGGTGAAAGTTGAAAGTACATAATACTTATTGCTATAAATAAAATAGAGTACAAGATGTATTGATTTTCATTTTATGGTTTTTACTAATAAATTATAAGTAAATTTAAATTTTATTCCAATTTTTATAGGATATATTTTCTTGTAAATTCTAACCATAAAGGGAAAATTATAGAATATTGATTTATTTCTTTCCTTATGTTCTAAACCTTTACTCTTAAAAATATTGTTATAATAATAATAAATAGCTGCAATTTATTCCACATTGATTGTAACTCGAAAGTTATTCCTTGTGAGGACTTCATATACAAATGTTTTAATAAAGAGAACATTATATTGGAATCCTATAATGTTATAACTATTTTTTCTTGCACTATGTTATTTTTACATATTATTATTTTTCTACTAATATTTCTTAGGTGATACCCTAATAAGTGTGTCTAGAGTTTTTATTATTATCCTATTGTAAATATAATTAGTTTGATCTATAACTATGGTACACCCTCTAGTAACCCTAGATGTCCACTATGGTTTGTGGTTACATATATCCCAAGACCAGGGTAAATGCAAGAAGATGAGTCCACGAAACGTGGAAGTTTTTTCCTTAGCAAAAAACCCAAAATCAACTTCAAGAAAATAGGATCTCATTTTTTAATAAACGAGATCCCAAGTTCGGGGTCTCGAGCCTAAAATCTAAATAGGTTCCCATTTTAAAAAAAATGAGATCTCATTTAGTAATGGTGTCCCAAGCCGACCTTCGGGAAACGCGATCCCACCTTTTACAAAATAGGATCCCACCTTTTATAAAATGGGATCCTAGCAAGATCTCGTTCTGTAGTGGTATTTACTTTTTTAAAAATGAAACCAACATCATTTTCACCTGCACATGGGATCCTAGTTGAATCTCTACAAAAAGCGACCTCCAGGTAAGTGCCTGGCCCCCTCTTTTTACATTTTCACCTTTTTTTGAATTTTTAATACAAATTTAGGTTTTAATCTATATTTTTTCAATTTTTATTTACCTACATAATAAAATAAATGGTGATTTGTAGAAATCAAATAGAAAACATGAAATGAAACCCTCAGATATTGAAAAGAAACAAAAAATCAACCTTAAATTGTAACCAAAGAAAAAAATTACATTTTGAAACCCTAAATTGGAATCAAACAAAAAACAATTGCATTTGAAAACCCTAAATTGAAATGAAACAAAAAAAAATTGCATTTGAAAACATTGATTGTTTTTGAAACCCTAAATTGTTCAAAATCAAACAAAAAAAATTGCATTTGAATACCCTAAATTGAAATCAAACAAAAAATTTGCATTTGAAAACCCTAAATTGAAATCAAACAAAATTTTTGCATTTGAAAACCTTGATTGCTTGAATATTTGAAAATGAAAAAAATTCATTTGCATCGCTTTATGTTTTAAATTTGATTACTTGAACATTTCAAAATTGAAAAATTTCATTTGCATTGTCAATATGTTTTAGATTTGTATGCTTGAATATTTCAATTTATGGAATTTATATTTCATTTGCATATTAACAAACACTAGTCTCTAACATGTATTAACATACATATAGTTTTAAATCGGAGTAATCCTTGAACCTCGGGTTTATGATTTAGGTTTAAAAAACTCACAAGGTTCACCTAAAATTTGATCAATTCAATCAATTATTTAGTTGAATTTAGACAAAAACCTCCTACCTTCTTAGCCAACAATTGAACCATTTTGTCTATTCGAATATGCAAGGAATGTTTCAAAGCCAAATCCAAATGATGACATTAGTGATCTAGAGTCAATCAAAAATTTAAGAATGGTTTCCAATGACTTAAAATTAATCCATATCTACCATGAAACTGGGATCTATTATTCTAAATAAATTCATTAGTTGAAGATAAAAGAAAACTAATGAGAAAGAAACCCTTTGGGAGAAGGAAGATAGAGGATTGAATTTTTTCAGTGAAGAAAAAATGGTTTACTAAATGATTCAATGTCATTGCATAGTACGACCTATATAATTCAAAGGCTTTATGCATCTTTTCCATTCCTTGATGAACACTACCTTTTTCACTAACTTGCAAGTCCATTATTCCAAGGGCCACCCAAGCTTCAACATTTTCAGGATCTATCAAGTCCATTATTTGGAAGGAACTAATGAGAAAATTAATGAGAAAGAAACCCTTTGGGAGAAGGGAGATAGAGGATTGAATTATATTAGGCTAGATTGATTTCATCCAAGTGTTATCTTAAATAGATATAAAAGTAAAAATTAAATTAAAAAATATAGAGAAAATATAAAGATTTAAAATAAAAGTTATAATTTATATGTCCATGAGTGTGTAATAAATATTTAATATATCTAAACAAAATATTTAATCTATTTGAAATGGATTGTGTTTCACCTCTTCATATGATTATGTGACGAGCTTAATTCAATCACTTCCTCCCCTATAAAGAAATACATTTCTCCTTCTATAAGTGATTGCATTAGAAATACTAAAAAATTTAAGTGGTGCCTTGTATCACTCTTGTAAACCCTACACCAACAATAACTCACCTCTTAAGGGTTTTGTTGACCTTGTTCCCAAGAATAATGTAACTAGTTTAGGATCAATGAATCATTTTTCCCTACGCTCATGCTTAACAATCCTCAAATTTACTATGGATGATTGCCTTGATCTATAGAAAATCAATCCAACTATGGTCATAGGTTATATTTCCACTCCTTTTATTCATATATTTCAAAGATGATTAGGGAAGGAATAGAAATTACCAATACTAATCAAGGATTCAATAACCAAATTTTAAGATCTAGCTCCAACAACTTGTCAAGACACATTTTGATTTTCTCTAAATATACACATTTCTATAAATTCAAGGGTAGACCATAGAGACTATCCTAAATTATCAATTTAAGTGGGCTAATTTATAGTTGTGTGCTTAATTCCTTGATCATAGAAGTTATCTAAGGAAATAGTCATTCTATTCATAAATTCAAAAATATTCATAAACTGATGTTCTTGAATATGTGATGAATCAAAACTATTGACCCCCTTATTTGTCATCCTATTACCCTAAACCCTAAATCGATGTCTTAAGGGGTCCTAATATGACATTTCGTAAGGGGATCGAAGAAGTTCTCAAATTTTGGTGAAGTTTCCCAAGGCAACCAAATTTAACAATAATATACATTCAATTTTTAGTAATTAAACTATAGTCTAGAGCCTTCCCACCTTCCTCTTGTTAGGGGTGTTAAGGCCTCAAACATTTCAACAAAGGACTCTCATGGAAGAGGAGGATTAAGGATTCTCATGATAAGATCATGCAAGATTATAATATAAATGAGATTTCACGATCTAGATTGGTCAGTTGAAACAAGAGCTATCTCAATCAACTGTTCCACAAGAAAATGTTGTTTTGTGAAGAAAAAATGGTTTGCTAAATGATTTAATGCCATTGCACAGTATGGGTATATAATTCAAAGGTGCTACACATCTTTTGTTAGAGTAAAGGTTCTAACTTAATTATGTTGACTAAGTTACCTTTATTCCCTTCTTAAGATTTCACTTTAGTTTGCATAAAGTGACATTTAATAATTATATTAATTATTAAATGTTCTCCTTTTAGGGTTTCTCGATCTCCTTTTATAAGGATTGATCTCATTGTATTATCACATCAATTCATTCTCTCATTCTCTCTGATATATACATTTTTAGTTTTCAGAGAAACCTTGCTTGTTTGTCTCCATCTCTTCTTTTGTGACAGGTTATTTGCATGCAGGTGATCTTCGGGGTTTGTGAAGTTGTATTTTCTCAACTTCTACATGGTATTAGAGCTCCAGACCTACTACTTCCTATTCTTGTTTTGAAGATTTTTGGAGCTTCAAGGGTTTGGGGTTTGTTTTTTTGATCCAGGGCATACCTGCAATTTCAAAGCATTTTGAGCTCAAATAGACCTTGCCATTACGTCTGCAGCAATCCAAAACCCCTAAATCGGCTGTTCATTCGTCCATTTTGGACAAAGTTGAGTTTGGGGGCAAAAAAATTTTGCTGGTACGGTCGTACGACCGTCCGTCTGTGCGTGGATCGGAGAAAAAGCTTGGTAAAAAAAAATATTTTATTTTTCATTTTCTGCATTTTCGTCAGAAATTTTTTGAAAAAAAAAATATTGTTGCTGTAAATGTTTTTTTATATTTTTTTTGTTAAAAAAATCAAATAAAAAAAAGGGCTTTTTAAAGGCTTGCCCAGGCCTAGTTGTGCAAGACCTGCGCAATGTACCTGCGCAAGACCTGTGCAGACCTACGTAGTGTACCCACATGGGGTGTGGTGGGGGTGGGCCCACGTGCCTCCCCCACCCAAATTGTTTTTTTAAAATATTTTTTATATAAAAAAATTTATCGTAAAGTTTTTTATTTTGTTTTTTTTCTATATAAAAAACAATTTTTTATGTAATAGGCCCTATTATGTTTTTGCGGTGACGATCATTTGGCCATCAAATTTAAGCCAGTATTTTTTCTGCGACGGTCATATGACCATCAAATTTAATGCAACGGTGGCTTTTTTTCCTCTTTGGACCTGTTTTCTTCCAGAGGTCGTAACTTAGGCATACGATATCGTTTTTTGGCAAACGAGATATCGTCAGAAAGATGGTTCTATCAACTTTCTAGTGGTATGGGTCTCATCACTTCTTTTTTTTGTTGGTGAATTCTACAGTCAATTATTTGGCTGTCCTTCATGTATTTCCAGCTTTTTTGTCCTTTTTTGGGCATTTTGAACATCATTTGTAAGCAATCTTTTATGTAAACACACTGAGATAAAGTGCCACACTATTGTACATGCATTTTTGGGGATTTTGCACATAAGGTTGTGCCATATTTTGTACTCGCACTATATTATAAAGTGCCATGGGGGGTTGTGTAGTTTTCCTTTGTTTTCCATCACACCTTTGTCCGGTGAGTGTCCCTCCACGACGACAATGGATCCTATGATTCCAGCCTCATGCATGTGTGCTTTGTTTTGCACACCACTTTTTTAGTTGCAGGTACTTTCTTGTGCACTTTCAAATGTTGTATCTTCTCCTTCATGCACTACAGGGTGTTCACACCATTTCAGTGGATCTGTCAGGCTCTCCCAGTTCAGCATTATGGGGGGGTATTATACTGTTCATGCTAATGCTTCCTTGGCTTCGCCTTGGAACGAATCTTCCATTCTCAGTTGATCAGTGTTTTTCAGACTATTGGTACTTGTGCCATCTGTATCTTTGTTCCAGTGTTGCCTTTGTTTGCCATCTGATTCGAGTAGTGTTGTTTGGGGCACTCATGTAGATTGTTGTCTTCTTGATTCTGATCATCCTATCTTCAAAGGAGGTTCTTCTACACCATAGCAGTCATCTTTCGACAGTTGTTTGCAGCTTCTTCTGCTTCAGTGATGTTCTTCTTGGCTTTCTACATCTCTTTTTGGAGTAGAGCTTTTTCCCATGAGGTTTTCTCTATTTTTCCTCTTTATAGAGATTTGGTTGTATTTGGGTACCTGATCTGGCCTAGTTTCCGGGACCCATGTTTTCCTTCTTGCATTGTAGTTACCTTTGCTTTCTTGCATTTGTTTGTAGCTGCACTCTTGCTCATCTTAAGGGGGGGTGTTAGAGTAAAGGTTTTAACTTAATTATGTTGATTAAGTTACCTTTATTCCCTTCTTAAGATTTCACTTTAGTTTGCATAAAGTGACATTTAATAATTATATTAATTATTAAATGTTCTCCTTTTAGGGTTTCTCGATCTCCTTTTATAAGGATTGATCTCATTGTATTATCACATCAATTCATTCTCTCATTCTCTCCGATATATACATTTTTAGTTTTCAGAGAACCCTTGCTTGTTTGTCTCCATCTCTTCTTTTGTGACAGGTTATTTGCATGCAAGTGATCTTCGAGGTTTGTGAAGTTGTATTTTTTCAACTTCCACATCTTCTCCATTCATTTATGAACACTACCTTTTTCACTAACTTGCAAGTCCATTATTCCAAGGATCACCCAAGCATCAACATTTTCAGGTCTATCACGTCCATTATTTCAAAGGAACTCATTTTGGAAGCCTTTTATGTTTCAAAATGTAACTAACATTGTAGTTATATCATGAGTAGCTCAACCAATATTTTTTTTATAGAACATTGCAACCTTTTGAAGACCCTTTAAAATATTAACTTATAGTAAACACATAGAGTTGAGAAAGATAGTGCTTCATGATTTACGGTTTATTTCTAGTTTGGCATTAATGTAAAAAAAATTAGTTAATGCTAGATGCACTATCTTGAACTTCACCAAATTTTATCCCCTTAAGCCATAAAATTTTTGTCCTAGTACCTTACTTCATAGATCCCCTTAAGCCATCCTATTACCCTAAACCCTAAATCCGTCATTTTGTCCTAGGACCTTAATTCATAGATCCCCTTAAGCCATCCTATTACCCTAAACCCTAAACCCTAAACTCAACCCTAAAGCCATCATTTTTTCCTAGGACCTTAATGAAATTTGGTTGTCTTGGGAAACTTCACCAAATTTTATTCCCTTAAGCCATGTCATTTTGTCCTAGGACCTTAATTCATAGTTCCCCTTAAGTCATCCTACGAGGACCCCTTAAGCCATCATAGTCTCTCCTAATTTAATATAATTTTTAATGATATTTCACATCACATTAACTATTAATTATTTTTATTTGTAACATGTCGTAGACATAAATGAGGCTTACACATTTTTCATTTGCATTCAATTAGGTCATTTATATTGAATGGTTTAAGGGGATTTTTAAACATGTATCTTACATTTTGAAATTATAAATATAATGTAGGTTCACTTATATCTTAGAGATCATGGATCAATTCAATATTGGTGATATCCATAATCCACCTCCACACCCTCCATCTCCACCCACTTCACCTCCACCTCATAACCCCCACCTCCACCACCTGAATCCGATGGTGCTCTCTTGCAAGCATAGATCGATGTGAAATTTAAATCCATTCGGGATTAGATCAACTCTATTCAAAATGAAGAATGTATTCCACCACCTTTGAGGTATTTTGCATCTACGATGAAAAATGTTGTTGATGTCGTTAGGTCCATGGATGTGGTCTTAGATGAGCATCAACAATGGCTAGAGGAGAGGAGACAATCATATTTTGAAAAGGAAAACACAAACAAATTAAGAGATGCAATAGAGATCCACAAAACTTTATTAAGACAATGATCTTATTGAATTTTATTTAATAATTTTGCAATTCACATTGACAATGATCAATTTCTTATAAAGAATTTGACCTTGGATGGATATTTTCTAAAGAATTTGGTTGGATGGATATTTTTAGTGATGATAATATGAATTTGGTTGGATGGATATTTTTAGTGATGAATTATGAATTTGGTTGGATGAATATTTTTAGTGTTGAATTTATGAATATAATAGTATAATGATGAATATAATAGTATAATTTATGACTACTACACAATGTTAAAGGGGATTAAACCCTAAAGCCATCATTTTTTCCTAGGACAGTTAAGCCATAGATCCGCTTAAAAGTATACTTAGGACCCCTTAAAAGCCATCATATATTATTAATTACATCCTTTAAATGTACATTTTCAAAAATAATATATATTTAACTTAATGAAATTTGGTTGCCTTGGGAAACATCACCAAATTTTATCCCCTTAAGCCATCATTTTGTCCTAGGACCTTCATTCATAGATCCCCTTAAGCCATCCTATTATGACCCCTTAAACCATCATAATTTCTCCTAATTTAATGTAATTTTTAATGAGATTTCACATCACATTAACATTTTTTTCATTTATATTGAATGGTCTAATGGGATTTTAAAGAAAATGGTTTAAGGGGATTAAACCTTAAACCCTAAACCCTAAACCCTAAATCCTAAAGCCATCATTTAGTCCTAGGACAATTAAGCCATAGATCCCTTTAAAACTTCACCAAATTTTATCCCCTTAAACCATCATTTTCTCCTAGGACCTTAATTCATAGACCCCCTTAAATAGATATATTATGACCCCTTAAGCCATCCTACAAGGACCCCTTAAGCCATCATAATTTCTCTTGTTGGATAAATATGATTTTTTAAAAGATTTCACATCGCATTAACAATTTTTTTTTTTCACTTATATGCCTTAGACATAATAAGCTTTTTGTGAATGTTTTAAGTTTATTTTTTAGTATGTACATGTATTAATTTTTTTTAAGTAAAAGGAATTAGAGCCTATATATATTATATATTAGAAGAAGAAGATTACATTTGTCTATAAACCATTACAAATGGAATTATCAATCCTACCTATGAATCTGCAAGTCATTGACTATGGCTACATTCGACTTTGCAGACATCAAAAGTATATTTATAAAACAACGGCATGTCAGAAATATTCCACCTGTCCTTCTGTCAGTTGTCAGGGATCAGAGATCCCATGTTCTTCATACCACACCAACAAGCATACCTTTTCCATCTGTTCTACACATGTCATTGTCTGCCTCCTACTGTCATCAAAGGGACTTGGAATTTTGAAATTTGTATGTACATGCTCAAGTTGAATCAATGTATGTACATCCTATTTAAACAAATTTGCATGTACATTTAAAATTTAACTATTTCTTGTAATTTTGTACTTGTTTGTTGATGTTGTATAATTTAATGCAAGTTCATTTATATATCATGGATCAATTCAATATTGATGATATCATTAATCAGCCTCCTTAGCAACCTCCACATCCACCCCCTCCACCACTTGTAGGATCCGATGAGGCTTGCTTGCAAGCATGGATCAGTGAAAATGTTGCATCCATTCAGAATAAAATAAATGCTATTCAAAATGAAGCATTAATTCCACCACATGTGAGGCATTTTGTATCTACGATGCAAAACGTTGTTGATGCCATCGGGTTTATTGATGTAGAGTTAGATAGGCATCGATGATGGCGGGAGGATGTGATATGATTTTATTCAGATGGTCTCTCCTATAAAAAAATCTTGGACCTAAAAAATAACAAAATCCCATCTAGCACCTTTTTTTGTTGACCGTAACACTCACCAGCCCATTCTTGCAAATAAAGCTAGAATATTGATGAGGTGGTGTATACATCCACAAATGACTAAATTATTTTGGGAGTGATGGTGGATGGTATTTGACCATCCACCACACACTAATTTGGAGGTCTCTCTATACTTTTTGAAGAAACTATATGTAGAGTTTTTTGGGGGTAAAAGCCCAATTATTTTGATTTTAAATCATTTCAGGGTGTTGGTGGTGGCATGCCACAATAGATGTTAGGGGCATGGGTTAATCCCCAACAACAAGTGCATGTGCAACCTCTTGTTTCTCCTCTTGCTCCTGCCATTCCTTCACTTGTGCATCAACATGCGGTGATATCCACATTAGGATCTTTGAGTATGCTCGTAGGAAACCTTGATGAGCATACTTTTGTGATGGCGATTGGGGAGCCTAGAGACTGCAACAATGGAGGAGTGTTTTATGGAGCTGGTCCTATTACCATTCCACAAGTTTTGACACCCCATGCATGTACCAGTTGCCATCAACTATGTTATGGACTTGATCAGGCTACACCCAGTTCGGGTGGACATGGAGATTTTGGTGGATCATCTAGTTGCATCAATTCATTCATAGAATTTCTTATTGCAAAGCATCACCTTGCAAACAGTGTGACACAGATATAAATATGCATGTACAAGTTGAATTTATAAGAATTTTAATGAACATATATCAAAAAAAGATTGCAATGTTTTAACAATCAAAATTTTTTGTGTAGATAACATTGACCATAGGGGAATCATCTATTCCTCAAGTACATATGTCGACGCCAGTGCAAGTTGGAAACCCTTATGAGGTATTTTGATTTCAATTTTATAAATAATATATGAAATAATTTTTTAACTTGACTTTTTTATTTGTAATCAATCATGAACATATGCTTTAAATATTTATATTGGTTCGAGGGAGTCAATCAACTTCCACACCAATTCCACTTGAGGGGTTGTTGAGAGCTCATCCATTGTCGGGTGTATCACATCAGGTGCAGGTACATTTATATTGTAAATTATTTAAAGTTAATATACTTACAATTATGAATTTTGAATTCACTATATATCAAATGTGCATGTACAAGTAAAAATTATTTAAAGTTAATATACTTACAATTATGAATTTTGAATTCACTAAATATCAAATGTGCATGTACAAGTAAATATTATAAGTGTTATGTATATATGTATGTAGGTTGACACAACAATGAGAATGGGGATCAAACAAACATTTGATGTGGTAGAAACTTAGGAGGCATCTGAATTTTAGGTTGTTTAAAAAAGTTTCTACATAATGTGTGCACACTTGAATATATATATATATATATATATAAGCCTAATGAAAGTATACATGCTTTAAATTTGACCTTGTAGGACTTTTTTAGTGCCACTTTATGCTTTGATGAGGTCACACCACCTCAACCAAGACATGCAAAGCAGCCAGATATCATGGTAATTTTTTTATTATTATTATATTTAAAGTCAATTACAAATTATACATTGTGAATAATTTAAATTGAATATATATGCTCATACATGTTAAATTATTTTTCTTTTATGGCATGAGACACATCTTGTAGCTGAGCATGTAAAGACAAGTCTTAGAATAGAGGGTGCACAACCTCTTATGATACAATTTAAATATGATAAATTATAAATTAAATTGCATTTAAATCATTTTTAATCGTAGACTTACATCTAATTTCAACTTTCTTTCTCTTGTATGTAGATTGATTCAGAGCATGTAGAGACAGGTCTAGGTAGACTAGAGCATGTAGAGACAAGTCCAAGTGCACTAGAGCATGCAAAGCAACCTCACATGGTAATTTAATTTTATGATGAATTATAAATTGAATTGTCATTAAATAATTTTTAATCGTCTTACATCTGATTTCATCTTTCTTTCTCTTATACAGAGTGGTTCAGGTCATTTGGGTAGTCCACGTGGTGTGAAGAGATCTCTTGATTATAGAGACAATATGAGTTAGATGATTTCATGGGTTGTATTTGATTATTTCATGGACTACATATATTGTTTCTCATGAACTTAATATATTGTTTCATGGTTTTTATTCTGATGGACTTACTATATTGGTTTCATGGACTTAATATATTGTAAATCATGGACTTATTATTGTTAAATAGTAATTTACACATGTGCATTTATGCATTTTATGTGAAATTTTAAAATGTAATTGATAGGACATATTTTTACTTTACAAAAGATTCATAGTCAAGACATTAATAGGACATTAATGTGAAATTAAATACAAATATGAAATTAAAGTTGAAATTAATAGGACATTTTAATATTTGTACTTTACAAATTTAGTGATTCATATTCAAGGCATTAACTTATCAAAGAAGTATAAATGATATAATTAAGTATAATTAAGGGGATGGAATACTTCAAAGTACATGTCTCATATTTAATCACAATTGATATGATTAACTTAGAATTTAGGATGACTCATCATAACAATCACATTATATAGAATTTAAATAGTGTTAATGTTTATTTAATTCATGTCATAATAGGATCTCTTAAAGGGTCCTCATAGAATGTCTTAATGGGTCCTAATATGATGTCTTATGGGGATCAAAGAAGTTCTCAAAATTTGGTGAAGTTTCCCAAAGCAACGAAATTTAACAATAATATACATGATATTTAGTGATTATACAATCAAATTTAAAGTTTCAAAGTAGGGTGACTCATCATAACAAATGATATAATTAAGTATAAATATTTAGTGATATAATCAAGTATTAGACTTTAGGGTGACTCATCATAACAAGTGATATGATTAAGTATAAATATTTAGGATATGTCCTAATAGGACGTCTTAAGGGGATGAAATACTTCAAATTACACGTCTCATATTTAATTGTAATTGATATAATTAAGTAACTTGGAATTTAGGATGACTTAATTTAATTCATGTTGTAATAGGATGTCTTAATTTATGTCATACTAGGATGTCTTAAGGGGTCCTAATAGGATGTCTTAAGGGGATTAAAGAAGTTCTCAAAATTTAGTGAAGTAGCCCAAGGCAACCAAACTTAACAATAATATACATGATATTTAGTGATTATACAATCAAATTTAAAGTTTCAAAGTAGGAAAACATGCACATTTAACAAATAGAATATATAGAATATTATTTTGATACATAAAAGTGTAGAGTATAATTGTGTATGTAGATGTATACAAATTTGTACAAAATGTGTAATTGTGTAATTATGCATGTACATATATGTCAACTCAAAACAATGTTTACAAAATTTGGCTATGTCATCTAAAGAAAATTTGAAACTTGTGCCCAGAATGTAGCATGTCTTCACACCACCTGATATGAAAATGATACAAGTAATATCAATGAAATCATCAAAATATGCATTTTAATTTATATAAAACTATCTATATGTACACAACTTGTACCTGTATTTAAAAGTATTCCACACATGTGTGTAGGTTGAATCTACATCCTCTCCTTTTTGTTTCAAAGTATGAGATCAATGTGATGATGGCTTAAGGATGCAAAAAAGGATAATAAATCAACTTTAACTATTAATGTACAAGCAATATCAATATATAATCAAAACACGTATTTAAATATAATTTAACTAATAATTTCCTATTTTTACTAAGTATTCCATGTTGTCTACATTGAATCTACATGGAATCTCTTTTTTGTCTCAAAGTATGTGATGAGTTTGTGATGATGGCTTAAGGATATAAAAGGACAATTTAAATCAATTTCAAATAGTAACACACAAGCAATATCAAAACATGTATTTAATATATTTAAAAGGACAATATAAAACTAAAACTATATTTACCTATATTTACTTATTCCATTGTACCATCTACATCCTCTATTTTTTGCAATGCATCTATGATTGTCTCATGCTCTTCCATAGAAATTGTCCATAGCTCTTTATTTGTATTTCTTCCATGATACCTCTCTATTTTTATATTTGTTTCCACCACCAAATGTGATTAGTGTATAATATTTTTGTGTGTTTCATTATCTTTGAATGCAAGAAGACCATTCTTCCTTATTAGGTACTTTCGTAGCCAAGTTCCAACAACCACCATTGAACCTATTGGATAACATGATAATCATCATCAAAGAAGTTCTCAAAATTTGCTTAGGGGATCAAAGAAGTTCTCAAAATTTTCTTAAGGGGATCACCATACCTATTGGATAAAGATAGCCATCATCATCTTCTTGAGGTGATATTAACTTATGTTTAGTGTCCACACAATGATCCAACCAATATTATGTTTCCTCTTAATTCCCCTCAGGTGCAACAACAACATACACATGTCTTGCAAACAAAATTTGATTTAATAACTTGCACGTGTCCATATAATTTGATTAATCTACATACATCCATTCATATGTATATAAATCAATAAAAGTATTACAAAATAGTAATAAAGTGAAATAAAATTAAATAAATTGAATTAAATTACCTTCTTGTACAAAGTTTGAAACACGGTCATAGTCATCTAATGCAAACACTTGATCATTGTCTTCAATTGTTGTTTCATATTGATCGTGTGCTTCTGCAAGTGTCAATGATCTTTGCTTCCACTCTTCAACCCATTATGTATTTTTAAATGCTTCCCAATCTCATGAAATACAAAAATGATACAAACATGCAAGCTCCCTTGTCTAGATAGTCCATGTGCTTGCATTCAAACTCTTGAATGAATGTCATTTAGTAGATCCACTGATTGTCTCACAATCAAGTCTAGGTAGAATAATCTCTTCTTCAATGAACCAAAAGAATTGATGAACTGTAGAGTAATCTCTTAAACCAGGTGTAGATAATATTGTATTGCACCAATCCACAATCCCATGCACATCTTTAAATTTTACTGCATCCTCAAATTTTAAATATTCTCTAGAAAGAATTATTTTAACACACGCACTAGCTCCATCATGTTCTCCTTTACCATGTCTAGCTTCAAAAAAACTCCACATATGTTGGAAATTATATTCCTTGTGAACCCTACTTAACCAATAGAACATTCAAGCATTCTTGAACTATCCCATACAATTATCTGACCATATGCGATCTTTTGTCATCTGGATTCCTCTTTCTCTTAAATTTAATGTATAGAATATCTTGAAATAGTATCGAACAAACTCTAATGAGTGTAACAGGTTGTCACTCAAATAGAAATTATACTCCCTCAAAAATTTTCTATCATCATCTCTGCTATCATTTGCATGTCTATAAACAATATGACAAAACATAGCCACTTACATTGAATTGTAATATTATGATTGGATTTTCTCTTGCAGAGCTAGAGTATAGTTTTTTTGCAAAATTAACCACTAATAGTATAGTACCAACTAGAAATTTGTTTCTACATGTGCGAAATTGGCCATCAATCCATCAAGCATGTTGAGAGTCTTGACATATTTTGGTACAATCTTACTCTTAAATTCTGATATGAAAGCATGTACACTAACTTTTTTTGTAATTTAATTGTGCAGGGCACCATAGCTTTTAATGTGAAAAATGTTGCAAGTGTTAGGTTTTTGTTTAGTTTTGTGTTTATTTGGTGTAATAAGGTCTATTTAGACCATTCTTAATTTCTTTGTCATTTTTTCAAGTTATTTGATAATGGGTTGTGCAAAGTTGTCATTTTTGCTAAAAAGTTGTAAAAAGTTGCTAAGCAACTTTGCATTTTGAGTCTAATTGAGAAGGTGAACAGTTAGGGAGTTAGAAAAGCACTTCATATTGATTGGTTATGCCTTAGAATGTTTTAAAAACACCTTTTTATGTTGTCCAAGGCTCTGGTTGTTGAAAAATTAAATTTTGAATATCAAGAACTCTATTTTTTTGCATTTTCTCATTGTAATTTTATGATACACAAGGTTGTATGGCCTTGTACGGCCTAAAGGTGGTCTCTAATTGATTTTAGGTGATGTGGAATTGAATATAGTTTCTGAAAAACTTGGTCTCATCGAATTCCATTCAGTTTTGAGCATTTTAGAAACAATTTACTCCAAACTGCTTCAAAAACTTAGGTTTTAGTGCTTTAAGTGAATAAAATGGAGTTTTGAGCCATTCCACCGGTGAAATAGCCTAAAAACCAGTGGAATGGAAGTAATTAGGATTTTTTTTGAGTTTTTGAAGTTTGCAAGAGCATGGGTTAAGGATTTGATCAAATGGGTTGATGCCCTAGTTGATTGAAGTCATGTTTTTAAGCAATTTAGATGCATAGGTGATAGGGTTTGTGGAAAAATGTTGGGGAAGTTGTTTTGGGTGATGGAAAATGTCTTTTCATACCATATTTAACATCTCTAGGCTGGTGGTATGAGATTTTGAGGTCTGGGTTGTGAAAACCACAGAGTGACCTATCAAAACAAGCCTAATTAGGCCTTTATGCAAGAGTAGCAGTAGTTTTTTTAGGGTTATTTTCCAAAGAAACCCCTTTTGATTTTGAGATATGTTATTAAAGGGAATAATGGGTATTCCAAATATGTTTTAGGTTTTAAGTTGGAGGCCTTATCTGAAAGTTATGACAAAAATACCCTATTTGTTGTGCTACAAGGCATATTGTCAACTTGTGAAGAAACCCATCTTGTTTGTTGTGCTAAGACTTTGGGAAAGCATTGATTGAGTGTTGTAGACCTTTGATGCCCTGATCTACATAAAATTTATGTCAGAGCATAGGTAGGTCTATAAAAGGGAAAGTGAGAAGTGGAAAAGTGAGCAAGATGCCTCCAAAAGGTAAAACTATAGCTAGGAAGGTGAATGAGATTGAAGAGAAAACTACAAGAGAGATTAGAGGGTTGAAGGAATAGCGGGATAGGATGGTAGCAAGGCTTGAGGCTATGGAAATAGGTCAAATAAGAGGTAAGGTTGTGAGTGTTGAGAGTGACTCCGAAAAAGACTTGAGAAAGAGGGGAATGAAGAAGAGGAAGAGGAAGAGCAATTGGATCCTAATGAGTAGAGGATGGCTAAGCTATTGAGAGCAGTCACAAGAGATAAACAAAAGGTAAAGATTTATTTACCTATGTATGGAGGTAATTTTTGGTGTAGTTAATTATTTAATTACACTTGCATAAGTTTACTTAGGAAAGATTTGTTTTTAGAAAGTCTTAGTTGGCTTTTCTAGAACTTATCTTATCTAGTTGAATTAAGTAAGCTTATCTAGTTGAGCTATCTTTTAGTTCAAGTTAGGTTTAGGGTTGTGCATGCGTTTCATTTTTAAGGCATCTCATTTATCATTTGTAATATACCTCATTTTGAATCTTTGATCAATATTCAACAAGCTCTTTTTGGCATATCCTCTTGTGGAAGGTTTATCTTTGTTCTTTGCAGGTGTTCCTGGGTGTTGAGCTAATTTCTTCAACTCTTACATGGTATCAGGTCTTACATGGTATCAGAGCTAATTTTTTATTAATCGACTTTTTCAAATGATTCATCTGTCATTCATATTAAATTTATTGGTGCTAATATTTTGGGGATTTTTTTAAATCTACGACTTAAAATTCTTGGGGAGGCATTGATTCTTTGGTACTCTCGTACCAGGGGTCCACCGACCCATTTGACAAGCCTGTACCCTCTCTCGTCGCTGACCATCCTCCTTCTCCAGTTACCGCTCCCACTGGCATTTGGCCTTTCTCCGCCCCCCATAGCTATTCCCGTCGGCTTTCTTTCGGCCACCACCAGAAGTTCTCTTGCTTGACGAACATCCCCTATCGAGCTCCTTTCTCCTCAGCCCCCAGTCACATCTACCTCAGGGGGGCTACGCTGCTGGCGGTGGTGCCACCGAAGGAACCTCCAACATTCTTCTCGCTCGCAACCCACCTGGTGACAAGTTTCTTTTTTGTTTTTTGTTAGCCCGTGGTCATATGGTGGACCAGGCGCTAGCCGAAAGGTGCCTAGTTTTTGCATCCAGTTAGCCTCTAATATACCTGTTTTGCCCCCATACAAGCCTTTTTTTCATTTTTCCATAACTTTTGACCTCAGAGGAAAAAATTTTGAAATGAGATATCATCGGAAAGCTGGCGATCCCAATTTTTTGATGGAGCAGTTCATTTTTAGAGATTTTTCTGTTTGGTGGGATTTTTTGCTCGTTGAAGTCAGAGATGCTATTTTCACTCTCGAGCTCATAAATTTTGCACCGTTCCTCCATTTTTCGCGATCTTTGCAGCGTTGGAAAGGTCTCCCCGAGATCTTCAAAGTTACTCATGTAATTTTTCTAGATTTGGCCCCAGGTATAATTAATTCAGTTTTTTGCATTTTGGCACTCTAGTTAATTACTTGGATATGTTGGCACCTGGAAAAAAATTATTCGCATGGGATGGCTTCATTTGGGCTACTTTATATCTTTTTTCAGTATTTTGTCCTTTATGGGCATTTTGAGCATCATTTGTAAGCAATTTCTTATATGTAAATGCACTGAGATAAAGTGCCACACTATTGTACATGCATTTTTGGGGGATTTTGCACATAAGGTCGTACCATATTCTGTACTCGCACTGTATTATAAAGTTCCATGGGGGGTTGTGTAGTGCCTTTATTTTTTCCATCACACCTTTGTTAGGTGAGTGTCCCTCCACTACAATAGTGGATCCATTTGATTCCAGCCTCATGTATGTGTGCTTTATTTTGCACACCACTTTTTCAGCTGCAGGTGCTTTCTTGTGCACTTTCAGATGTTGTTTCTTCTCCTTCATGCACTATAGGGTGTTACACAACATTTCAGTGGATTTTTCAGGCTCTCCCAGTTAGCATTATGGGGGGTATTATATTGTTCGTTCTAATGCTTCCTTGGTTTCACCTTGGAAGGAATCTTCCATCCTCATTTGATCAGTGTTCTTCAGACTATTGGAACCTATATTTTTAACTTTCAGTGGTTGAGTAGTGTCATTGGGGTCACTCGTACAAAATCATGTGCCATCTGTATTTTCAATCGTTGTTCGAGTAGTGTCATTGGGGGCACTCATATAGATTGTTGTCTTCTTGATCTTGATCATCCTATCTTTAGAGGAGGTTCTTTGACACCATAACAGTCATCTTTTGACAATTGTTTGCAACTTCTTCCTACTTTAGTGATGTTATTCATGTCTTGTGTTTCTCTCTTTTGGAGAGGAGTTTTTACCCACAGGGTTTTTCTCCTTTTCTCTGTTTGCGAGAGATTCTTCATTTGTGCATGGGTACCTAACATGGCCTTGTTGTCGAGACCCATATTTTTCATCTTTGCATCATTTGCATAATAATATTCTCCCTAAGTTGCACTTATTGGGGGGGTGTTGGTGCAATTAATTATTTAATTACACTTGCATAAGTTTACTTAGGAAAGATTTGTTTTTAGAAAGTCTTAGTTGGCTTTTCTAGAACTTATCTTATCTAGTTGAATTAAGTAAGCTTATCTAGTTGAGCTATATTTTAGTTCAAGTTAGGTTTAGGGTTTGCATGCATTGCCTTTTTAAGGCATCTCATGTATCATTTGTAATATACCTCACTTTGAATCTTTGGTCAATATTAAACAAGCTCTTTCTAGCATATCCTCTTGTGGAAGATTTATCTTTGTTCTTTGCAGGTGTTCTTGGGTGTTGAGCTAATTTCTTTAGCTCTCAGAGTAATTTGAATGATGAAGATCTTTTAGATTAGATTGCAACACTTGATAATTATTTTGAGTGTGAAGATGTACCTGAGGAGCAAAAGGTGAAGATTGCAAAAACAAAGTTGAAGGGTCATGCCTTATTATGGTGGGATTATGAGAAGACTTAAAGAAGGAAGAAAGGTAAGTCAAAAATTGCTTCTTGGGACATAATGGTGGCTAAGCTTAAGGGAAATTTTCTACCAAGTGATTATGCACTTCAAATGTACAAGAAACTTCAAGGTTTGAAGCAAAGAGAAATGGATGTTAAAGCTTATACTGATGAGTTCTATAGGCTAAGTATAAGGGTAGGTCACGTGGAGGATGATGTGGAGAAGGTGACTAGATATCTAAGTGGGCTAAGGTTCAACATTCAAGATGATTTAACCTTGGAAAATCCAAGAACAATTGAGGAATTCTATCAAATGGCAATAAGGGTTGAGGAAAAGTTAAAGAGAAGGCAAGACAAACAAACAAGGGGCAGAGGCAATAATTCTAAAGGAAGAGGGACATTTTCTACTTTAAGGCAGTCATATGAGAGCCAAGAAGATGCAAGCAAAGCCAATGAACAAGTTTCAGATTAGAGAGGTGGATTTAGAGGTGGTAGATTAGGTTTTAGAGGCAGATTTGGGGGTCAAGGAAGAGACTCTAGTGGATTCACAAGAAGGTGTTATCAGTGTAACAATTTTAGACATCAAGCATGGCAGTGCAATGAAAATCAACCTACTACTTCACATGGAGAAGAAAGGAGAGTTCAAGTGGTACAAGAAGAGGATAATGAGAGTGTAAACTATCTATCATAGCATGCTACTCTAGAATTTGGAGAATCACCAATGATAAGAAGAACACTCATCAAGGCATCAATGGAGAAGGATCCATCACAAAGAAGGACACTCTTCAAAACCACTTGTAAGTGCATGGGTAAGGTATGTAAGGTTGTAATTGATTCAAGAATCATAGATAACATGGTTTCTAATGAGATGGTTGAGAAAATTAGATTGCCTAGAATACAACATGATACTCATAAATTTTTTTGGTTGAATGAGGATCAGTATGTTTTGGTTAATGAGAAAGCTTGGGTGGAGTTCAATATAGGAGGGTGCAAAGATAAGATTCTATGTGATGTATTGCCTATGGAGGTGTGCCATTTTCTGCTAGGGAGGCCTTGGCAATTTGATAGACATGCAATGTATGATGGTAGGAATAATACTTATGAGATAAACAAAGATGGAAACTCGTTTACTTTGACACAATTAATAGAAGATGATAAAGGACAAACTAAGGTAGCTAATGCGATAATGGTTGGTAGGAAAGAGTTTATAAAGGTAGAGGAAAAGGAGGATAGGAACCTTGCAACCACTACTAGAATTGGAGATGTGAAGATAGTGGACATGAAGAATCTGATTTTGGAGGGAAATGATATTGAGTTGGTGTCAAAATCTGATTTGTTAAAGGTCAAGGATGAATTGATCTATGGGATTCAAGAAGGACTTGAGAGGTATGTTGATGTGAAGATAGAAGAGGTGATTCACTCAATACTTTCTAAAGAGGATAGTGTTCATTCAAATCATTTCACATGAGAGGTTGGTAAATCTGAGAAACCAATAGTCCAAGAGACAGAATATTAGATGGTAAAGGTGGAAAACAGAGGTGAAGAGCTCAAAGATAAACTAGAAGCGAAAAAGAGTAATATCAAGCATACATCAAAAGTGAAGCATAAGGAGATTCATTACAAGAATGGAATAGGTTTGGTAATAGGTAAAGAGGTTGGTTCAAGTGACAAACAAGTCAAGGATCATCCATCAAGCAACCCTCAGTAGTTGGAGCATAATTTAAGTGGCAAGGAGTTCAAGAATGCAAAGAATAATGCTAATTTTCAGTATTTGATTCAATGGAAGGGATTACCAGATGAAGGTAGCACTTGGAGATCAAAGAATTGTGGAATCAAGTCTAGATCTGATGTGGCAACATTGTCCTCAAAGGCACTTGAGTTCCTTTTGCCTGGGGAGTATGGTGCAGGGCATCATAGCTTTTAATGTGAAAAATATTGCAAGTGTTAGGTTTTTGTTTAGTTTTGTGTTTATTTGGTGTAATAAGGTCTATTTAGACCATGCTTAATGTATTTTTCATGTTTTTGATTTTTTTGATAATGGGTTGTGCAAAGTTGTCATTTTTGCTAAAAAGTTGTAAAAAGTTGCTAAGCAACTTTGCATTTTGAGTCTAATTGAGAAGGTGAACGGTTAGGGAGTTAGAAAAGAATTTGGGATCAATTGGTTAGGCCTTGGAAGGTTTTTAAAAAAAAATTGTACGTTGGCCAAGGCTCTTGTTGTTGAAAATTTGAATTTTGAATATCAAGAACTCTATTTTTCTGCATTTTCTCATTGTAATTTACTGCTACATGAGGTTGTATGGCCTTGTACGACCTGCAAGTGGTATCTAATTGATTTTAGGTGGTGTGGAATTGAATATAGTTTCTGAAAAACTTGGTCTCATCTAATTCCATTCATTTTTTAGCATTTTAGAAGCAATTTACTCCAAACAACTTTAAAAACCTAGGTTTTGGTGTTTTGAGTGAATAAAATAGATTTTTGAGCCATTCCACTAGTGAAATGGCCTAAAAACTATTGGAATGGAATTAATTAGGATGTATTTTGATTTTTTGAAGTTTTCAGGAGCAGGGGTTAAGGATTTGAGCAAATGGGTTGATTCCCTAGTTGATTAAAGTCATGTTTTTAAGCAATTTAGATGCATAGGTGATAGGGTTTGTGGAAAAACATTAGGGAAGTTTTTTTGGGTGATGTAAAATGTTTGTACAAAAAATATTTAACATGTTTGGGCTGGCGGTATGAGAGTTTGAGGTTTGGGTTGTGAAAACCTTAAAGTGACCTACCAAAACAAGCCTAATTAGGCCTTTATGCAAGCGTAGCAACAATTTTTTGAGGGTTATGTTCCAAAGAAAACCCTTCTTCTTTTGAGATATATTATTGAAGGGATTAATGGGTATTCCAAACAGGTTTTATGTTTTGGGTTGGAGGTATTATCTGAAATTTATGACAAAAATACCCTATTTGTTGTGCTACAAGGCATATTGTCAACTTGTGAAGAAACCAATCTTATTTGTTGTGCTAAGACTTTGGGAAAGAATTGATTGAGTGTTTTATACCTTTGATGCCCTAGTCTGGATAATTTAATCACAACTCTTTCCAAATTTCCATTTTTTAAATAATATTCAACATTCTTAAATCTTTTAACATCCACTAATTGTTGTCCAAAATCATTATCAACACTTTCATGCATACAAGCTCTTAAGAATTAAAGATGGCCACAACTAGTGCATTTTCTAGAAATACATGAACTTAAATAAATAATTTCGCATTAGATCTTTCACAAAACAAACTTGATATAAACTCCCTTATTGTTTCAGGTGGCATATTAATACCACATTCCTACACAATCATGTTAGTATGTAAAGTACAACGTATATATCAAAAAATATCATAAAAATAAAAAAATTGAACATGCATTTTACAACAAGATATTTGTTGCTTATTAATTTTTACATACCAAGGTTTACATTTTACAAAATACCTTTGACTTATTTAATATTACCAGGTAACACTAAATCACCACAAATTTTTCTATAAAATTCAATTTGTGTTGTATCTAATAGGTGTTTTAGATAAGGATCACAAACTTTGGACCCCACTCTTAATTTTAAAACATCTCTACCATTAGATGATACCCTAGTATTATCATGCCAATATTTTTCAATCAAAGATTTGATTTCAACATTCAATTTCATGTCAGACCTCGAGTCGACCACTATAACTCCAACATTGGTTGATTGGATCATTTTCTATATTGTCTCTTCTCTTTGCCACTCTTAGCAATGTTTTGGGATGTATTTTTAGAATTTCACTAATATTGATTACCATTCTTTTATTCAAAGTTTCTTTATTAACTATAGTAGTTGTTATAGCTCTTCTTGCTGCATTCTTATCTTTAGATTGACTATTTTTTCCAATAGACTCAATGGCACTAGCAAAAATAGACATAGCATGTTTTAGTGATTGATCTTTTCTTCTTGCTTTAACAAAAATGCCTAAATTTTTCATTACTTTTCTCATTTTCCACATTCTCATCAATTGCATCATTAGTTGACATTGAAATGACAAATTTTTACGAGAAAATAATTCTTTGTATAATCTATTGGCATGTGTTCTTATTTGTCTCCAATAAATCTTACCAGGAAGATTATCCAAAACATCACTTTCAATTTAAAAATATATATTTTAATTTTCAACATTACATCCTAGATTTTCATTTTCAACTTCAAAATGATTTTCATTTTCATCTTCATTTTCATCAACAAAATGGTTTTCATTTTCATTTTCAACAACAAAATGATTTTTTCACACATTTTGTGGGTGTCTTGTTGCTTTCTCGCCTTCTGTCGTGTGCCATTCACAAGGTTTCTATGAGTTGTGTGCTGGTTGACATGGGTGGTGAAAGGAGCCAAATTGAGCCACATTCTTGTGGGGACATATGACATAAGGAGAAACTCTGGTCTATCCCGTGCCATGGGAATTTTACTCCTTTTTTGGAGAGATTGCACAAGCATGATCCTAATTCCTTGAAGCAATTTGTTTCTTTATAGCACAATCAGAAGGTTAGGGTTAAAGGCTTGGAAGTGGAGGTGAATGACGATTTGGTTGCCATGGTTACTGGATTGCCAACAATTGGTAGGGAATTCTTCAAGGATAAGAAGAGCAACGAAGAGGCGATGAATCAATTTTTTAAAGATGATGAGAAGAAAGATTTAATTAAGCTAGAGAGTTGGGATTATGAGAGAACTTCCATGAATAAGATTTGGGTGAGTGTTGTAGAGGTGTTGATGTGGTATGTGACCTTGGAAGGGAGATTTAAGGCCATTATTGATCATCATTTTACTCTCAATCATTTTAGGCATGGTTTGTTCATTTCTTTTCCTTTCTTCTTGTTATCTTCTCTGGAGGTTTTGGTGTATGCACACCTTAAGAATAGAAAGGCCCTAGTCCTCAATGAAGGTCTAATTTTATTGATTATGGAACATATTAAGTCTCTTCTCCCTACTCTTTCCATCAAGGGCAAGGATAATAGTTTAACTGATAAATCTAGGTTGTCGGGGGAGGAGGAGGAGGAATGGAATGATGATGAGGAGGATCTTTCTCCTGTTGTTGTGGCTATGTCTTCAAAGAAAAGGAATGTGGGTGGTGCTAAGAGTCACAGGCCAGCGAAAAGGCTTGCCATTTTTGGGAGTGATGACATGGATGTGGGGTCAGATGATCCCTCTCCCATGTTTGTGGAGGTGGCTGGTGGTAAAGATGTTGTTGGTGTTGGTGGTGAGGTGGGGTCACAGGTTAAAGAGGTGGGTGCTACTGCCAAACCAAGGAGGCTTTCGATGCGCATTGCTAATTTGAGGAGCAAGGCCTTGGAGATTATGTCTAAGGACCTCGAGGAGGTTGGTGAAGACAAGAATGTTGGTGATAAGATAGTGACCATTGTGGATTCCCCTCCACAATATTTGCCTAAGCTAGAGGAGGTTAAGGAGAAAGGTGTCGGGAGGAGGAGGATGCAGAAAAGCAAGAAGCTAATCAGGAACCTTGGAAGATGGATCCTCTTTCTAAGGATTTTTCTTATCTGGATGATAATGTGACCTCCATGTTTAATCTGTTGGACATAGCCAGAGCTAGGGCCATAGGTACCTTTAAGTTAGAAAAATGGTCTATGTAGGAACTTAATAAGATTAACATTAAAATCAGAGGTTTAAAGGAAAATCTTAAGAATGTTCCAAAAGGTGCAGTGTCAGACATCCTTATTTATAGAATGGTGGACCTTGAAGGGTCCTACCATGACTTTAAGTATCTTTGTGAAGAAATATTATCTTCTTTGGAAGCCAAAGTGTTTAGAATAAATATGGATATCAAAAAAATTTTGTAGGCATATCATGTTTCTATGAAGAACAATGTGAAGTCTTTAGAAATTCTGTTTAGGAAAATCAGTGAGCTTAGAGAAGATTAGGTTTACTTCTCTGAGCTTATGGAGAAAGAATGTGTAGCTAAGGGCAATGGTAAGAAGAATCCTAAGGATGGTGATAAATGACCTATGATTAGAGGATCGCCTGAGTGGAAGAAAACCTTTGATGCTGAAAAAATGAACTATTGGATATGGTTGAAAATCATAAGAACCAACAGATGGAGATGGCCAATACTCTTAGTGGCCTAAATTAGTCTTTTTCTTTGTTTCTTTTTATTTAGTGATGGGTGTAGGTTAGGTTCTATTTTGCTATTTTTTGGTTGTTGGGTGCTGTTGGCCATTTCTTGTTTTATCTTTTATCAACACCTGTTGTGTGGCATTTTTTAGCTGTTGGGTTGCTAGTGGTGGTTTGTTTTGAATATCCTTTTAGGAAGCATTTTGTATCTTTTGTTGTAAAGGGTTTCGGGGTCCCTTCAAAACCTGTTTTTCCCCTATTAATCAAAAAAAAAAAAATGATTTTCATTTTCATTTTCAACAACAAAACAATTTTCATCTTTGTTTCGACAAAAAAACGATTTTCAATTTCATTTTCATTTTCAAAAAATTGTATAAATTCTTCTTCTCTACGAATATTATCAATGTCAACATCCTTAAATCCAACATCTTGCAAAACTTCTACAAACAAAGTTTACATTTCACTCAAAGGTGGATTTGAAGACGTACCTGGATTTGTGCTTATTGAAATATTCTCCATAGCATTGAAAGGGGGATTTGAAGACATACCAGGACTAGTTTGTATAATCGTATTATTTTCCAAATTAACCTCTTGCAAACTAGCATCGTCTACAACCATGGTCTCCTCAATGATTTTATCTTCAATAGTTGTGGAATTGGATGCTTCAGCATTATTCATTGATTGAATCCTCATTCTTCTATCTCTTTGCCTTTTTGCCTCTTTCTCTCTCTTTGCTTCAATTTATTTAGGGGTCAATACCTTCCTATCTTTCCTCTTATTACGAGCTTGTGAACCCATGATTATAAAATTATCAATCACAAATGAATGTCAATAGTGAAAGTTTGATCCTCTTTTGTTTCTCCTTCAATTGAGTAGAAAATAAACACAATTCCACTCAAAAAGTTGTTCCAATGATGCCTCCTTTCAAAAATTCAATTCAAATTGCAACTTGAAGACCTGTAAAGACAAAACTTGATAGAAACTAGGTAAAATTGTCGCAGTCAGTCGTACATGTCAAGTAGCCGAATTGATCGTAACATTTTACTAGTAAAAATTTAAAAGAATGGTTAAAAAATAATTGGGATCCCGTTTCATTTTCAATGGTTTGAATAATAAATAAAAAGAAATGGGATCCCGATTTACAAAAATCTCGTTTCTTAAAATTTGAATTTTTTGTCGGGTTTTTGGCTTGTTTTTTAGTTTGGGAAAAGGCTTGGGGACCCAAACCTAAGCTTTGGACCTAGTTTAACTTGTAACTTGAAGGTCATGTCAATGTCACAGGCAAATAGTGACTTTGGACATATGTCTGAAGACCTTTTTTGTAGAATTTTTTGACAAAATCAAAACCCATTATAGATGAGATAGTGCAGATTCCAAATATGTATTTTTTTTTACAATTGGATTATTTTTTCTATTTTTCAATTAATTTTTGATGAAACTGGTCCATAAACTTGAAATATCAGGGGTTTTTAGTATTTTAATAACTTTTTATTAAAATATTTTTTTGTAAAACAAATTGCACGAAAACGTATTTTAGACAATTCTTTTCAATTTGAAAAAAAATCAAAAAATAATAAGTTTAGGTCATCTTATGTGTGGCGTACATGACAATTTTTCAAAGCGACAAATATGGCTAGTAAAAATTTAACAAAAAAAATCAACAAAAAATTACAAAAAATTATTGGAAACATGCTTCAGTGAGTTACAAATCTTTTTGTCATGCCCACATTTTAATGTGGAGATAACACAAACGTCACAACATTTTTTATAAATAGAGGTTTACAACTTAATGCACTCCCAACAAGCCACCATTATGAAACACAAATCGTATGGTCTAATATTATTTGATAGGATTACATAGTTTGGATAACAACACATAGCTTAATTAGTTGTAAGTTCTTGCAAATTGACTCTTTTAATCATGTTTTATTTTGATAAACGACTTTAAACTCTTACAACTGTCACAAAGAGATATTGTTATCAATAATGTCATTACTCAAGTGGTACTAATTTTCAACATGAAGTATATAGATACCTCCTCATCCCTTTTTTCAAGGTAGGGTTGCATCATGAAAATTATCTAGATTTAATTAGGTTTACCATTACCTAATAACTCCCATAAAGGAGAACTAAACCGTACATGATTGGTTTCAAGATTCTTCTTTTCCCTTGTTTAAATAGTGATAACTTAGGATCATATTACACATTTGAGTCCTTAAAAAAAAATTCCTCAAGTTCACCTTTGCAGTTTATTATATATATAAGATATAATTTGATGCAAATCTCAAGGTGAGGTATCAAATTCCTTCCCACAACCTTAATTTTAAATGGGCCTTGTTTCATTTCGATGCCTTCAACTTGATAGAATATTGCTAGATCACACTTACATGTTTGTCAAACTATTTTAGAATATCAACTTAACTATCTTGATATTACATTTATTTCACCTGAATAAGACCTCTTTTTTTAACCCCATTTAGACATTTGATTTACTTAACAATTGTGATAATTTTCATCTTCTTTTATTTTTATACCATGGGATAATTCAAACTAGGATAATTTGATTATGTTTATCTCATTTTCATTATATTAAATAATTGATATTTGCAAAGTTCTAGTGCTTAAGTAAACCCTTTTAGCTTTATGCACCTTTAAGTAATCAAATTTAACCCATGAAAGCTTACTTAACTTAATTCTAAATTCTAAGGTCGTTTTATTAAATAATCCCATTTGACCATAATTTAAATCTTCTTTATATCCCTTAGTTATCGATTTATCACTTATGCGAATTTATTATTATGAATAATTTTAATGAAGCTTTTGATTTATTATTATTATTATTTTATTTGGCAATAATAATCACTTATTTAAATTGATAATCTCTTTTGTTTAGACAAGATATATTTAAACAAGGTAAATAATTTTTGCAAACCCATTTTAAATAATCAATATTCTTTTTAACAATATTTTATCCAATATGTAAACCATTCACCATGATTTTTTGTATTTAAGTTTCATCAATTGAATAAAATAATTATTAAATAGTTTATTCCACATCTTATGATGTCTCTAAAAATTAGCCCATGAATAGATATTTAAATTACAA
Organism: Sequoiadendron giganteum; assembly: GCA_007115665.2. Classification (NCBI taxonomy): domain Eukaryota; kingdom Viridiplantae; phylum Streptophyta; class Pinopsida; order Cupressales; family Cupressaceae; genus Sequoiadendron; species Sequoiadendron giganteum. The sequence continues at coordinate 248,985,013 of CM021103.1, forward strand.
AAAAATAAATTTAAACAACACTTTTTTTTTCATTTAGTAAGACTTTAAATTACTACTTGCTATTTTAAAGATTAAAATAAAGTGGTGATAACAAGTTGTAAAAGTTTCCTTAAATGTTAAATTACAACTCATATTTCCCCATTTATTGAAAATGGCTACATTAAATTTAGTTTAAATAGTTAAAAAATAAAATTAAACAAAAAAGTGAGTTGTTGAACATTCAATCTCATCCATTGAATATATGTTCAAATGTAAGGCTACAGATTTTTTGAGTTTATAATGTTTCATCTTTCTTTTTTTTAAAACTGTTTGTTAACTGCCAAAGCCTTTTGCGAATTCACATTGTGGTTGTGCAAGCACTATATTTTTATTGTTTTATCAGATTCGCTAATGTAAGATTTGTAAATATTGTTTTGGTTTTTTGTTAATTGAGAAATACACACATATATATAATCTTCCAAAACTGTTGTGTAATTTCTCAAAAAAGAAGACAGATTGTTGTTTTATTTCATGTGTATTTATAGACTGCAATACTGTTTACCCACGAAATAATATTCTATGTTTAGTTTCAGGAAAATTAAATTCTAAAAAGTATTTATAAAATTTTATATTCTTTTATTTTTTTAATATCTGAATCTGTATTTATATATATTTTTAAATGTTTCTATATAAACTTAATTTTTATAAATTTTTTTAATGTCTTCAAAGAAAACATTTGTATAATAAAAGATGCAATAAACTATACTTTATATAATATATTATATTGAATGTCTTTATGGATAGGCTCTATCATATAAATTAAAGAAGGAATCATATATATATATATATATTTAAATTACTTTATTTAGTAAGATATTAACTAGATCCACTAACACTTCTACATTATGTAATTATTTATGCAAGTTGTATTTTTACAATATTATGAGAGTTTTATAAACAAATATCTAATAGTTAGGTGATAACTACAAATTCCATATATTTATTTCAAAAGAAATTCATATATGCTCAACTTTGGTTATCATAAATGCTTAATAAAAAAAATACTCAACTTATCTTTATTCCAACATTTAAATGAACATTTCTCTTTTCTTTTTTTTTCCTTTGTAGCAAGAAGCTTAACTTTCAACATTACACATAATATTTAGAAATAAAAGGGAGCAACATGTCAATAAGTAGAACTTTCTTTGTTACAAATAACATTGACAACCAATGAATTTACAAGATGTTGCACAAAAACTTGATCTATTACAAATAATATTGAAAAAAACTAATATTTATATGCCCATGAAATATACTTTGCTCTCCACCCAATCGTAATGGCATCATGAAGCCTCATGGGCTCTAGCCATACCCTCGAGCAAACACTAAAAGATTACCAAATGATCTTGGTATGGAAGTTGCAACTAACTTATTCAAAAATTACAAATATACTCATTTTCAAAGAACCATTGTAATGCCCCACCAAGGAACCCCAAAGGACAACACTAAACTAGGTCAAATTAATGGAACATTTTTAAAAAAATAAATAACTATATAATATATAACATAACAATCTAGTCCTAGGTCATTTAAGGTTCCTCGACTATGCTACTCACAAACTAATAATCAAATTACTATAAACATTTCATCAACGACTAAGATAACATGACCGATCTAACATGCAAGGTTCATTTTTAAGCGCCAAATTAAATGATCCTATATTACTCACTTCCTTAAAGTGACAACAAATAATCAACATTAAAAATCATTTTTTACCTAACTATCATCTAAAAGATGCATTACTTTACAATACTCATTACAAGAAGGAATCATCAATATTTGTTACATCATTATAATAATTACAATAATGCTTCCCCAGATACATGTGGGAAGTTTACATCAGATTACTTTAAGTGATACAACAAAATACAATCCAATGTACAAATACATGATAGGATGACTTCTCAGCTAGAACAGGAACTGGAATCCACAGTGTAATGATCAATCAACACGCTCATGAACATGCAACAAGAATACCCAATGGAGGTAAAAACACCAACCTCGCAACCATGTGGAACCCTGAGGTCCACCCCCCATGCTAGGAGATAACACAAGATCCCACATCCAAAAGACAATTAGGAAATCAACAAGCTAACACAATCAAGGGTTATACATGACTCCAACACAACACTGCTAACAACACCAACATCAAGTTTCCAGAGGCACTCACACAACAAATAAAGGAATTACAACTAGGGAATGCTAGAGCGCAATAGGGAGGAGTGTCATTGCATGGTCCTAGCATGGGTTTTCTTGGTAGTCTCTCACTAGACCCCAACCCCCATCTATGGTTATCCTAGTAAACCTTTCACTAGGTCCCAACCCCATAGGGTGACACATGCAGAACCAACATTCTTTTCATGAGGACAAGAAAGTTGATCTTGCCAACCATGCCTTCTCAACCCATCCTTAGCCTATACGAGCACTAAAAGAAATAGGTGAGGCACCCATTATCTTATTTAATGTGAATTATGTTCATCCCCCTAATTCATTATTAAGTTTATCAGTGGTTTAAGGAACCCTCCAATGGGTTGTCGTGGAAACCACCTTGGGTTTCGACCCCCATTGAGTCACTCCCCCTACTTGCAACTAGTAAACCCTACACAGAGAAAGGCATTATCCATCTTGCATGCTCATCACAATCACATGAATCCCTACATAAATAGGAAGCAACACCCTAGGGTTACATTTCCCACAATACACATGCCCCACAACATAGCCAAAGTACTTTCAAGGTTAAACAACCCTAAGGATCCTTACACATTATATACCCCCTCCCAGGCCTCTAGAAACCAACCTTAATCAATGTTACACAAATGACACCCACTTTTTAACAATTACAAAATCATCTAACCCAATAATCAAAACACATTGTTCAATACAAACAATCAATCCTAGCATTATAACCATGAAAATAATCCTTTAACAAAGGAATTATTCACTACAACAATTATATATAAGAATAACTATATCATTAATAAAACCATCATTTTTATTGAGCTAGTTACTATGAAAACCTTACTTTTAAATTACAACTTTAATATAATATTAAAATAACAAGATCCTAAATAATTGATTCACATGGTGATTCTATTAATTGAAAGGAAAAGCAACAGTGTGGAATACACTTTCCTAACATTAAAACTTTAGAGGAGAATTACAAAGACCAATTTTTAAACTTTCATACACTTAAGATGCACACATACAAGAAAACAAGAGTAGTAGAAAAAACAATCACAAAGATAACACCAGATTTACGTGGGAAAACCCTTATGGGAAAAAAACCCACCACACCAAGCTAAATCAATTTTTATTACAGTAAAATAGTTTACATACAAAGTTACAGACTTGACTTGAAGATGTCAGCTCTCAGCAGCATTTAGTCGACCTCCTCACTATTATAATGCTTTTCAGCATACAATGAATTCTCAATCTTTTTCCATCGTCACCTTAGTGACTTCTACAATAATATATATTCGATTGTTACAAGTCTTAAGTTCATTATTCTGCCAACCAACCAATTGGGTGCCATAAATATGCACCTTCCTTCTGACAGACGAATCCGATTGCTTCCTGTCCAAGTCACCCTACAATCATGCATCGGGCCGTCCAGGCATTTAATTCCATTTTCCATAATCGAATCCTGTCACCTACCGAATTGAGCCTTGCAGTTAATGCTTTCACCACTCCAAACATTCGGTCAATTAGTTGTTGAGCAATGAAGACATGCCACGTGTCACCTTGCCATTCATTCACTGCTTCCAGTCGAGTCAGACTAGTCAAACAAACATCAAACTCCTCTTACTGCACTTAATGCGTCAAGCCAAAGAGACCATTGCGGTACTGCTTCAAGGTTGACAGACCTCCACAGTATGGCAGTGCCACCGCCCAACCATGAGGCTAAGCAAAGCCTCTCGTGATATGGTGATAACTGCTTGTGCCAACCGTTGAGCTCATCGCGCTACCTCACCTCGACTGCAAGACCTCCACAGTAAGGAGGTAAGCAACTTCTCTGACCACCATAGCTTACCGCGCCTACCGTGACATGGCCAAAAGGCCATTGCAGTATGGCGGTAAGCAATCTTCGCAGACCGTCATCCTTCACTGCAGCCACCATGCCACCTTCGAGCAACCCTTGCGGTAGGGAGGTAAACATCTAAACTGACTGCTCAGTCCACCGCACAACCGCCAACTAAGGACAAAGACCCTATGGTATGGCGGTAACACTGCCCAACCACATATAGAACAATAGAGGCCCGCAGTAAGGCGGTAAACCGCACTATGCCTTTAAGAAGAGCTCCTACTGGTAGAGAGGTAAAGGCATGAAAAGAAGATAATACACCAAGTCTTTTACAAATATTCAAGCCAGTAAATTGAGGCACCTATTTCCAACATTAATCAAACATTAAATTATTATAAAGATAAATAACATTTATTTACTAATTAGTTAACAAGGAGTAAACCAAATCATTTAACATTTACTCTGAATCATTTAAATTAAATAACCTATCTATTTATGGAACAAATCAATTCACTTAATTAATCACACAATTCTTTTACCTACAACAATTTAAATCATTTGAACAATAATTGTCCAATTAATAATCTTTTATTAACTAACATTTTTTAATTTCTTCTAACACATTCTTTTACCATTAGCCATGATATATCATAATATACATGTAATATTATCGAAATGAAAACATAGTAAACATTATCAAATGTTCATTATCGAAATCATAGCAAACATTATCAAACGTCTATTATCAAAATCATAGAAAATATTATCAAATGTCTATTATCTAAATCATAGCAAACATTATCAAATGTTCATTATTGAAATCATAGCAAACATTATCAAATGTTTATTATCGAAATCATAGCAAACAATACCAAATGTCTAATCAATATAAATATAATTATTGATAAAATGGAACCATAATACAAATTATCAATACCTAAAATCGCATAACCTAAACTCCAAACATGATGCAAAGGCAGCAATGGATGCTCAAGAGAGAAGGGCACACGACCCGCCCAACATGGCTAGGTTGTGTGCCAATGCACAAACCATGCATTGAATTGTTTGGAAAAAGGCCTCAAAGAGATCTCACCTCATGGAGCAGGATGTGCAAAAACTATATTTATTGAAAAGGCTTTAGAAACTTTTATGCAAATGCAATTGGCATGTGTAAATCCAAATTTCATTGTATATGGATTTGTGTGTGTACGTATATCAGATTTTTTTGTTATAATTTCCCTAGTAGACATGTATGCAAGAATTGGAAACATAGAGAAGGGACCCAAACTCTTTGACAAAATTCCTCAAAGAGATGTCAATTCATGGAATACAATGGTTGGAGGATATGCACAAAATAGATTTGTTGAAACTTTCAAGCAAATGTAATTGGTTAGGGGGTAAATAGATGCCATCGGGCATGGAATGAAATTCTTGTAGGATGCGTGCCAATTGTATTTGTTGCAAAGGATTAAGAAACTTTCAAGATGTAATTGGCAAGTGTAAATCGATGTCATATCATGGAATGCAATGATTGCAGGATATGCATCGAATGGATTTATTTAAGAGGCTTCAACATATTCCAACAAATATGAATGGAAGGTATAAAACCAAATTTCAAAACCAAATGCAATCGATAGAGGAGGCAAAACAAAATACAGCGAAAACCTAAAATAAAATGCACAGTAATGGCAATTAAAACATTGTGTCCAGGATATAGGGGTCTGACTAAGACCACTACAATATTATCTATATAAATGTGAAGTACATAAGGCATCCAAATACATTTATTTGGAAAAATAGAAAGCAATAAACATCTATTAATTTTCCCTTTATTCTAGAATAAATAATTGTTCCTTAGAGGCAAAATTAAGCAATCAAACAATCATTTTCAAATAGCAAAGAGAGAATAAATCAATCCAAATAATCATAAGCTTAGAAAGGAAAATGCAACCAAAGATTAGAATCCAACCTAGATCCAACGCTTGGTAGGAACTAAATTGATGTTGAGCCCAAAATTTCACTACAATTTTAACTTCTCTGATTTCACACTCAAAAATTCTAAAAACCCCTAATTTCCTAGCATAATCCACCATATACCAAAAATTTTACAGGCAAGTTTCTCCCTCCAAGAGAACATAATGAAATCCTCCACACCAAAATGTTTTCAGGAAGAAGAAGAATGTGGTTGTATGGGAATTACCAACCAAATATAGAACAATTTATAATTAGTTTTTGATTTATTAAATTAACCTTCCCGACACAACACAATAATTAGTTTTAAATTTATTAAATCAATGGTTAAAACAATTAAAAGCATCTCGTTAAAATTATAATTTGGGTAATATAATTGATACCCAATATCACACAAACGGTAAAACCATTTACCAATATTAATTACATATTATAATTAATTATATAACCTGACTTAATAATATTTTATTTATTTACCTTATTATTAGCATAATCTTACACAATAAATTTATTTTATTATTAACTATGATTATATGTTTATTTATATTTATATATTTATTTATCAAAGTATACCTTTTACTTAGAAAATTATTTTAATGCATAAGGCATCCAATCAAAATTTATCAAACAAATTAAATTAAATAGAACCAAATGCCCAAATGATTACTTGACCACTATCCAGGGGTGAAAAGCAAAAGCTCAAACAACACTAATTGACCAAATTGACAAAACTAACAATACTAACAAGGTGCCAGACCAAATACTCATCCTCTTCGAGGATGATGGCTAGGGTAGTGGATCAAGTGTTATCTCCGATCAACTAGTCCATTGGATTCAAGGCACACTCAAACCTTCCAATTTAGGTGCGGTCGATGCCTAGTACATGCAACTTGCAACACAAAAAATAGTCGTGCATATACATGTAAACATACACACTGTGAAAGGGAATCACAACATTGCAGGGTACTCACAAGTGAGTGATGTGACACTGTCCCTTTCTCCCAAACACATCTATAAGAACAACACCTAGTAATCGAATCAACTCATAAACAATCAGTTACATAGAAATCAGAATAAGATCAATCACATGATAATCACATAACAATAATGATAAGATAATCACATAACAGTCATGATAAAATAATCACATAATACTGATGATAGGGTTAGTCCTCATAGATGGAATCATCATAACAATGAATCAAACATCATATAATGTATCATAATGTATCATCATAAAATAGATCAACTATCGGTCTATCAGGGAAAAAGTATGAGAGGCACTACATCCCCTCCCTCTAGGATTAGGCTTAATCTTGGAAGCCTACAAACAAGAAAGGGTACAACTTTCACATATGAGATGCATCCTCCCAAGTGGATGAAGACACATAATTACGATCCCACTGAATCCTCACCCGCTCAACATCTTGACCCCTGAGGGCGAGTCTCCTGTGATGTAGAATACCCATGGGATCCAAAGCCAACTACATGTCCTCTACCTGCAAGGCATTCTAGTCAAGAACATGTGAAATATCTTGATAGTATGGCTTGCGAACATAAACATGAAATACATCGTGGATACATGATAGACTAGGCAAAAAATCAAGATGATACACAATAGGGACAATCCTCTCCAAAACCTCGAATGTCCCTACAAAACATAGTACGAGCTTAGAGCCTTTTCCATAGCAGATCACACTCTTTTGTGAACACACCCAAAAGAACACTTGGTCACCAATAGAAAACTGGTGATCAACTCTATGAGCATCCACATACTTCTCCTGCCTGTCCTATGCTACCACCATATGCTCTCTAATATGAGCAACCTATTGTTCCCTCTCCTGAAGCATCTCTAGTCCTAGGAGGACTCTATCCTCAAGATGATCCCAACTTAGTGGGGTCCGAAAAGGACAACCATACAAGGCCTCAAAAGGGGACATACCAATAGAACTGTGGTACACATTATTATATGCAAAGTCCACCAATTACAAATAATCCTCCCAGTGAGTTTGTTGATCCAAGATACATTCTGAGCATATCCTCAAGGACCCGATTGACCCTCTCAGTCTGCCCATGTATCTTTCAGTGGTAGGCTGAACTAAATTTCAACCAAGTCCCCAACGCATGCAGCAAGGACATCCAGAGTGCTGAAGTGAATACTGGATCTCTATAAGAGATGATCCTATGTGGAATCCCATGCAATATGACTATATCCTCCATAAAAATTATGGCTACTAAAGAAGCATTATATGAAGACCAAACAAGAGAGAAGTGTGCCACCTTAGTTAGCTTTTCCACGATGACCATGATGGTATCATGATGCCAAGAGGATATTGGAAAGCCTACTATTAAATCCAATAAAATAATATCCCATTTCCATTCTAGGACAAGATGTGGCTGAGGAATACATGTGAAGTGTTGATGTTCTACCTTAACCCTTTAACACTCCAAGCACCTCGAGACAAATTCTGTAATATCCCTCTTCATCCTAAACCAGAAATTCAACTAACGAAGGTTTGCGTGCATCTTCTTGACAACCAAATGAGCTGAGTAGGGTGCCTAATGCACCTTTGACAAAATTAGGGTATGAAGACCCTCTAAAGGAGGAACATAGATGAGACCTAAGTGCCACTTGGGACCATCTAACTCTAGAGAATAAGATATATTTTGACTCCAAGGCTTTGCTTAACTCAACCTGTGACTTCACCTCCTCATAAAAAATGTCTATAGGAAGCGCTACAAGGATCTGACCCCTCAAATCTACTCCAAGAGTAACTGTTGAAAGCTCATGCCTCCACCAACTAAGAGAATCTACCACAACATTCTCTTTACCCTAGATGTACTTTACCTCAAAGTCGTACTCACACAGAAACTCCATCCACCGTCTCTACCTAGCATTCAGGTTTGGGTGTGTGAATATGTACTGTATACTACAATGATCGCTATGCAGCTCAACCTAATGCCCTAATAGAAAATGTCTCCATCTCACCAAGGCATGAATGATGACGAATAACTCCAAGTCATGCATAAGATAGTTCAACTAATGATCCTTGAGTTTGTGAGACTCATAGGATATAATGCAACCATCTTGCATCAATACTGCTCCTAGAACCTCCAAAGATGCATTAGTACACACCACGAGATCCCCTGTAGGATTAGGAACTGCCAGAATGGGTGCACTAGTCAACCTCTCCTCAAGAGTTTGAAAGGATTCCTAAGACTATTTCGAATAGACAAAATTATTCCCTTTCCTCTAAAGGGAAGTGATAGGGTGCATTGTCCTAAAAAAAACCCTTCACAAACCATTGATAATAACCTGTTAGGCCCATAAAGCTACGAACCTCTGAAACATTAGTGGGCTCAAGCCAATCCATGATGGCTTAGATCTTTGAAGGATCCATGGAAATACCCTCTCCTGAAATGACATACCCCAAATATCTCACCTTTGTTTGAAACAATTCACACTTTTCCAAATTTGCATATATCTAATTCTCCCTTAGACACTGTAATTCTTGTTGCAAGAGCACCTCGTGATTCTCCGTAGTCCTAGAATAAATTAGAATATCATCCAGGAACACAAGGAAAAATTTATCAAGATAGGTGTACAACACTCCATTCATCAAGCTCATAAATATTGATGGTGCATTCGTAAACCCAAATGGCACAACAGTGAACTCATAGTGCCCATAGCAAGTGTGAAATGTAGTCTTATGAATATCTGCCTCATAAATGCACAACTGATGACACCCCAAATTTAGGTCAATTTTTGAGAAAAATGTCTCCCTTAATCTAATCAAAGAGGTCATCAATCCTCAACAAAGGATATCTATTCTTCATATTCACCTTATTCAGTTGTTGATAGTCAATACACAACCGAAAGGATCTATCCCTTTTCTTCACAAAAATGATTGGTTCTCCCCAAGGAGAGACACTAGGATGAATGAACCCCTTAGCCAACAAAACCTCTAGCTGAAAACAAAGCTCCTTAAGCTCCTGAGTAGTCATTTGATATAGAGCTCGAGAAATAGGTTATGCTCTGGGAACAAGATCTATCTTGAAATTGATGTCACACTTAGGTGGCATCCCCAAAATCTCACTAGGGAAGGTATCTGCAAAATCCCTAAGAATAGGATGATCATTGAGGGACACCTCTCGACTCACCCTTAGCTCCAAATCGTTAACTGTCACAACAAACAACACCAAAGGACAAGTCTAAGTTTGTTAGGTGAGGATGGAAAAAAAGGGAGAACATAATCTCAAGAGTCCAAGCAACTAGGACAACATAATGGGGTCATATGAAACCATAGTACCCTATGTTAGAACTTGGGATTTGATACCAAGTGTAACACCCCCGCCAAGGAACCCTAGAGGACAACACTAAACTAGGTCAAATTAATGGAACAATTTTTTTTTAATCAAATAACTATAGAATGCATAACATAACAATCTAGTCCTAGGCCCTCTAAGGTTCCTCGACTGTGCTACTCACAAACTAACAATCAAATTACTAGAAAAATTTCATCAACGATTAAGATAACACAATCGATCTAACATGCAAGGCTCATTTTTAAGTGCCAAATTAAATGATCCTATATTACTCACTTCCCTAATGTGACAACTGATAATCAAAATTAAAGATCATTTTCTAGCTAACTATCATATGAAAGATGCATTACTTTACAATACTCATTACAAGAATGAATCATCAATATTTGTTACATCATTACAATAATTACAATGATGCTTCCCCAAGTAAATGTGGGAGGTTTACATCATATTGCATTAAGTGATACAATGGAAATAAAATCCAATATACACATACATGATATGATGACTTCTCAATTGGAACAAGAATTGGAATCCACAGTGCAATGATCAATCAACATGCTCATGGACATGCAACAAGAATACCCAATGGAGGAAAAATCACCAACCTTATGACCATGTGGAACCTTGAGGTCCACCCCCTGTGCTAGGAGATAACACAAGATCCCACACCCAATAGACAATTAGGAAAGAAACATGATAACATAATCAAAGGTTATACATGAATCCAACACAACACTGCTAGCAACAACAACATCACTTCCAAAGTCATTCACACAACAAAAAGAGGAATTAGAACTAGGGAATGCTAGACTACAATAGGGAGGAGTGTCATCACATGGTCTTGGCATGGGTTGTCCTAGCAGTCTCTCAGTAGACCCTGGCTCCAATCTATTATTGTCCTAGTAAACCTCTCACTAGGTCTTGACCCCATAGGGTGACAGATGCAGAACCGATATTCCTTTCATGAGGACAAGGAAGTTGATCTTGCTAATCAAGCCTTCTCAACCCATCCTTAGCGTATACGAGTAGTACAGGAAATGGGTGAGGCATCCATTATTGTATTTAATGTGAATTTTACCCATCCCCCTAAATCATTATTAAGGTTATCATTGGATTAAGAAACCCTCCAATGGATTGTCCTATACACCACTTTGGGTTTCGGCCCCCATTGAGATCCACTCCCCCTACTTGCAACTAGTAAACCCTACATAGAGCAAGGCATTGTCCATCTTGCACACTCATCATAATCACATGAATCCCTAGACAACATACAACACCCTAGGTTTACATTTCCCACAATACAAATGCCCCACAACATAGCCAAATCACTTTCAAGGTTAAACAACCCTCATGACCCTCACACATTATATACCCCCTCTTAGGCCTCTAGAAACCAACCTTAAGCAACGTTACACAAATGACACCCACTTTTTAACAATTACAAAATCACCTAACCCAATAATAAAAAACCAATGTTCAATAAAAATAATCAATCATAGCATTATAACCATGAAAATATTCCCTTAACAAAGGCATTATTCACTACAACAATTATATATAAGAATAACTATATCATAATAATCCACCGAAAGGATCAACTATGTGGAATTTCATGCTTTCATGTAGGAAGATAGTAACATCATACATTTCTTGGGAGGTCAATCGAGGTGATGAAGTTAATTTTTAGACCGATTCTTGGAACAACCATCCTCCATTGAGCAATAATAATGATTTGCAGTCAGCAATTCCAATCATGTCGCAATTATGGGGAACACAATTGATAGATTATGTTAGTTCCATTGAAGCTTCTTTAGGTAGAGTAAAATAGAAAGACTTTTCCTCTTTGCAGTTATCACAAGAGTAGAAAGAATTATTATCAAACACTCTTCAAAATAGAACAGTTTTCATAACTAACAAACCTGATCATATAATACGGGCTCCCTCAAAGTATGGATATTATTCAATAAAACAAGGGGTATAGAGAAATTCTCTATAGAAGGGAATATATTCAGTCTCAGAGGGCATTCTCCTTTTGTTGGAATAGCTCTGTCCTCCCAAAAGAAGGTAGTTTTGCTTGGCTAGTAATGAGCAAGAGAGAATTGACAAGTGATAGACTAGAGAAATTAGGCATTTTTGAGCACTTCAGGTGTGTGTTATGTGATCAAAATTTGGAAACTCATGATCATCTGTTCCTGCAATTCCCTTTTGCATAATATTGTTGGTTGTTTGTCCTGAGCATAATGAATTACTCAATGACCCTTCCAAATACAATTTGGGATCTTTTCTCGGCTTGTCCAATGATAAAAAAAAACCTCCTTTTTTGCATGTATCTGGTAGGTCATTCCAACAATGGTATTATGGGCTATTTGGTGGGAGTGAAACAAAAGAATTTTTAGAAAGATGGCTTCATCTGATCATTCTGTTCATATTTTGATTGAAAATTTTATATTGGAGACAATCAACTCTTGGGTTCAAAATCATAAGAATGTTGGATCACTTTTTTCAAGCTGGGATAATTTCATTTTACAAAATTGGAATCTTATAGTTCTTCCATTTAAGGGAAGATTAAAACAATCATAGAATACAAAGATAGATAGGAATTCAGTTAAATGGTCACCTCCATCTCAAAATTACTTCAAATTGAATTTTGATGGGGCACCCAGAGGTAACCCTAGAGTTTTGGGAGAAAGCTTTTGTATCAGAGATAAAAAAATGTTTTCTCAAGGCAACCAAATCTTTATCTTTACCCCCCAAGAAGAATAATATGGCAGAATTAACATCTCTTCTCTATGGGTTGCTCTTGGCAAAGCAATTGTAGATCAAGGCATTACATATTGAGGGTGATTCATTATTAATAATAAATGCGTGCAAAGAGAGATCATGTTTTAATTGGGCTCTAAAATATGTTTTGTAGATAGCTTGGAAGCTTTTAGACGAATTCAAAGATGTTGAAATTACCCATACTTATAGAGAGGGAAATGTTTTAGCAGATTGCCTTGCTAATTTAGGTTGTGATAAAAGGGAATTTCTTTATATACATGATGACATTAACAATGATGAGTTTCTTGTATCTAGGAACTGGATAACCTGAGAAGGATAGTTGAAGGTGATTATTTTCCATTACAAGTATCTTCTAAGATCAAATAATATGCATATTAAATTCACTGTCCATTAAATTGGCGCTAACACTGTCAGAACCAAGGTATAATTCATAATGTGTTAGAGTGGGTTCAAGCATATAACAAGTAATGATCGCTTGTCACTCGTCATGGGTACTTGTGCCAGTCTTAAAGGACAACGAATTTACTCCTGAGGATACTGGCATTAGCAAGTAATGATCACTTGTCACTCATCATGGATACTTGCAATAGTCTTAAAGGACAACGAATTTACTCTTGATGATGTTGGGTTACATCGATTCGTTCTCCTATGCTTCTTCAAGTTGGTGGTAGCTTGTGGGTACAGGGAAATCATGGTTAGTTATGTAGAATTTGTTGCTATGCATTGTGGTTTTCATTTAGCATGTATGGGCATTTAAGGAAATATTATGTGTTAAGTATGTGGCTTCGAGCTTATTTACTCATAATGATAGCATTTTATTTAAATAAAGAAGAAAGTGGTTATCAATGTTTTCATTGCAAAGAAAATAGTAATCACAATAGTTTACAAGAATTGTCTTGGTTGCACATGATTTGGTTTTAATCTAGCAGTCAATACAATGGTATTTTGTCCCTGGAGTTATAGAGTTTATTTACCAGTGAAGTTATGGGAAAATCCCATTGAAGAATACATCACACATGAGATATTGAACTTCATGTTCAGAATTGACTGTGCAAGGGTGGAGGAATGCATTTGAATTGTCCTGGGTATTGAAGTTACCAACCCTCATGCTCACCGTCTCCTATTCCCCTCATAGGTGATTTCTATTTTTCTTTCCAATGCATTGGATTTGTTTCAATCTCTGAATGAAATCAAAGAACTGGCTAGGAATTACATTAAGTTTCAATTTCGCATGGAAAATGCCATTCTTAGAGCTGTTCAATAGTATAATTTTTATAATGGAGAAGGGTTTATTGGGGGTCTCTTCCCCAGAAGATTGGTACAAAAGTGCCAGGGTATTAAGGAAATTTTTGATCCCATTTGGCTTGCTCTTCAACACAAAAATGAAAACATTATGTTGGTGGCTATCGGGAAAAACAAGAGGAGTGTGTGTATGTTGATGGAGCTAGAAATTAAGGACAAGTTATATGCTTTGTCATTTCTCCGTGCATATATTTCGTGACTTGCTACTCAAAGTTTGCAACTGGACCTGCAATTGCGAGTAAATTCTTCAAATTGAATGTCAAATCATGGCCACAATTCCTAGGATCTTCAAATGCCTCCCAATGCAAGAGCTTTGTCTCATCTGTCATTGCACATGGAGTAGTAGGGCTCTCAATTCAACGATCGAAGGGTTTTTGAAAGAAACTATCTGCGAGCAAAAGGGATGGATGAAAATTCAACAAATGAGAAAGCAACAGATGGACAAATGTAATAATTTTGTTATGGGATTTAACATATGGGCTGTTATGAATTTTGCAATGGGTTTTTGGGGGTCTAATTGGGGATTAATGACCGATATTTTGTAAGGGTGTAAATATTTTAAATAATGTTGTTTGTAAGGGTTGGGGTACATTTTGAGAAAAGTTGTAAGGGTTGGGTAATTGAATATTTTGAGTCAATTCTTACTTAGGATTGTGTTTAGTAGAATTTAGTCGGGGTTGAGGTTTGTTATAGGCTAGCTTGGGAATAATGTTGCATTTTGAATCATCAAAATTCTTTGTACAAACAATCTGAGTGGTCTATGTAACTTTTTATTTTTTGCATGCTCAAAGCTATAACCAGAGGTTTTCTTACTGGTTCTTTCCTGTCAGTATGCTCCCTAGAACCAAATTTTTTAATCATTTATTTAATATATAATAAAATATAATAGTGGCTTTCCACTTTCGGCAAAAAAAAAACTATATCACGAATAAAACCATCATTTTTATTGAACTAGTTACTATGCAAACCCTACTTTTAAATTGTAACTTTAATATAATATTAAAATAACAAGATCCTAAATAATTGATTCGCATGGTGATTCTATTAAGATCAACCATTAAATTATTATAAAGATAAGTAACATTTATTTACTAATTAGTTAACAAGGATTAATCAAAATCATTTAACATTTACTTTGAATCATTTAAATTAAATAACCTATCTATTTATGGAACAAACCACTTCACTTAATTAATCACACAATTCTTTTACCTACAATAATTTAAATATTCATTTTAACAATAATTGTCCAATTAATAATATTTTCTTAACTCACTTTTTTTTATTTCTTCTAGCACATTCTTTTACCATTAGTCGTAATATATCATAATATATATATATTATTATCAAAATGAAAACATAGTAAATGTTATCAAATGTTTATTATTGAAATCATAACAAACATTATCAAATGTCTATTGTCAAAATCATAGAAATCATTATCAAATGTCTATTATTGAAATCATAGCAAACATTATCAAATCTCTATTATTGAAATCATAGCAAACATTATCAAATGTCTAATTGATATAAATCTCATTATCGATAAAATGGAACCATAACACAAATTATCAATACCTAAAATTGCATAACCTAAACTCCAAACATGCTGCAAAGGTAGCAATGGATTCCCAAGAGAGAAGGGCACATGGCCCGCCCAACATGGTTGGGTTGTGCGTCAATGCACAGACCAATCATTGAAATATTTGGTAAAAGGATTCAAAGAGATCTTGCCTCATGGAGTAGGATGTGCACAAGTTGTGTTTGTTGAAAAGGCTTTAGAAACTTTTATGCAAATGTAATTTGTAGGTGTAAAGACAAATTCCACTGTATATGGCTTTATGTGCGTGTGTATATCATATTTTGCTGTTATAATTTTTGTGGTAGACATGTATGCAAGAATTGGCAACATAGAGAAGGCACCCAAAATCTTTGACATAATGCCTCAAAGAGATGTCAATTCATGGAATTCAATGGTTGTAAGATATTCACAAAATAGATTTGTTGAAACTTTAAAGAAAATGTAATTGGATGGGGGGTAAACAGATGACATCTCATGAAATGAAATTATTTCAAGATATGCGCCAATTGTATTTTTTGCAAAGGCTTAAGAAACTTTCAAGGAATGTAACTGGCATGTGTAAATCGATGTCATATCATGGAATACAATGATTATAGGATATGCATCAAATGGATTTGTTTAAGAGGCTTCAACATACTCCAACAAATGCAAATGGAAGGTATAAAACCAAATTTCACAACCAAATTCAATTGATAGAGGAGGCAAAACAAAATATAGCAAAAACCTAAATTAAAATGCATCGATAATGGCAATTAAAATATTGTATCTAGGATATAGGGGTTCGACTAAGACCACTACAATATTATCTTTATAAATGTTAAGTATATAAGGTATCCAAATGCGTTTATTGGGAACAATAGAAAGCGACGAACATCTATTAATTTTCCTTTTATTCTAGAATAAATAATTGTTCCTCATAAGTAGAATTAAGCAATCAAATAGTCATTTTCAAACAACAAAGAGAGAAGAAATCAATCCAAATAATCATACACTCAGAAAGGAAAATGCAACCAAAGATTAGAATACAACCTAGATCCAACACTTGGCAAGAACGAAATTGATGTCAAGCCCAAACTTTCACTGCAATTTCAACTTCTCCAATTTCTGATTCAAAAATTCCATAAACCCCAATTTCCCAGCATAATCCACCATATACCAATTTTTTTATGAGAAAGTTTCTCCCTCCAACAAAACAAAATGAAATCCCTCACACCAAAATGTTTTCAAGAAGAAGAAGAATGTGGTTGTACGAGAATTCCCAACCAACTATAAAAAAAATTATAATTAGCTTTTGATTTATTAAATTAACCTTCCCAACACAACCGCTACACCAAAATAGGTAACTAGCACATAAAATAGTGTAGGATTTTAGTGCATTTGAGTTCACGAATTGAGCACTTTCATCGGTGCTGAACTCAGTGCTAAATTGCATGTTCACTTTGGCACCAAATTTGGTGCCAGGTTTTGCACCAATTTTTGCGCTGGGTTTTGCATTGAGTTTTGTGCTGAAATTTGTTGCTTCCAATTTGGCTTCTGGTTTTGCATCTTGTGTTGCTACCAGGTTTTCGTCTAGTTTTTCTTCCCATTTTGCTTCAAGGTTTTCTTTTGGTTTTGCTTCCGGTTTCACTTCCAATTTTGCTTCCAATTTTGCTTCCAATTTTGCTTCCATGTTTGCTTCCAATTTACTTCTGGTTTTGCTTCTTTTGTTGCTTCCATGTTTGCTTCCAATTTTTCTTCCCGTTTTGCTTCATAGTTTACTTCCAGTGTGCTTCCCATTTCACTTCATAGTTTGCTTCCAGTGTGCTTCTCGTTTTGCTTTGCAGTTTGCTTCCGGTTTTGCTTCCAATTTTGCTTCCAAGTTTGCTTCCAATTTGGCTTCCGATTTTGCTTCTAGTTTTACTTCTTGTGTTGCTTCCAGGTTTGCTTCTAGTTTTTCTTCCAATTTTTCTTCTAGTTTTTCTTTTGAGTCTGCTTCCAATTTTTCTTCCAATTTTGCTTCCAGGTTTGCTTCTGATTTTTCTTCCAATTTTTCTTTTGGTTTTGCTTCTAGTTTTGCTTCCAATTTTGCTTCCATTTTTGCTTCTAGTTTTGCTTCCAATTTTGCTTCCAATTTTACTTCTGATTTTACTTCCAATTTTTCTTTTGATATAATGTTGCTTGTTGCATCTAGTTTTGCTTCCATTTTTTCATCTTTTGTTGCTTCTAATATGGCTTCTATTGTTTCATCTTTTGTTGCTTCTAAAATTGCTTCCATTATTACTTCTTGGTTTGTTACCTGAATTGCTTTGCTTCGTAGATAACGCCAAGTTTTGCTTCCAAGATTGCTTCTGGTTTGCTTCTAGCTTGGCTTCCATTGTTGCTTCCTTTTTTTCTTCTAAAAATGATTCTTGTTTTGCTTCCATTTATTAATTTAATATGTTTTATTTTTATATAATTAGTTAAATATATCATGCCTCTTAAATAACTCATATGATTATAGAGTGAGTAATTTAATTATTTAACTCATATGATTAAATAACAAGATAATTATTGTAACATGATCATCATATATAATTAAAACAAGTGAGTCAAATATCTATAATTAAATTGAATTCGACAACATCCATCCTGAGCAATAAATTAAAATCATCATACGTAATAAATATCCATCCAAAAATCATCGACCACTTTCAATATATATAAATTGACAAGCCAGTACTGATAAGATCATCATCATATATAACTAAAAAAAATGAAAGTCAAACATGCCAATAGATCAATAACATGTCAAAATGATGTATGTCCAAATGAAAGAAGTAAAAATGATAAATTATGTAACTGAAAATGATACAAGTCAGGATGATACATGTCCAAATGACATAAGTCAAAATGATACATGTCAAAATGATACAACTCAATAATGTGGACTACAGGCTGTGAAAATGATACACATGATAGTAACCATGAAAAGAGGCATCATAATGATATATCAACAATGATCCATGATGTAGTATAAATGATCATGAATGTCACTGACTACTAACAACAACTACCTCATCATCATCATCACCATCATGATCATCATCGTCATCGTCATCATCATCATCGACCTTAGTGTCTTATGTATTTTCATCATCATCATCCTCTACCATGTGATCTATACTAGAACCAACATATTCTAGATCATCATGATCTTCTAGAAGACCCGTGTCCTGTAAAAAGAACATTTAAAATGAAAAGTTATTATTTATTTCATGCAATAATTTATTTTTCTGTTATATATCTAATATTGCAACATATAAAACAAAACCATAATCATATTACATCATATCAAAGTGCACAAACCATAATAAAATTTCAAAAAATTTACAGCTAATATGTCATTCTAATGATATAAAGCATGCAACAATTCTAATAAACGTTAGTAAAATATGCCAACATTTGGTGGAAGAGGAAGAAAGATGACTAGGACTTTGGAGGGCCACCATAATGGATTTTAGTATTCAACCATGAGAGTAGAAGAGAGAGCTGATATCATGTATCAAAATATTAAGCATGCATTCTTCCAGTCAATGAAGAAGGAGATGATTAATTTGCTTCATTTTAATTTGCATAACCATATCATGGTGTGAATCAAGAAGAACAAGGATGTCCAGTTTTATGTGGAGGTAATGGATGTGGTCCAAAATTTAGGAGAGGAAAGAAGGTCAATGTATGATCCTGATGAAATTGAGGAAGAACAACAAGAGAGGGACATGAAAAACAAAATCAATGCAGAGTTTCAAGGATTTGTCAAGTGAGTAACAGAGCTATGGGAGCAGCCTCATCTATAAGATTTTGAACTAGAGTTTGATATACCATTTAGGGAGCTTGGTTTTCATGTACTTCCTTTCAAAGCATCTATTTTTATTGTTCCTATGGTAAACTATTTGGTAGAGTTGGTGGAATTACCTTTCTTAGTAATCACTATTAGTGAGATTGAGATTGTTAACCTTGAAAGAGTAGGACTTGGGAAAAAGGCATTTGATATGGCTATTATTTTCAAATACTTCAAGTAGGATGTACTCCATGAGAAACAAAGGAATCACATCCTACAAACTTTCACACTTCCAAGATACTTGAGACTAAAGCAACTTTGGAATTAAGCTTATCAGCTAAACATACATGCTGAATATGTTCATTAGTCAGAATGAGGTGACACTAGAACTGATTTTAGGCCTACAATAAAATGGATGTGCAAATGACAAAGGTGTCATTCAAATATGTTCAATTTCCTATTTTTTAAGAAATGCTTCTCCTGGTCTTGATCTTTTTATAGTGAAGCTTTGAGGAAACAACCACCTATTCTTTCAATGCAATATTCACTATATTTCTTATGATTCAAGAGGTTGAAAAGAATCCCATGAAATTTTATTTCTCCTGAATCTCAATTCTTGATAAGATCACAACTTGTGAAGTGACAATAAAAAAATTACCATTCTTCAATTTGAATCCACAAAATGGTTTTAGTAAAGAACTTAGTAGAACATATAAACACCAGAACACAAAATTAAAACTCATAAATCTAACTCAGTCCAGAAAAAAATAAAAGGAGTGGGGAATGACCACAGTAAAACAAAAAAATGCATACAAAATTATACACATGAATAAAAAATAGATACAAAATGACAAAAAAAAGAAGGGAAACTCACATGCAACATAGACATATAGCAGAGAGAAATTGCATAAATTATGCCATTATAGAAAATCAATGCAATATGATATGATGATCCAAAACCGGGCCCTGGTTTCCCTTATTATATGGGAAGTGACAAGCTATAGGCCCATTCATGAAAATTTGTGTCTTTCCTAATGCTAACTAATTGTGATGTGTTAAACATAAGAAAATTAACTTAATGAAACAATAGTAGCCAACAACACTTGCTCTGCTAGTCATCATAGAGAACCCATGACTTCTTAGGATGTGGTAGGATTCTCTTCTCCATGATAAAGTGCCTGATCACCCTATGTGTCTTGATGAAAATTTTCTTTCTCCACACTCAGGGCCCTTCTGTTTCTAGTAATGAACAGGTGCATTTCTGACATATGCTTGATGTAATCCTATCTGATGTGAATGTGAATGTTCGACAAGGAATGCCTCATATTGTACTCCAGATGCATGATTCCTTCAATTTGTTTATGAGTGTTATCCAATACCTTTTCCTCATCATTTATTATCTCAAGTGCTTGTGGTAATATCTCAAACAACTCATCCTTCCATCGATCCTTTTCTTTAAGTCCCCCATCATCAAAGAACATAGGAAATGGGATATCTAACTGTTGCTCAAAGTCATCGAGATTAGCCTTGATTCTAATACAAAACTCCTCATGTTGATTGACTAATTCATTATATCTATAGAGTATTTGTTCATCTATGACTTCCATCCTAGCCAATTCTTCTTTCTTTTCTTCCACCCTTTCCTATAGCTTCCCATGTGCTTGATAAGCTGAGTGAAACTTTACAAAGAGGTCCCAATACTAATTAGCCTAATTTATTACTTTCTCAAATCTCCTTTTGATCATCTCAGAAGCCATCTCAAATTTATTAGTTTCGATTTTTGTCTCTAGTTCATTGCATTTCTTCTAAGCTTTCTCATGACACTACTTCCAATATATAACATCTGCCATTGCATCTAACACTTTCTTTTCACAATCCACCCATGGAGAAAACAACTTTGATGAAGAAGAAGAGGTTGATTTGTCTTTATAACTAGCTACCTGCTTCCTTAGCTTTTCATTATCCTTCACCAACTTTTCAATTTGGGATTTATTGAATTTTTCTATATTTATGTTAAATTTTGTAGTTTCAATGGGATTAGTATCCCCAACTCTATGCACCATGAGATGTCCAAATACTTGACTTGGATTGCTGATAATAGCATGTATCCTATCTTGAGGATGTACTGAACAGATCAAAAATGTAGATTCATCTAGGTTGTAACCTTATCTTGAATATATTTTATCACTAGCTTCTTCGGTTAGATGCAGTGTTTTATCCCCTCTCTTCTTGAAGCTATCAAACACTATAGCAGAAGTAATATCCCAACCAGCCAAAAGAAAGACCCCAGCTTCTTGAAGTAGTTCTCTTCGTCTCTTAGGTGTAATGGATTCTAGCTCCTTATCTACTTCTTTCCTTAACTCTTCTAAAGAAATTGCCTCTTGCTCAGGAGTGAAATCCTTCATTCTTTTCCTCACTATTCTACCCTTGTGCTCATAAAAAAATGACTTGAATTCCAAAGTTTTGACAAAATAACTATTTGAAACAAATTCTTGTTCATCCCTAACTCTTACATGATCAGAAAGTTCATTCGATGTTTCAAACCTAACAATGTTTTCTTCTTTGGGTGGATCATATTTTGTGACAACTGGTGCCCTTATCTATTCAATTTCATCTTCCTCCTCATCACTATCTTCTTCATCCCTTTCTCCACTAATGTCAGTATCAACAAAAACACTGACCTCTAGAGTGGGTTGTGAGGGTATATAACTGAGGGTTTCCATCTCCTCAACATGCATTCTAGAGCTAGTTTCCATGTGTGCCTCAAAGATCATAGAAGGCATATCTTTGGTTAGTTCTTCTTCATGATTGGTCAATTTTTCAACCCTTTCTAGATGATCTTGTATATGGTTGAATTCCCTTATATATGAAGGATTATTTTTCCTTTTCCAATCCTTAGCTATCATGACCTTATTGTATTTGGCAATCCTTTGTATTGTTGCAATTTCATCACAATTCTTGATTACATAATCCATGGAGAATTGATGCACATAACTAGATAACCCTTGTGACAACCTTGCTCTATTGATAATATTTTTTCAATCAAAGCTCTTTCTTTCATTCCCCAATGGCAAACTATAATGTGTCAGTTTCTTATAAATCTTTTCATACCCTTCACTAGAGACAATTGTAAAGTCCCCAAAGCACAGTGTACTTGGCATAATTGATCGCTTGTTGTGCCCCTTAAGATGCTTAGCATTTGATTTAGCTAATTTCCTTACAATTTCCAAATAAGCTACTCTATCTGGAATAGTCTTTGGTAACAAGTATGGAGCTCCTTCAAACCCGTATGCTCTAATTATAGTGCAGTCAAAATAAGTATACCAATCTCCCCAATTGTGGTTTACTTTCCTTCTGGGATCCTTTTCCTTAGGTCTAAGGAACCGTTGTACCTCAGGAGACAAGTTATAATCACATGGATATCCTAACAATTTCAGAAAGGGTTTAACAAAATATTCTTCAAAATACAGATAATGGGATCTTTCACATCTGTTGTCCCATATTGATGTCCACATCTGAATTGGTTTAAAGTTTCCATCCTCATTTGTGTCTCTTATCCTTAGCTCCTCTCCCCAAAACCCTCTATCTTTCCCTTCATACAAAAGAAAATGTATGAACAAAGAATAATGCTTGAAATTAATATATTCACTATTATTTTTAATTTTCTCCAATCCTTGATTTAAAACATTGGCTAGGTAGCCAACATAATCAAATGACCTTGTGTCTCTACTTTGCACATGTGTTGCTAACACCATTGGGGCTAATGACATAAGACATGGGACCTCCACTCCCAATACTTGTCCTATAGTATAGTATGCGTATTGAAAGTATTGCTCGAACAATTCCTCATGAAAGGGAGGATTCTTATTGTGAGAATTTTCTAAGTTGATTTCTATCTTCTCTCGGTGTCACGTACTGATTTTTGTCATTTATTTAAATGCAATTATTAATCATTATATTTGCATGTTATGTTAGATGATTATTTAAATTGAAAGTGAAATTTAAATTTAAATGCAAATGAAATGATTTGAAATTCATTATTGTGAAATTCGGGGTTTGTCATTGCTAATGAAAATTTGAGTGCAAGTGAATGCAGGAACAGGTGAACGAGAATGAAGGCGAGAACATTGATCAGGTAGAGTCATTTTAGCCATTATACGTTAATAAGGATGATGTAATCTCACACACCACTTAGTATTTTTAATGTATTTTTGTGATGATTATTATTAGAAAATTTTAAATAAGTTTATTTCGATTGCTCAAATATATGTGAAAATGAATATGTTTGTTTTAAATGGCAATTTGATAATTATTGTGAGAAAATTGATTTTATTCAAATAATTACTTCTTTATGTAAATATTTTCTATTTTAGTTGAAAATAATAATGCTTTTATTATTCTAAATTATTGGAATAAACTTTTAATTGTGAAAATATATAAAATGTAAAATTTGTGTTATTGATTTATTTGTTATTTTCGCAAATAATAAATGAAAGTAGAAAGAAATGTTTAAAAAGAAATAGATATTTATATTAAATTTAGTATTTAATGAAAGTGGAAAGATATGTATAAATAATTATATATATATTAAATTAAGTTATTTAAAACAAAGAGAAAACAACAATATGTTTGCAATTGAAATTGAATTGAAAACAATTACATCACAATCAATTTTTGCATGCAATCAAATAGAGGAACTTGGAGTTATGACCATTTTCTGGAGATCATAGCACAAATTGTGGATCGATTTTTCTTGAAGACTTCACTTTTTGCATGAATTAAAGAAGGCAGGAAAATCCATTTTTAGAAGGGACAGAGGGAGTTTGGAAAAAAATAAAAATCTTCTAACACATGCGTAGCTAGAAGAGGAGAGATGATAGTTTTTTTTTTTTTTTTTTTTTAATCCTCCATCATACGCGTGGGAAGGAGGAGAAGTGAGGATAGGGCGTGACAGTTAGGAAGGAGGAATTAAGAAGCAGATTCTACCCTTCCTCATATGCCAGGACATCAGGTGATGCATGGCCAGGAGAGGGAGGAGGTAACACAGAGTAGCCAACAGGTGAGAGAGGAGAACTCAAGCACATATGGAAGCAAGGAAGTGAGGCACTTATAAGAAAAGGAAGAGGTGCGACAGGGAAAATAGGGTGAAAGTAAGGGAGAAAAGAACATAGCCAACAAGGAAAAGGAAGAACAAAAGGCAGCCCTTCACCACACGCAAACAACAAAAGAATAGAACAGAAGAACAACTACAAGAGAAAATTGAGAGAGGAAAACAAATAAACATCGCCAGATTTAGAGGACATAGAGCAACATAAGATTATCAAGTAGATTCAATGGGAACATTAATTACCAAATTCACAATCTTAGTATGTTTAATTTGACTCATTTTCATTTATTCATTTATTTTATCAAATGAAAACATGTCACTGTTTTTATCAAATTTAGAAGAAAGATCAAACACCAGACTGTATTTTCAAAAAATTATAGAACAAACTTGAGCATAAAACTATTAAGAAACATTTGATTTATTATTTAGAAAATTTTGTTTTAGTAAATTTAAAAGATGCACACAGAAAACTATATGTTTTTAGATACAAAAAACCTCCAAACGAAAACTATATTCCTTATCTCTACAGACAGAAAATTGGAAATTACCAGAAAAGAACATGAAATTATTAGAATATCACAGAATAAATTTGCTGAATGTTTTCCAGAATGACAAGATTAAATATTTCTGTGTATTTAAATATGCTTGAAAAATTGAGTGAAATTTGACAAATGTTTAGGATTGATATTAAATTTCCTAGAAACAGAAGTAAATGTATGGTGTTTACGTTTTAAAAAAAGACAAGACTTTAGGGAAATATGAAAACTATAAAAGAAAGAAAATAAAGTAAAATACAATTAACTTGAAATTGAACAAATTAGACAAAGACTATATTGAAGTGTAGTTGAATTTCATGAGTAAATGAACCGAAAGAATGTGTGCTCATTTATTCTTGTTTTTATATGTACTTAGTTACATACTTGAGATACACCTTCTTGTATTCAATTAAATATGAACTTAATGCTATTTGTGATTTAAATCTTTAAAATTATTGTATTAAAAACCATTTTTGCTTGAATATAAAAGTGCAGTTCATGTGTTGTGAAAGATAATTTTAATTTGAATGGAACTATGCATGCTTGATAATTGAATGTGAATGACATGTGTTTGGAAAGTTACCTTTTGGGATGGGTGCCGAATATGGGTATTTAGAGAGCATAGTTTTGATTTTCCAAAACTACTATTATTTGTCGTGCATGAAATTTTACTTGGCCAAGTAACTTAAGGACCATTGAAATAGATGGAATATTTATAACTCTCTACCATATCCTAGTATTGAACTTGCTTGTTTCTTAAATGAATTAGAAAAATGAAAATGCTTGTGGATTTACTAGTTATACTAGGCATTCATCAGATTCCATCCTGCTTGTCGACTTCTTTTTGCTAAGCGATTCATGCAGGGTCGGGTATTCTTTGAATGACTAAGAAATTCCAAGGAAGTGTCCAGGGAAATTAATATATGGTTGGTTTGTCACCCATATCTTCATCTTTTGTAAAATCAAATAAGTATACCCATCATTCAACCACCACATCCTTTTCAATTTTGGTATTTGATTTTAAAATTTATAGCTAGATGAGTTCTATGTACAGAAAAAGGATGAAAAACCCTCATCTTGCATGGATCTTATCTAGAACAATGTCCCAAAGAAGAATAAAACTTTTCCATATCTTATTTTAGAAGAATAGGAATTTGATATTCAAATCTTAATATTTCCTGTCATGATAAAACTTCTACATGCCCGCTTTATTTTCCTTGGGATTCCTATGGTAGGATGGGTAGGTGGGGAAAAGAAGTGACTATAGATGTTGATCCAAAAATTAGATTGCAGAAGCTCGACCATTGGGGTCATTGTGTCCCCAATTTGATCAAGATTTATTACAGTGCCTATTATCATGAATTTTTCAAAGTTTTATATGTTTCATCATAACATTTACCTACTTTATGCAACATTTTTTCACTTCACAGTTGATTCACACATTCAAAACTCTTAGAATTGTTGCAACATTTTTTGTCATATATTGTAGTTACAAGTGCCCTGCTAGACATACATGAAAATGTGGAAGAATAGACAAGGAAAGCAAACTATTTCAAAAAATTCCTCAAAGAAATGTGATATCATGGATACCCACTCTCTCGTAAGCACTTCAAGTCATGCCTATGGTGATGTGGGCATTTCCTGCATCACCACAGGAATGACTTAAAGTGCTTGCGGGAGAGCGGGTATCCATATTCACTGCTCGTTGGTATTTATCTTCAATCGTCCATATTCACTTTCTTGGAGTTAGATGTTTCATTGCAAGGATACAATTTTAATTATGGTTCTTCGCTTATGGGTGGCTTCCATGATAGAAATAATTTTCTCAATGTTTTAGTCCCACTTTCGATTCTTCTCTCAATAGTCACTAGCTTGGGGGAAGATTCTCCTTTTGATTTTCTATCATGCCCAATCAACATGAAGCCTTGGATTGGTGAGCCCCTATTCATGAAAGCATACAACATGTTCAAATTTGTACATTCTCTTTTTAAACATGCAAAATCCAATCCCCATTTTCATTGTCTAGTTTTTTGGTTGTCTAACTTGGCTAGCTTAAGGAAAAGTTACACTAGTTAATGATAGCTCAGATCTCTTGCTATGTATTTTATATTTTACATTATGCACTATATATGGCTTTGTCTAGGCCCTTATGTTCCTTGTCAAAATGCAAAAATATTGAATATCATGTACCTCTTTTTTATCTAATATAAAATATTATCTTATATTGGTTTTGTCACTTTTATACCATTAGCTTCCATCACCTGCTCTCCCACAAGCACTTCAAGTCATGCCTATGGTGATTGTTGTTTAAAATATTTTTCACCTAACTCTATATTATAATGCCCATGGAGATGAAAAATGTAACAACAGTTGAACCGATATCATGAGATTTCATATTGATTCTCTACTTATTTTACAAGGTGGCAGCTACCTTCTCGAATATTCAATGAATAGAAATTCATACTTCTTTTAACCAAAAATATTTGAAAGGCATATTATTATCTAAGTATAAACCAAAAGTAAAAAGACTTGAATCACTTTCAAAACTAATAAAATTCTTCAACTAAGCTTATACCATTGCTATAAACATTCATTCAAAGATAAACATTTAATAGCAACACAATATATCAAATGTCCACAACATCAACATAGATAATCATTTGCAACATATTCAGGATAAACAAAATACATCTATACACCACAACACAAAGATTTTGTCTACATAAATTTCACCATATATGAGTTTTCTATATTGAAATATTATTGCAAAAACTTGGAAAACATAAAAGAGTTGTTCTAATGAGGAAAATCTAAGTTTTACCAAAAATATCCTAACTGCATCGGCTAAGACCATATTTAAAGCATAAACAAATTGTCTTTAGTAACAGTTTCTTAAGAAAAATCGTACCCCGTAATTAAAAATAGTTTTTAACTTAAAAGAGCCAAAATTAAAAAAAGTATCAAGAAATGCTAAAAATAACTATGCATCAACTTTTTTCATTTCATCCTCTTCATCCTCCATAACTTCAATCATCACTTATTCCAACAACTTTTCCTGTATCTTCATCCTGGACCTGTAATCATGATACCTGGTGACAATCACAAATATATCTTTGCTCCATGGTGTTGTAGTGATCTGTAGCACGACTCTCCATTTGGCCAGAGCAATGTCAAACTCGACCAATGTCTTAGATCTTCTATTCTCCTCATATTTGTAAGAATTAAGATGGATATGGAATCTACCAAGCTTTGAGAAGGATTCCCACACCATTGTGCCAGGATCAGATATTGCTTTATTAAATGTCTCTCTTAATTTTAGAGAGACCTCTTTCATATCAAGAATCTTTTCATCAAACTCATCTCTAATTTCCACATCCAAACTATGACAACTATCTTTAATTTCCACCAACATCTCAAAGTATTGTCCAAATGCCTTATTAATTTCTTTCACCAAATTATCATACATATTCAACTTCCATTCTAGTGAATCAAACTAGGAAGAGTCTAGCTCCTTAAGATCATTCACAATTTACTCATCAAGTAATATTTCTTGGTCCATAGAAATTAACTCTTCCACTTCCTGAGAGAGAACATAGAGACTGGTTTTTTCTTTTCTAACTTGTTGAAGTTCTACCACTAACTCCTTCCTTTTTTTGGTAACTCAAGTGTAAAAGAGTATAGATTTATTAATAAAGAAGATAGCTTCCTGAGACATATTATCAATCCACTCACTAGTCGCTCTGGACTAACTCAGATTCTTTTTAATTTACTGTATGGAAAGCATATCAATACCCTCCACCTGAGAAATTGAGGATCCAATGGGTGTTGGAGGAGTGACCATGGAAGAGATAAAGTTACCCAAAGCAAGGACTTGAGATTGTAACTTCACCTTTTATTTTCTCTTCCTTCACTCTCTTAATCAAAGCATTAACTGAATAGTTGGCATAGTATACATCACCTTCAAGTGTTGGAGGCCCCATATCAACATGTGTATTCTTGTAGTCTACCTCTATTGTTTCATTATCACCTAAATCCTTCACAGGATCAACAATTTCTAACACTTCATTTCCAGAAGCAGCATTAGTCAACATCCTTGGCATCCTTCTAACTTTCTTAGGCTTTGAAGAACCCTATAGAAACTTCATGACTATATCTACTTCAACTATCATTGTAGGAGTGTAC
The DNA here is from genome assembly GCA_007115665.2 of Sequoiadendron giganteum. Taxonomy (NCBI): domain Eukaryota; kingdom Viridiplantae; phylum Streptophyta; class Pinopsida; order Cupressales; family Cupressaceae; genus Sequoiadendron; species Sequoiadendron giganteum. Next base: position 249,014,659 of record CM021103.1, read on the forward strand.
TTTCTCTTCTTCTTTACTTCCTTCTTCAACCATCTTGGGGAGGTTGCTACTAAACCAAAATATTTAATTCCACTATTAGTCTCATGAGGGTTACCAAGAGTAATTGGTGAATTCTCAGTCATAGAAGTGGGCATTTCACACAAAGGAGGAAAGATATTATCTTCAACAATATGCTGTAAAAACTTCAGAATCTGCAAGCATGAGTTTCACTTGATTGGCCTTCTCCTTAGGGATTGGAGAGGGATTATTGTCTTGTTCACAAACTGACTTCAACTTAGTTGTTTCTTCTAGCTTCTCGCCATCACCTCATGACTATAAATTTTCACTAGAAGATCTAATAACCAGTCTCCCCCATGATATACTCACACCATATGTTGGTGTAGATCCCTATTCATTCTTCTATGATGACCTAGGCTCTTGAGTAGAGCCAATAACCTACCACCATTTTCCATCCAGCTAGTCCTGAGTTTGTTTAAGCACTGGAGTTGTACATATTGTCATATCAAAAACATCATTCTTGCTCCAATCAACCTTAGGGAGAGATTTATTAGGAAATTTTTCATATTCGGGGTCCACGACCACCAAATCCTTAATCATATTTTTAGGAATTTGAAATGAAAGACCAAAGGCCTCTATCTTCTTTAGGGTTAGTTTCATATAATCCCTTCTCGGGACTTAATTCTCATCAATACAATCTTCCCAAAAATCCTTGATAGACAGGACGTGCTGATATGAATTCCCTCCATATAAATTCTGCTTCACAAAACCCTTACTATCAAACTTGGCTCTAATTGACATATACTAGAGATTATATTCTTTAAGGACTTCCTCAGCTCCCCTATCCATCTGATTAGTTTTGCACACAAAAGAGGGGGTCGTCAATGGGAAGACATGCCCTCTTTTCCCCATGCTTGCATATTTAATATTAATTGTGGCCATCTACCAACAAACTTCTAGGAATACTAGTAAATATTCAGGATACCAGACTAATTTCAATGGGGATTTCTCAAAACCCCCTATTCTTAGATAGGAAAAATTATGAAAATGAATATAGTAACTCCCAAACTTGGATACAAGAGAAACTGATTCAGGAGAAAAATGCATTTCTAGGCTTCCATCTAGCTTCCTCATAGCCTCCATTAAGAATGCATCATTAACACGACAAAAATCACCCATCTCAAAATGTTTAGTGAACTACAGATAAAGTTTATACACGGGCATATTTGAAGTCAAGGGTCCTTGCGGCTCCAACCCAAGCCAGAAAGACCTCTAACTAGCTACAATGTATATCAGGTAGGAACACATATGAAAATTAGAAGTCTTATGGAAATTAATTAATTTATCATTCAAATGGAAGAAAATAAAATATTCTCATCACAAATTCTCAAAATAAATCAGCACATCCAATCTTCAAATGATTCAATTTGTGCGCTTCCAACAACGCGATACAAAAAATCAATAACATCCACAATTTCCTCTTTGAAATGCATTTTTTTAAGTTTGGTTGGCAGTTGTGACTTACCTTTCTTTTAAGACTTCAACCAAGTTTTGGCCATGGAGTTCCTACACCAGTCTTCATTCATTCTGAAGAATTCACCAACCACGACCACAAACATGCATTCCACAAGTTCCCTTTCCGAAATCTTCAGCGCATGGGAAACAACTTTAGGAGAAATCTTTGTGATGATGGTCTCACCCACAACTTTAATCTCTCATTTTTTTGGAATGTATCTTCTCGCACATGCACCTATCAGGGCCACACTTAGCACAACTTCTAGAAATCCTCTGGCATGAGCTAGCCCACTTTATAATAGCTTTACATCCACCTCAGACCTCTCGTTATTCTCTAGACGTGCCCAAAATTCTCCCAACTTAAAAGGTCCGAGCTTAATATCCCTTACGCCAAGCCAATGATTTCCAATTCTATATTGTATGAGCTCTTAGTGCATAAAGAAGCACACATATACCAGGATAAGTAGTTGTAGAAGAAAGAAATTCAATTGAAAAACTTAGAGAAAATTCCACCACCATAAATTATGTCATAGATAAGACATGTGTTTGGTGTTGCATTAATATGGTACTTTGTTTTAATCCTCAAAAAAAGCAACCAAATATTTGTGCACATTTTGAAGACTCCTGACAATAAATCTCTAGGTTTTACTATACACATCTTTAAATGAATTGGCAGTGCTTCAAAAGAAGCGGAAAACACTATCTCACCCAGTTGTGGAAAATTAAAACTTTAGAACCAAAGTCAAAAGTTGCAAGGTTATAAGAACTTCCAACTTTTTGACTACACAAGACAAACCACCTTATCAACGCACTTGATGCTAGGAAAGGGACCAAGTCATACTATCAGGTGGTTAGAAAACTCGTGAACCCTATGACAAGGTTAAGAAACATTTGGCACTAGCGACTTAGGTTTCAAAACTTAAAAAGACCGCGACAAGAGGTTAGGAATTAAGAAAACACCACGACAAATGAAAAAGACATCAGACCTTGACGAGATGAAGAATATAAGACCTAGGAAAATGAAATTTAAAAATAGCATGGTAAAATGACACCCAAAGGTAACATTGGCTCCGAATGGGGAAAAGGATTGACATGACGTAGAGAATCCAAAAAACCATGGCACAAAGCCTTATTCATTGGGAAAATGGAGTAAAAACCAAACAAAATGAGCAAGAAAATATGGACAAGGACGAATAGAAGGATTGAATTACTCAAGAAGTTTCAGATCTTTCCCATTGTAGGCAAGAGGTAGAACAGTGCCATTAGGATAGGCTAATTGAAAAGCATGATCACCAACTCTTTGTTTGATCTTAAAAGGCCCTCTCTAAAGGGAATCATTTTTTTTATGTGCTCCCTTCATCTCTCTTCTTCTATCCCAAAGAAGAACTAAATCACCAATTGCAAAATCTCTCTACCTAGATCTTTTATCAAAAACCCTCTTTACCATTTATTGATGCTTGGTAATTTTATCCACAACTAGCTCTCTCTGCTCTTCCAACTTGTTCAGATATATAATTCTCTTTTCCAGCGTGGTCTGAAATTGACCATCTTCTATGGATTTCTGCAAATTAAGTGTTGAAATCTCCAAAGGTGTTGGTAAGGTACTATCAATGCTATATACTAACTGAAAAGGAGACATTCCAATAGCTCTTTTGAAAGTTACCCTATCTACCCACAAAGCATCATATAAATTTTTGTGACATCCCCTTTGGTTCTCATCTACCAACTTCTTGATAATGGAAATCATTTTTTTATTACTAGACTCAGCGTGCCCATTTCCTTGTCGGTAATAATCAAATGAATGAGCCGGGCTGATACCATAATCATAACAAAAGAGAGTAATTTTAGTGGGTGAAAATGAGCTATCATTATCAGCAACAATTTTCTTAGGCACCCCAAACCTTACTAAAAAAATTTCTTTCATAAAATCACATACAATTAATAGTCTATAGCAGTCAAGATATGTGTATGCCCTGCACTAGAGCTTGGATTAATTGGGCCAGTAAAATCCAGACCCCATTGCTGAAAAGGTTCATCTATCACCACAAGCTTCAAAGGTAAAGAAAAAAGTTGTGGCCTACTACTAAATCACAAACACTTCTCACATTTGGATACCCATTAATAAGCATCTTTAAACATACCTGGCCAATAAAATGTATGACGTAGGATCTTGAAAGTTGTTACAAAAGCCAAAAAATCGCCACCACACGCTTCACTGTGAAAGACTTCTAGTAATATCTTCTATTGCTCTTTTTCAACACACCTCAAGAAGGTCCCATCCACACCTTTCTTATACAAATTCCCTTCCCAGAGAACATATTTACTAGCTTTAATTTTTAAATTCCTCTTTTCCTTGGATGAGAGATGTGATGGGAAGTCACCATAATTTAGAAAATAAGAGACATCAGAAAACCATTCATCAGTTGTACTAGTAAACAACACCAATGGAAAATCCCCCTTTTCAATAGGTTTACTTTCAACAATCATTTTAGACAAATCCTTCCCTCTAACTAGGTTAGTAGGTTTAATATATAGATCATATTCTTGCATCTTGGCTATCCAAGACCCTCTCTTATTGCATCCTATGTCTTGTTGGGTGAGTAAACTCTTCACAACAACTTCAAGAACAAAAATAATTGTACGAGAATGAAGAATATAGAACCTAACACTCTTGAGTTCCTTCACAAAAACATATGCATGTTTCTCAAGTGGGGAGTATTTAAGTTCATACTTCTTCAGAGGAGTACTCATAAAAGAGATGGGAGCGTTGATACCTTGTTCATTTTTTTGTAGTAAAATGGCTAATAGAGTGTGCTCAGAGGCATAGTTATAAATGATAAAATCCTTAGTGAAGTCAGGATGAACCAAGGTAGGGGCATTTGCAATTGTAGTTTTAATATCCTCAAAAGACTGCTTCTCTTCACCACTCCATTTAAACATGGGATGATTCTTCATCATATCATAAATAGGCTTTGTTAGCTTAGCAAAATCAGGCACAAAACTCCTTAGGAAATTCACTTGACCAAAGAAAGACTTGGTACCATCCTTGTTGGTAGGTAATCTTAGCTGCAAAATCACATTCACTCTCTCAGGATCCACTTTAATCCCATCCTTTGAAACAATATGACCTAAGATTTTTCCTTTTGTCACAAAAAAAAAATGATTTTTTTGGATTCAAGGAGTTTCCCTCTTATTTGCAACATTGTAGTATCACCTATAAATCATGCAAGTGATTAGGTCTCTTCTTGGAGAACACTGTTAGATCATCCAAATAAATCATAATGATTTTTTTCCTTAAATCCCCAAATGATAAATCCATTATTCTTTGAAATTTTACTCCTACATTTATAAGGCCAAAGGGCATTGTACTATATGCAAAAACACCAAGAGGAGTAGTGAAAGAAGTTTTATGTTGATCCTCTGGGAAAAATTCTATCTGATTATAACCAAAAAAACCATCAAGCATAAACATCATTTCGGAACCAACAATAGTCTGCAAGATATAATCCATCACAGGCAATGGATAATTATCCTTTAAAGATGATTGATTCAAGTTCTTGAAATCAACACATAACCTTATCTCTCCCTTTTTATTCCTCGCGGGAACTATATTGGCTACCCATATGGAATGATGGATAGGGTAAATAATCTTTGTCTTTAGCATCTTATCAATTTCACTAAAAATAGCTTCTGCAACTTTGGGATTATACGTTCGCTACTTCTGCCTATAAGGGGTAGATCTAGGCTTCAATGGTATCTTATGTTGCAATTCTCCATTCCTGAACTTCTTCAAATCAGCATAACACCACACAAAAAAATCTCTATATTTAATCAGCAAAGAGATCAAATTTTCCCTCTCTTGAGTAGAACAACATTTACCAATGCATACAATCTTGGGGTCATCTTTAGTACCAATATTAACCTTATCAAATTTAGCAGATGATTCAATAGAAACTTCCCTCTTTTGCTTCAAATATCGGTCATGTCTGTTGAAATAATCTTCTAGAGAGACTAAACCTTTAGGAATTTTATTCCCTTTAAATTGAATAATCTCAGGCTCTCCTCCACCTAAAGCACCAATTTATCCTTCTAGGACCTCATTGATTTTATCATTACTACCTTCAAATAAAATATTAGCAAAATATTCATCTTTCTCCAAAAATGCAATAATTTGTTGGTCATCATTAAATACTTGCTAATGATTTGCATTGTCAGGGACACTAGGCCGGTACACAATCTCAATTTGGAATGATTTATTTTTGATATCAGGGTGTGGTAAAAGTAATGATGATGAGACTGCTAGAGAGTTAGCTCTAGTTTTTTATCTCTTGGAACTGATTCTATAGAAAAGGAATCAAAATCTTCTATATGTTCCTATAGTGTCTAAGTCGACCATTTTTCATAGTGTAGATTTTCCTGGCCTATTTCACCACCAATTAAGCATCTCCCACAACTCTCAATTGATTAATAAATTTTTCTTTAGCCACACTTAGACCAAGCAATAGGGCTTCATACTCAGCTGTGTTATTGGTATTAGAAAACTCCAATTTGAAAGAAAAAGGAAACTTATAACCATCTGGTGAGATTAAGAATAACCTCGCACCTGATCCAACATTAGCACAACTTCCATAAAATTCAAGTGTCTACAAATCATCAATTAAATATGTATTGATAAGGTTCGAGTCTCCTTCTTCATCATAAGTACACATGTAAGTGTCTGGCCCTATTTCAACAAACAAAATATCTGCCCTCAGATCATCAGAATTTAGAATAGTAAACTTGGCTTTGGGTTCGGGGTTTAGATGTAATTTCTTCCCTTCTAATGGTATCAGGTCATGAGACCAATCCATTTGTATTTCCCCACCTAAATATTCACAAAAGCATCTACTCAAAAGCATTTCATAACTAGCTGGAATATCAACAAGTATAGTTAATTTCAACCTTTTCTTGGGGAAAGTAGCTAAGGCTACTTGAGCATCTTTGATCTGACCTATGATAGTGATAGGAGAACCATCCATTGAGTAAAATTTTCTCTTAGAAGATGTTGGACTGATATTTTCCCAACATAATTAGTGTAGACTTGATCTTCCATAGGGACTTCATGCTCCGGGGACACTTGGGCATTGCATTGAGAGGGTAAAGGCTCTTGCTTAATGTATTTGACTAGTCTATCTAACTCTGCAGGGTTAAGCCTTAGATATTCAGCTTGGGAAATTTGGACCTTTATATTTTTACATGATTCAATTATATCAAATGAACCATTGATAGAGGAATCAAAGGAATGTGTAGGGGTTACCTCAGTTATTGTATTTTTGGACACATTCTGCTCTTATTTGTTTTTTTTGTCAATAAGAATTTAGGAGCTGATGATGAACCAGATGCTTCCCCTCTTGCATGTTGGGTCCTTGTAAAGATGACACAATTTACATATACATCTTCCTTGACTTCAGAATCTAGTACAAATTCATACCAAAGTCTTGAGATGAACTAGGCTCTTCCACATATGGCTCTTGTGTACCTTCATTGGTTGACATCATTTACATGAATCAGACAATTTTCGGACAACTCACCCCATCATGATCTGAAGTCAAGTAAAAATTACAATGGTTACTCTTGCTTGAAGAAGGGGCGGCTTCAATTGCCAACCTTTGAGCTAAGGCACCCAAAGATAATGTTTTTTTGGGAACTCCTTGATAATTATAATCTCACCTAGAGACAGGTGTCTGCAAAGGACCCTTCAATATTTACCTCTTAAGAGTAATTATATCATTGTCCAATCTCTGTATAATTGGATCAATGGAATTTGTGGGAAAAGGTTTACCAATCTATAATTCTTTCTTCCATTTTCTTGCAACAATCAAATCATCTTATATGGATACAACTAATTGTTGAGCAGCTTACACTTTAGCAGCGTGTTCTCTTTTGATAGTGAAGCTTACATCCGGTGGCAGGGTGTTGATAAAAATTTCCTTTAACAACTCATTGCTTGGCCTCATGTTTGTAGAAATTCTATTGAATAATTTGTTGAATTTGTATACAAATTATCTCATTGGCTCATGAATCTCCTTCTTCATAGACCCCAACTGGGAAACTAGAACCTGATCATTTTCAGAAATCTTAAATCTATTTTCAAATCTTGTTGTAAAAGTATCCCAATTATTAATAGTACCATTCGGAAGGGAATAAAACCAATCAGCAACAACATCCATTAGAGATTCTGCAAAAAGCCTCATGGCAACATCTTCATGTTGTATAGCCAAGATAGAAGAAGCCGCAAAGAAAGCTTGTGTGTGTTCATCAGGAAACACCTTCCCATCTCCATTGAATTTTGGTATAATCTTTCCTGCACCTTTTGGAAAATCATGCAACTGAGCTCCATCTCCGAAGGTGAGAGGACCTATTACAACTCCCCAATGGATAGATAGAGGTTGAGCCATTATAGCCGGGTTAGGGATAGGAAACTTATTTACAATGGAAGAACTATGTCAGGTGAGAGGAGAACTTGATAGGATGTATTAGAAACCCCAGGGGAACTAGGGCTAGGTGTGGGAGAGGGTGGTCTATTGGTAGATTTAGATTTATCCTTTCTGTTAGGTGGAAAAGATGAGAAATTGACTGCTTCTAGTAACTCAAAATATTCATCAGTAATCCCTTTCTTTTTATCACCCCTTGTGTATCTTTTAGGCGTCAGAATTGAACAAGAGATAAATTATAGAGTCACCAACTTCCACTCTCTAATCGTTTCATGGAAGATTTTTTCTATTGTTCAACTGATTCCTAGGTTGGTTGTTTGGAACTGGCACTATAGGTACTCTGACCCTTTTGGCCACAAATGAAATATTTTCTACAAAGACAATTTATTGAGCATTCTCAAAACACAAAGAATTCTCTCTTATAATCTCACCCAAGTTCTCCTTCTTCTAACACCTCATTAACTTGATGATACTGAAGGTTGGTTCTTCTTTGCTACCAAGAAATTAGTCGAAGACCAGTAACTATATCTTCTTGATCACCAACTAACCAGTCTAAATTAGGCTGGAGAACAAGATAATTATTCCTTTGAATAACCATGACTAACCATCATAAAGAAAATCATGATATAAATAAATTCTTAGTTCATCCCCAACAGAATCACCAAAAATCTGTTGGCTAATAGATTTGTCACCTAACTCTCTATTCTAATGCCCATGGAGATGACAAATGTAACAACACTTGAACCAATATCATGAGATTTCATATCAATTCTTTGCTTATTTTACAAGGTGGCATCTACCTTCTTAGATATTCAATGAATAGAAATTTGACTGCTTTTGACCAGAAAGCAAAGAAAGGTGTTTCTTTTAACTAGAAAGCTTTGAACAACATATTATTATCTAAGTATAAACCAAAAGTACAAAGACTTGAATCACTTCTAGAACTAATAAAATTCTTCAACTGAACTTATACCGTTGCTATAAAAACTCATTCAAAGGTAAACATTTAATAGTAACACAATCTAGAAAACATCCATAACATCAACATAGATAATCATTAGAAACATATTCAAGATAAAAAAAATACATCCATACACCACAACACAAATATTATGTCCGCATAAACTTACCCATATGAGTTTTCTATATTGAAAGATTACTAGAAAAACATGGAAAACATAAAAGAGTTGTTCTAATTAGGAAAATCGAAGTTTTTCCCAAAAGATCCTAACTGCATCAAATAAGCCCATAATTAAAGCATAAACCAATTGTCTTTAGTAACAGTTTCTTCAAAACAACCATACCCCATAGTTAAAAGTATTTTTTAACTTAAAAAGAGCCAAAATTAAAAGAAGTATCAATAAATGCTAAAACTAACTATGCATCAAATTTTTACGTTTCATCCTCTTCATCCTCCAGAACTTCAATCACCGCTTGTTCTAGAAAATTTTCTTGTATCTTCATTCTGGACCTTTAATCATGATACCTAGTGACAATCACAAATATATCTTTTCTCCCTGGCATTGTAGTGATCTGTAACCTGGTTCTCCATTTTGCTAGAGCAATGTCAAACTCGACCAACATCTCAAATCTTCTATTCTCCTCAGATTTATAAGAATTAAGATGGATATAAAATCTACTAAGATTTGAGAAGGATTCCCACGTCACTATGGTAGGATTCGATATTGCTTTATTCAATGTCTCTCTGAATTTCAGAGAGACCTCTTTCATATCGAGAATCTTTTCATCGAACTCATCTATAATTTCCACATCCAGACTATGACAACTATCTTTAATTTCCACCAACATCTCAAAGTATTGTTCAAGTGCCTTATAAATTTATTTCACCAGATTATCATACATATTCAACTTCCATTCTAGTGAATCAGACCAGGAAGAGTCTAGTTCCTTAGGATCATTCATAATTTTCTCACCATGTAATATTGCCTGGTCCATAGAAATTAACTCTTTCACTTCCTGAGAGAGAACATAGAGATTGGTTTTTTCTTTTCTAACTTGTTGAAGTTCTACCACTAACTCCTTCCTTTTGTTGGTAACTCAAGTGTAAAAGAGTATAGATTTATTAATAAAGAAGACATCTTCTTGAGACATATTATCAATCCACTCATTGGCCGCTCTGGAGTAACTTAGATTATTTTTAATTTTTTGTATGGCAAGAATATCAATACCCTCCACCTGAGAACTTGAGGCTCCATTGGGTGTTGGAGGAGTGACCATGGAAGAGATAAAGTTACCCAAAGCAAGGACTTGAGATTTTAACTTCACCTTCTCTTTTCTCTCTTCCTTCACTCTCTTAATCAAAGCATTAACTAAATAGTTGGCATGGTATACATCACCTTCAAGTGTTGGAGGCCCCATATCAACATGTGTAATCTTGTAGTCTACCTCTTTTGTTTCATTATCACCTAACTCCTTCAAAGTATCGACAATTTCTAACACTTCATTTCTAGAAGTACCATCAATCAACATCCTCGACATCCTTCTAACTTTCTTAGGTTTTGAAGAACCCTGTAGCAAATTCGCGACTATATCTACTTCAACTATCATTGTAGGAGTATACTTTCTATTCTTCTCTACTACCTTCTTCAACCATCTTGGGGAGGCTACTACTAAACCATAATCTTCAATTCCACTATTAGTCTCGTGATGGATACCAAGAGTAATTGGTGAATTCTCAATCGGAGAAGTGGGCATTTCACACAAAGGAGGAAAGATGTTATCTTCAACAATCTACTAGAAAATATCTTTAGAATTTTCAAGCACAATTTTCACTTGATTGGCCTTCTTTTTAGGGGTAGGAGAGGGAATATTGTCTTGTTCACTGACTAACTTCAACTTAGTTGTTTCTTTTGGCTTCTCGCCATCACCTCCTGACTATGAATTTTCACTAGAAGATCTAATAGCCTGTCTCCCCGATGATATACTCACACTAGATGTTGGTGTAGACCCCTGTTCATTCTTCTGTGATGACCTACACTCCTAAGTAGAGCCAACAACCTGCCACCATTTTCTATCCAACCAATCTTGAGCTTGTTTAAGCATTGTAGCAGCATGCAGTGTCATATAAAAAACTTCATTCTTTCTCCAATCAACCTTAGGGTGAGATTTATTATGTAATTTTAAATATTTGGGATCCACGACCACTGAATCCTCAATCATATTTTTAGGAATTTGAAATGAAATACCAAATACTTGTATCTACTTTAGGGTTAGTCTCATATAATCCCTTCTCAAGACTTCATTATTATCAATACAATCTTCCCAAAAATCCCCGATAGACGAGAGGTGTTGATATGAATTCCCTCCATATAATTTTTTCTTCACAAAACCCTTACTATCAAACTTGGCTCTCATTGATAGATATTGGAGATTATATTCTTTAAGGACTTCCTTAGCTCCCCTAGCCATCTGATTAGTTTTACACACAAAAGAGGGGGTCGTCAATGGGAAGACATACCCTCTTTTCCCCATGCTTGCATATTTAATATTAGTTATGGTCATCTGCTAACAAACTTCAAGGAATACTTGTAAATCTTCATAATACCAAGGTAATTTCAATGGGTCTTTCTCAAAACCCCCTATTCTTAGATAGGAAAAATTATCAAAATGAATATAGTAACTCCCAAACTTGGATACAAGAGAAACTAATTTAGGAGAAAAATTCATTTATCGATTTCCATCTAGCTTCCTCGCAGCCTCCATTAAGAATGCATCATTAACATGAAAAAAATCACCCATCCCAAACTATTTAGTGAACTACGGATAAATTTTATATATAGTCATATCTGAATTTGGGGGTCCTTGCGACTCCAACCCAGGCCAGAAAGACCCTCTGAAATGCTACAATGTATATCAGGCAAGAACACATATGAAAAGTAGTAGTCTTATGGAAATGAATTAATTTCTCATTCAAATGGAAGCAAATAATTTCAGCCCAGTTAATAAATATATTCTCATCACATATTTTCAAAATAAACTAACACATCCAATCTTCAAATGATTCAATTTGTGTGCTTCCAACAACATGATGCAACAAAGCAATAACATCTGCAATTTCCTCTTTCAAATGCATTCTTTTAATTTTGGTCAGCAGTTGCGACTTACCTTTATTTTCTGACTTCAACCAGGTTTTGGCCATGGAGTTCCTACACCATTCTTTATTCATTTTGAAGAATTCACCAGCCATGGCCACAAACATTTCTTCCATAGGTTCCCTTTTTGGAATCTTCAACGCGTGGGAAAAAACTTTAGAAGAAATCTTTGCGATGATGGTCCCGTCCACGACTTTCATCTCTTATGTTTCTGGAATGTATCTTCTCGCACATGCACCTATCAGTTCCACACTTAGCACAACTTTTGGAAATCCTCTAGCATGATCTATCCCACTTTCCAATAGCTTTACATCCACCTCAAAACTCTCGTTACTGTCCAGACATGCCCAAAATTCTCACAATTTAAAAGGTTTGAGCTCAGTATCCCTTACGTTGAGCCAAAAATTGCCAATTCCGGACTACATGAGCTCTTAGTGCATAAAGAAGCACACATATACCAGGAGAAGTAGTTGTAGAAGAAGGAAATGCAGCTGAAAAACTTAGAGAAAATTTTGCCACCTTAAATTATGTCATAGATAAGATGTGTGTTTGGTTCTGCATTAATATGGTACTTGGGTTTAATCATTGGAAAAAGAAACCCAAATATTTGCACACATTTGAAGACTCCTGACAAGACATCTCCAAATTATACCATACACATCTTTAAATGAATTGGCGATGCTTCAAAAGAAGCGAACAAAACTATGTCACCCAGTCGCAAAAAATTGAAACTTTAGAACCAAATTCAGAAGTTGTGAGGTTACAAGAACTTCTAACTTTCTGACTACACAAGACAAACCACCTTATCAACAAACTTGATGCTAAGAAAGGGACCAAGTCGGACTATCGGGTGGTTTGCAAACTCACAAACCCTGCGACAAGGTTAAGAATCATTGGGTGCCAATGACTTAGGTTTCAAAACTTAAAAAGACCGCGACAGGAGGTTAGGAACTTGGAAAACACCACGAAAAATGAAAAAGACATCAGACCCAGATGAGATGAAGAATCTAAGACCTAGGACAATGAAATTTCAAAATAGCATAGTAAAATGACACCCAAGGGTAGCAACGATGTGGGAAATCCATTCATCATCGTAGGCATGACTTGAAGTGCTTGCAGGAGAGCAGGTATCCATGGTATCACATTTCTTTGAGGCATTTTTTGAAATAGTTTGCTTTCCTTGTCTATGCTTCCACATTTTCATGTATGTCTAGCAGGGCACTTGTAACTACAACATATGACAAAAAATGTTGCAACAATTCTAAGAGTTTTGAATGTGTGAATCAACTGTCAAGTGAAAAAAATGTTACATAAAGTAAGCAAAGGCGATGAACCATTTTATAAAATGCTTTGGTAGACATGTATGCAAACTATGGTAGCATAGAGAAGGCAGTGGATTGTTTGATAAATGCCTCAAAGAAATACAATCTCATGGTGATGGAATGTTATTACAAACAAATGTGTCATGGAATTCCATCACCATGAGACCACATTTATTTGAGGATTTATTTTCGAATAGTTCATTGCCTTCTCTATGGTATTATGTTGGGATGGGGTGGATGGTATAGTGTGGTCTTGGTTATGAGATGGAGGGTGATCATCACATGAAGAGGGAGGGTGGGGATATGAACAAGTGGAATAAAAGGTGGAAGGTTCCATGGATTGGTAAATTGAGGATGAGGATGAGGACCTTGAAAATAATTTGGAGGGTAAATTTGGCTAAAGGCTTGGTTTCTATTCTTCAGGTAGTGAGTTGTTTGAAAATATGCCTCAAAGAAATGTGGTCTCATGGTGATGGAATGACATTCCATCACCATGAGACCACATTTCTCCAAGGCATTTTTTCAAACTACTCACTGCCTTGACTTTGATATTGCTTACTATTATGCTTTGATCTATTATGCTTTGATAGGTTTTTTCCAAGCATCCGTAGTTTTTTGGAAAGCACGTATCTTAGGATTTTAGCCATATTAGCAAGGAAGTGAACATTTTGATAAAATACTTTGGTAGAAATGTATGGAAAATGTGGTAGCATAGAAAAGGTGGTGAGTTTTTTCAAAAAATGCCTTAAATAAATGTGGTCTTGAACCACCAAAAACGGATATTCTAATAAGGGAAAGAGGATTCCCTTTACTAGGCCCCTAGGGTTTTTTCACCTAGGAGCACTTGGTGTAGGAATGACACTTTCCACTTTGTTGATATATTTGTTTTTGGTGGTTGCATTCAAAGGAAGGATGGGTTGATTAGGTTGTGATGTGTGTGTTGAAATCTAGTTGAATGTTTGAAATGAAATGAAACTAATCTAACTATAGAACGTAAACAAAGCAAATTTAAACTAAATGTTAACTAAACTATATGCCCCAAATGTATGCAATCTGAAGATAAACTAGAAAACACAAAGATAGTGCACCTAGAAATGGAGAATTGCATATGAGAAGCCTTGAAATGTTCTAGAATCAACCTGAAATCGGCAAAGGGACACTTACGCCAAGCTGGGTGACCTAGTCCTTCTGTTGGGAAACATCATCGGACTGGGTTTCGAGATAAAGGGTACCTAGAAACACAAAAACCCTTTTTAAGGCCCAGTACAGGGACAAGGTTGCCAATAGTGGCGACCTAGTCCTCTTGGTACTTTTGAAAGCCTAAAGTTCTAATTTTATGGGTCTCAACTGGTACTTTCCTTCTCTACATCAGCATGTGTTTGAATCTCCAGAAAATGACCCGCAACTTGTCCATTTTTCTCCTCCTAGGGTTTGATGTCTTGATGTGACTTGGATGGAATGATTGTACTTTTCCCAACACTTTGAATCTTGCTAAATCTTAGTACAACCTGCAAAACACATGCAAAGACAAAGAGAATGTTGGGGTTAGTGAATAAAGGTTTGCCTAAGTCAAACCCCTTCGATGGTAGTTAAACCCAAATGAAAAACAATAAAAGGAAAGGATGCTTGAATGCTAAAACAATGTAAATGCTCACCAAATCCTTTACTTGTTGAAGTTTGCAACATGCAAGAACCAACTCCAATGGAGGTTGCTTGTGATTTCGTTGTTCTTGGTTGCTTGCTTGGGAAGCTTGAGTGCAAGAGTGATTCTGAAGAGATGCAAAAATGAGCTTAGGGGGAATGAAGGTGAAAACCCTTATTTATACAAGATATGCCCTAATTTCCTAAAAATATCACATGATAGGCTGACACTAGGGTTTTGGAGGAAAATTCCCCTTAGGTTTTTTATTTAATTTTGAATTTTAAGCCAAAAGGGACTAGGTCGCCCAAGGTGGCGACCTAGTCCACTTGGGAAAATTCAAGTGGTGGTCAGGAATGAAATAGTGATTAATAATGTTTATTAGGTTTTCCTCACAAAACACACTTAAGTCAGGCCTAAAAGTACATTAAGAGGACAGATTAACATAAGAAAAGGGTTAAATTAGTGATGATAAGCCTAGGAAAGTGTGAAATGCATTACAACACTTTACAACACTTTGTCACAGGCTTGAAAAGGGGTAAAAGGGGGTTATTTGGGTGAATTGTGTTGAAAGGGTCTTAGAAAAGTGGGAAGATGTGTTACAATAATTCACAACACCTTTGTGAAACACCATTAGAATGTTGTTGATTTGCAAGCATTCAAGACTGAATCAAGGCAAAACAAGGCCAAAATCTAAGGGAACAGGCCAAAATGGATTAAAAAGTGCCAAAGACTACACATTTTGGTGACAAATTTAGCCCCCACTTTTGTGAGAGGATGGACTTGCTTCAAACTCACACTAAAGTAGTTGAATCATGTGTGTCAAGAGGGATCTAATGTGTTCATGCTAGTAAGATGGGATGACTATGATCAAGAGGGATGATCAAGCCCCCAAGATCAAGATCCCATGGAAAACCGAACATAACCACAAAAGATCACACAAGGAGTGATGTAAAAGGGTGAAGAGAGAGGAAAAGTCGGATCAAGCTTTGACCATTTGTCTAGATAGTTGTGGATTAGATTTAGGTTGTTTGTCTAAAAAGAAAGAATGTACTCACTCTAGGTCGATGAGACTTTTGATTGTCTATCAGGTGAGAATGCCAAAAAGGGTGAGAAACATACACTCAGTTAGTATGTACTCACACACATGCAAAGGTGGCTATGGGGAAAGTCGTACGATTAGTTGGGCTTCCCGCTCAACCATACCAAAGTTATACCTCCTGATAACTTTTATAAGGTACCAAAAAATGCAAGGGTGTGGTTCATGAGGCAAGAAAATCCTTGGATGCTTAGAACTCATGAACAAGTGCAAGATGGCACCACAGGCATGAAAGTTGTGTTATGCAAGGTGGCCATGTATGCACAATACAAAAAAGTGCAAAATGTAAAAAGAGTGTTCCAAGAAGTCTTGTTTAGTTTATATGAGGTCTTTGACTTAGGTAACATTGTGTCTAATATCTCAAAAGAGGACCTATCAAAGAATAGAAGATTCATAACTTAGGGGATACAGTGTGTCGCATCAAGCCACTAAGAGGAATGTAATATGCTAATATAGGTCACACTCATGAAGGAAATTACACCGAATGCCATCAACAAAGTGAGGAAACACATCATGTGAAGTGATAAGGTTGCACTAGGAACCAAGGACAAAGAGAAACAAATGAAAATGCAAAATAAATAATGCCAATGTATGCCCCCACTTTAAAGCAATTGCTGCACACCATTTTGTGAGAAATTACATTAAAGTAGAGAAAGGAAAGAATAAAAAAAGGAAGAAAATGACATGAGAGCCTACTTGAAAATCCCTATGTCAAGCACTAGGGTGTCCAATAAAGGTTGTGTCATGCAAAGGAAGAAGGAAGAGAAAGGGAAAAGGGGTTGCTCCCAAAATGAGAAACACCAAACACATAAGAGATCTATGGATTTGGGGCTAGTATGTTCGTTGTTGTAATGTTTATGTAGAGAGAATAGAACTATCATCATTCCCCCAAATACATAGAATTGGAAGAAGACATGAAGAAAGAGAAAGCGAATAAAAAGAAAGAGTCAATTTTGCATCAACATGGAAGAGACATAGGATGTCTCAACGCTTTGCATCATCCCCAAAATGACAACAAAACAAAAACAAAAACAAAAACAAAAACAAAGCCTTTCTTTTGAGTCAACATGGAGGAGACATTGTGGTCTCAATACCTTGCATCATCCTCAAATCAAAGAAAAAAAGGAAACAAAAAGGAAAAGAGTCCATTTTGGGTCAACATGAAGGAGACATTGCGATCTCAATGCCTTGCATCATCCCCAAAGGGAAGTGTAGACCTGAAAAATGTACAGATTCGATTCGGCACACTTGATCCTACATTATCCCCTTTAGTTAAATAAATCAACTCATAAATTTGAGTCAAAATTGTCAAATCACCTAACCTCTCATTAAATTAATCAAATCTTGATTAAGTTAATCTCAATCACTAAAATCCTCTAGAAAATGCAACTTGCACAATAAATCAATTACTTTGATTTATTTAATTGCCTATTTTCTCTCAACAAGGAATAAGAAAGGAATATTCCCTCAAGTTTGAATTCAAAAATCCAAGTGGATGGGTACTTCCAACAAGGCATTCACTTCTCTTACATGTCCTTGTGCATTGAGCCAAGTGGTTTTTATTTCATTCCTTTTTCCCTCTCACATGTCATTTCCTCAAATTCAAATTCCACCTAATTGCATTTATGGGCACTTTGACCAAAATGTGCACAACCTTCAACCATTCACATCTTGACAAGTGGCACTTGGCCATTGGATGTTGAATGATCCACATTGCTCAATTTCACTCTTTCTTCCATTTTGGAATCTATAAATGAAAGGGTCTTCCTCTCATTCAATATCCACAATCTCATGCAAAGTTACTCTCTTCACATTGAGAGCCAATTTTTCCCATTCCTCTTCAAGTATCCATAGTTTTCATAATTCCATAGCTAGGTTATGCTAAAATATCATCAAGGAGATTGAACTATACACACATCATCAACATTTTCAACTAAGGAGTTGGGAAAGGGCCAATTTTGACACATCAATTGGCACCAATTCCCCCATGGGATCAAGTGTTTGTTTAGCTTAGATAGATTAAACTTGGTTTATTGCATTGTTCTTCATTTTCCTTTCTATCTAAGTTTTGTAAATGGATTTCATGGGGAATCCTTCTTTCATCTTCTATTTTGATCTAATAACATGTTTTTTTGTTGTGTTTGTGTAGGCATGAAACAAGGGTTCACATTTTGGCACTAGAAGGAGGGAAAATCTCAAGCATTTAATCATGTTTTACTAAAAAAATCATGCTTTTTTAACATTTTTGTGTACACAGGAAACTGCGCCGCACACAGGCCCACGACGCTATATTGCACCACTTCCAAAGGCAGGGCGCTATATCACACCGCTCCGAATCCAAACTATGTCTCACTTGTTTCCCACACCAAAATTTTTAAATTACAAAATCCGTCGCGGATCTATGAGTCCAAACTACACCACACACAGTCCTGCAATGCAATATTACACCACTTTCAAAGCCGCGGTGCTATATCGCACCACACTTAGTCCAAACTGTGCCGCACTCACGTTCTCGCTCAAAATATTTGAAATTTTAAACTCGGCCACAAATTTTTGAGTTGCAAACTGTGCCACTTGGCAAAACTCCACTGCATCGTGTTGTCTATTCCTACAAAGCACTGCACTCAATCAAGGATGCGGCGCTATATAGCGCCACATTTGATCCAAATTGCACCGCTGAAAAATAGTTAAAAATTTAAATTTATGTTTTTAACATGTGCCTTTTTTTTAATAGATTTTCTAATTATTTACCTATTTGTTGTTCCTGTACTCTCTAGTTTTTATCATCTTGCAGGTTGGGACAAGGAAGAAAGTGAAATGGAAGGTTACATAATGGCATCACCCCCCTCTTATACTAGTTTTTTTTTAACACTATAGTGTTGTTTAACACTTTAGAGAATTCTAAATCTCCTTCAAGGATTTGTTACCTTTCATGCTTTAGAAAACACTAAATTTCCTTTTGGGATCTGAAAAGAACAACACAATTTTTTCTTTTCAAAATATTACAAAAAGACTTAAATAGAACCTTAGAAATAATATTACTAGACTTGGTTGAGATTTAAAAATTGAACAAGGAAACTTCCACATTTGAATTGGTGCTTTAAAAAGAATTGATTTTGCTTTGAGGGTTTAAAATGAACAAGTGCTATTTTGTTTTGTAATTATTTATTCAAAATAATATCATCAAAAGGGCATATGTGTTTCTCTTGTGCCTCATGGCGATCTTGAGAATGAAAAGTTAGTTTGGTGATCTTAAGTTGAATAAAATAATTGCCTCCACATTTCATTTTTTGGAATTAAAATTGAACCAAACATGCGAGTGTGAGCACGGTATATTGCGAGTGTTCTCCCTTTTTTTTCCAATGAAGGTTGATTGAACTACGAGATATGCTAGCTTGCTACTGTTTATCTTAGCGGGCCTGCCTTGTGGGAAAAAGTAATCACCCAAGGGAACGACCCAACCGGGAACACGCTAAAGCCAAGCAACTTCCACCTGGGATAGAAGTGTGGATATTGGAACAAAGGTCAATATCATGAGGATTATTCCAATGAGAAGGGCAACAATGGTCTCTCGCCATACTATATAGTCCCCCATGAATGAAATTCCCACATTAAACCTCTTGTTTAGAAAAGGGCAATATCTTATCTATTTGTTGGTGC
The DNA here is from genome assembly GCA_007115665.2 of Sequoiadendron giganteum. Taxonomy (NCBI): domain Eukaryota; kingdom Viridiplantae; phylum Streptophyta; class Pinopsida; order Cupressales; family Cupressaceae; genus Sequoiadendron; species Sequoiadendron giganteum. The sequence continues at coordinate 249,034,476 of CM021103.1, forward strand.
AAAAGGTCATGTCCTTTGAAGCCACCCCATGTTATACAAGTTCAGTTGTAGAGATGAAAAGTATGCCATGGGAGATTCATGGGTAATGATGCTTGAATGACCCCAGAAGTGAGTTCACTGTAAGGGGGAGCCTATGTGGTCAAGCATCTAATCATCTGCACTGAATATGTGCAACTAGATTTATCCAAGTGGGGACCCAACAAATACTATCTTTTCAGTCTAGGGTTGTGCATGTTATCAAGATCAAAATACCTTGATTGGTTCTAAAACATTGAGAAATAAACATTCACAAAATATTTGAAATTTCAAACCCTTTGAGGAAACAAATATCCTTTGATGAGTCTAAGTGCTCTTGCTTTCCCTAGGGATTATATCCTTAGAGGTTTCTAAGTGCTTGGGTTTAATCGCCATTTGTTTCACCAAAGTCAACACTAGGAATTTTTTTCTCTATTTTCCTTGATTTCCACATAATAAACCTTGTGGGATGAAAAGAAAGTAGGGAATTAGACATGCAATTTGAAACATAATCAAGAAAGTGTTTTTGGTAAAAAGAACTCACTAAGCAAAGATAAGAACAATTGGACCTCACAAATGTGTGTTCTCAAATGATTTCCCGTAAAGTCAAAATCCCAAAACCAAGATTCAAAAGGATTAGTCTAAAATCTCATGAGGAGCATCTTTAAAGGCTTTTTGAAGTTAGAGAGAAAGGTTGGTGTATAATTTCTATAAGAAGGCTTCAAAGAACAACCCAAGTCTGTATGAATTCTATTACTAAAAAAATCCAGAGCTTTTTGAAAGGTTTTATTTTCTCACATAGGAAGTAAGACATGTTCTTCAATACAAAGGTCTTGTAAAAAAGAGTCTTGTCTAGGTCAAAGTCTAGGGTCAAAAAATACTCACTCTTATCCATCTCTCCATCAATCAAATTTCATCTCACCAACAAACTTTTGGGAACTATGAAACATCATTTATGCTAAACTTAAAGGCAAAACCAACATCACTCTATTTGGCTTAATACACCTAGTCAAATTTATCAATCCTCTTGAACAAATTTACCTCTAGGATAACACAACTTCCTAAGGTCTACTAGTTTATGATCACCTTGATTGGCTTAACATACTTAGCCAATTTATTCTCTTGTGTGAGTTTTCTCTAGGATAACACAACTTCCTAGGATTTAAAAGTTCACCATCATCTTGTTTGGCTTAACACACCTAGTCAAAATATCGAAATCAATCCAAGCCCTAAAAGTTTAGCATTACCCCTAAAAATTTCTTCAAAAGTTTCACTCATTCACCTCATCCATTTATCTCATCCCCATCACCACCCCTTTTGATCCTTGGACTCTCCTAGTTCTTCTCCTCTTTTGGGCCTAAAGATTATGATCAAACGATCTCTATTTTATGGTCGAAACAAGATCAAAACACAAGAGGAACATGGAAAAAACAAAATAAATATGAACTTCCAGTGACTTAAGTCAAGCAACCACCAAAGTAAACCTTGTAAGATCAAGTAATCCCCCAAACAGATCTTCTCTACCATCACAAAATCCTCAAGATGAAGGATATGAAGAGGAAATCATCAATGAGGACTTGGGAATGACACAAAAGGAGATAACTGAAATGATTCAAAATCCATAGAATCATAGAATTGTCAATTCCATGCTTAAACTTTATCCCTCTCTATACTTACGCACGTTAATGGAAGGAGGGGTCCAATTTCCTTCTGACCTTGATGTAGGAACGAGTATGGAAAGGCCTCTTACAAGCATACCCCCAATGTTAATTCCAAACATTGCTCAAGAAATTACCCAAACCATATTGACAATCACATCAACCTCACCAATTGTAAACAAAGGAAGTGCCATGTTTCATGAATTACAAAAGCATCGCCTTGTAAATAATAGAGAGGTAAATATCAGCACCACACCGGATAAATCTGTTCTTGTGAATCCATCACACCCGTACATCTCGCTCACTTTCCATAATCATTTGGATTCATCCTCATTCCATGCAACACCAGCCTATCTGTTAAACATACAAACTTCTCTATCACAAGGAGAAGGTGGTTTCTTCGGAACAACAGGAGTCACTGACCCATTTTCATCATCATTCTTCCAAGAGAACATACCATCACTCCCTCCATTACCACTCACATCCATATCACCTCTTGGGTTGGGTCTTCCCCCCTACCCATCACTAGTTTCTCAAATCAAGGCAATCTGAGCATCACATCGAATCCTCTTCTTTTGCCAGCAACACCACAACAACAATTAGCAACTAATCAAGCCACCATGGTCAATACATCAGTCGGTCCTCAAATCTCTCAAAACATACCTTTTCAAGGACCGAGCATCTCAACCACACCACCAACACAACCCTTTCACCCATCACAACGGTTAGCACCATTCCCAATCCACCGCCAATCCCACCAAAAGCTAATGTGACAAATTAATTTATCACCATGATTCATGTCGTCCAAAAGCCCAACCATCAAAGGGTACTTCAACAAAACCAACAAGTTGCTCAACAAGCACAAGCACAACTAGCTGCCCAACAAGTTGTACTAATTGCAAAAGCCCAACAAGCCGCACAAGCAGCGCAAGAAGCCCAAAAAGCACAAGCTCAAGCTCAATCCTAGCACTAGGCTCAATGGGAACAAGCACAATACTGAGCACAACTGCAAGTAATTCATCAACAAGCATACCAACAAGCCTTGCAAGATTTTCAAGCACAACAACAAGCTAAACAACAAGCTTTGTTGGCACAACAACAAGCTTTGTTGGCGCAATAGAAGCTAGACCAAAAATAAGCTTTGTTGGCACAAAAATAGTTAGACCAGCAACAAGCTTTATGGGAACAACAACAGCTAGACCAACAACAAGCTTAGTTTGAACAACAACAACAAGATCAACAAAAAGCATTGTTGACACAAATGTAGGTATATCAGCAGGCCTTGAACGCACAGTGGAGCTTGCAGCAAACTCCCACCAATACCCCTCTCATCAATCAAACACCCCAAACACCTCAAAACACATTCATCCCACCTCATGATCCACACAACGATGTCACAATGCAAATCAAACTGCTCTCGCAACAGGTGTTGGACCTCCAAGTAGTGAAAACAACCAAAATGTCAGGCAACTTGTGTCCCTATTCATTTGACAAAGATCTCACAATGATATTGTTCCCAAAGGGATTTGAAATCCCCAAATTTGATAAATATAATGGAATGGGAAACCCTGAAAATCACATCAGGGAATTCCAAGTGCATTGCATGGAGGTTGCATATGATGACGCATATCTAATGCAAATTTTTCCTCGAAGTCTAACTAGTCCTGCCATAGAATGGTTTTCTCACCTACCCATAGGTATTAAAAAATTCCAAGAAATCATGGAAGCATTCCTTAAAAATTATGCATTCAATATGGGTGCAGACGTTAGTTTGGAGGAACTATCAACACTCAAACAAAGAAGAGGAGAGCTATTCAAATCCTTCTTGCAAAGATGGTGATCCAAGTCCAATAAGAGCAAGTGGACTATGCCAAAAGAACAACAAGTTTGCGCAATCATATCCAATCTAGATGAAAACTTGGCATTCTACTAAAAAATACAATGCATCATAACATATGATCAGTTGATCCCAAAGGCGAAAAAGCCCTTACTGTGCAAGAAGGCGTATCAACATTTCATCCACCACAAGATAACCGCCCATATAATAATTATAACGATAAACATCGAACATGGTCGAGGAACAAAATATCACAAATGATGGCGTGGTCGATGCTAAGATGGTCATAAATGATCCTAAATAGAACATCCAAACTCATCACCAGCCACAAAATCACAATCGCAATAATGTGCAAACTAATATAGTGGAACAACAACAAACACTTCCTAACAACCAAATCAATAACTTGGGAAATCAAGGAGGACCACCTCCCCGAAACAAGTATCCTCCCAAGTGGAATTTCATGGCTCTTGGAGAATCAATTGAATCCATAATGAATAAGTTGGTCAAGGAAAACCTTATCAAAATCTCCAACTCTGAGCAATACGCAGAACCCATGACAAAACCACCATGGTACAATGAAAACCTCCTATGTGATTTTCACAAAATCAAGGGACGCACAACCACAAACTGCATGAGGCTGAAGAACATCATCCAAGACCTCATTGAGGAAAAGATCATAAACGTTGAACAACCAGCTGGAAATCAGGAACTTAAAATATACACAAATCCGATGCTAAATCATAAACAAGGAAATAACCAGGGGAACAGCAAAGGGAAGAAAAAGTATGCTAGTGCTAACCTTGTATATGAAGAGATTATCGCATGCATAGATGAAATGGTCACTGTCATTAGTGTCAAAGGAGCCAACGTCGATTATGGAGTCACCACACGTGGCGGAAAGGGAACTATTAAAGGGGAATCACAACCATCTAAGACCCCCATTTCAAGTAAAAAATTCATTCCCTACAAATATAGTGTCATCAACCAGCTAAAGAGAACTCCCACCCAAATCTCCATCATGGAATTATTAAAAATTTCCGTTGCCCATAGGAAAATACTTGATGAAGCATTAGTTGCATCCACCATCTCCACCACCCTTGATATGGAACAATTCCAAGCTATGGTTGGCAACATCGCTACCCAAAATCTCCTCACATTCTCTGATCAATATTTCCCTGCCCAACCATCTCATAATCATGCACTTCACCTTCAAGTGTTGATTCACAAAAAGAAATTCAAAAGGGTCCTGGTGGATGGAGGTGCAAGCCTTAACATTTGTTCCCTCAAACTCATAAAAAACTTGGGACTCTTAGAGGACTCCATCGACAAGAACAAAGGAATCGCCATAAGAGCATACGATGATCAAGAAAGAGTGTCTCAAGGCACTATTAGAATCCCAATCCAAGTTGGGCCAATAACCATGGAAACCACTTGTCAAGTGCTTGATCTCAACCTACCACACAACATCCTCCTAGGACGTCCATAGATCCATGGAATGAAGGAGGTCACCTCAACATTCCATCAATGTGTTGAATTCCTATACCAAAATGAGGAGGTCACAATACATGGTGATCCAAAACCATTTTCCTATTGCAAAAACTTGGAAGCCAAGTTTTATAAAATCCCCCAAGTACCAAAAAATGATGAAGGCCCATTCACTGCATACATAGACCCATCTAACCTTGCCTCCCCTTATGTGATAGAGACACCTGCCATCCCTGATATATCTGAAATCAATCTCATGATCTAGGAAAATGGGCGTGGAGACTACATAATGAAGAAGAGTGTGTTTTTTGTAGGAGAGTTACCATAATCTCCTAGGTCGCATGGGCAACCTCGATCAGCCAAAACACTTGTGCACACTCTTAGGGCAGACCCTTTTGGATTTCACCGTTGGGGAGACCTAAGTCAAGAAAATGTTGATGAGGAAGACATTTCAAGAATGCTATACCATGATGAAGGACCCACACCCACTCTACCCATGGATGAAGCCAGTAGAGGATTACAAATAATGTTTGGCATGGGCTACAACAGGAATGAAATCCTGGGAAGAAATAGTGATGGATGACTATAGCCCATCATTGTAGAAAGAAGAATGAGAAACCTTGGCCTCAGATGTACCCCCCCTCGAGTATAACCATACGTGGTAGAGGTAATCCCAGTAGGCCAGTCAGGTCCCCTCCTCAAGTATCAACAACCACCCTTCGACTACCCATATGCAGAGGTCTCCCCTAGATAATTTCACTTTTGATGTAACTGATGTCTGCACTAGTAGTGATGATGAGGATACCATAGCTGGCCTTCCCTTAATTTTTGAGGATTCCTCCTTACTGATGATTAGTGTCTCACCTGCTGAGTCAAACCAACAAACCCACAAAATCAACTTAGTATACCCTCAACTCATCGACTATGACCAATGAGGACCACTAATTCTAGACTCATTTGAAAACGATGAGGCACTCTCAGAATTCATGAGACTAAGGGACGTAGTTCCATATGGGGATCACAAGGTTGGTTTTGAAATCACATTAAACACTCAAGCATATTTCAGGGAGAGGATTGAGTCCTTCATTTGCAAAAGAAAAAGAATGAGAATAAGCTCAAAGTTATTGAGTGAAAACCATACTGTGGCACTCTCTTACCAAAGAATTGTAAAAATAAAGGACACATATAATGATGAAAACCTCTCTGAGGCACCGGAAGATAAAGGATTCAATCTCCCCCCTATGACACTGCATCAAGAGAAATCAACAGTTTTGGTAAAACAGTGTAACCCTGTCAACTTGGGAATGGAGACAACACCACAAATCACTTTCTATGCTGAGTCGCTTTTGATAGAAGAACAAGAACTACTAGCACCATTTCTAAAGGAAAGGAAAGTAAATTTTGCATGGACCTATGCTAACATGCCAGGTCTAGATCCGAAAGTTGTGGTTCATCATTTGGTTGTTTACCCTAGAGCGAAGCCAGTAAGACAAAAATTAAGGAAAATGCATCCCCAAATAGCCTTGCTAGTCAAGGTAGAATTACAAAAGCTCCTAGATGTCAGTTTCATATGCCCAATTGATTATCCAGAATGGGTATCCAATCTTGTACCAGTTTCAAATCCAAACGAGGGCATCCGTATCTACATAGAATTCAGAGACCTCAACAAAGTATGTCCCAAGGATGATTTTCCACTACCTAACATTGATATGATAGTGGACATGGCAGTCAGACATGAGATGCTATCATTGATGGATGGCTTCTCGAGGTCAAACCAGATAATGATTGCAAAAGAAGACCATCATAAGATGACAGTTACATTTCCATGGGGCACCTACTACTGCAACATGATTCCATTTGGGCTAAAAAATGCAGGGGCTACATATCAAAGAGCCATGACACTAATCTTTCATGACATGATACACAAAACTGTCGAAGAGTACGTGGATGATATACTAGCTAAATCAAAGAAGAGAAAAAATCACATAGTAACCCTAAGTGCCATTTTTGACAGATTGGAGAAGTACAAGGTTAGGCTCAACCCAAATAAATGTGTTTTTGGGGTACAATCAGGTAAAATTCTAGGATACATAGTATCAATGAGGGGAATAACGGTGGATCCCGCCAAGGTCAAAGCAATCCTTGACATGGAGGCACCAAGGACACTAAAATAACTCAGAGGCCTACAAGGTAGACTCCAATCCATCTGAAGGTTCATAGCACAACTAGTAGACAAACATATTGCATATTCACATCTACTCCAAAAAGGAGTAGCATACAAGTGGGACGACAAGTGCAATCAAGCATTTGATAAAATCAAAGAATATCTGCTCACGCCACCAGTATTAATGCCACCCATTGTAGGAAAACCACTGATCTTATACATCTCAACAACAACAGTAGCCATGGGTGCTCTTTTAGCTAAGCATGATGAAAATGGGACAGAGAGGGCCATCTATTATATCAGTAGAACAATGGTCGGCCATGAGTTAAACTACTCATTCATTGAAAAATCTTGTCTAGCAGTAGTGTTTGCTTCATAAAATTTTTGACATTACGTGTTGGCACACAAAATCAAACTCATCACCAAGATAGATCCCATAAAGTATCTGCTGTCAAAATCTATGCTCACAAGAAGGATGGCTAAGTGGTTCATGATAATATCATAATATGAAATTGAATATGTGGAGCGAATAGAAATCAAATGACAAGTCATTGCAGAGAAACTGGCAAAAGCTCCCATCTATTCAAAGAATCCACTCATATCAAAATTTCCAGACGAGTCCATCTTTAATCTTACCATAGCCAATCATTGGAAACTCTACTTCGACGGTTCACACACACAACATAGATCAAGATCCAGTGTTTTCTTCATCACCCCATAGGGGGATTGTATACCTAGATCCTACAAATTGGCATTCCCCTGTACCAACAACATTATAGAGTATGAGGCTTTAACCATAGGTCTCAAAATTGTAGCACAATGGCAAATCATGGCATTAAAGGTCTATGGGGATTCAAAGCTTATTATCAACCAAGTCAATGGTGAGTACCAAACTAAGGATGACAAGCTCACACCATACAAGAAGTTAGTAGAAAGCCTCAAAGATTCATTTATTGATATCACCTTTGAGTAGATACCAAGGGCTAACAACAGAGCAGTTGATTCCATGGCAACAATTGGATCCTTGCTAGATATCCCTTGCAATGTCTCAAAACATGAATTCTTGGTAAAGAAGCTTCTCATACCCACTTTCAAGATACCAAAGTTTGAATATGCGTGCGGACTCGTTGGTCCTAGTAATCTCTGGTATCATGAAATCTACACCTACCTAAGAATAAGAGTCCTCCCAGCTGACATTACTCTAAACCTCAAATGAACCTTTGTCAAAAGGTCCTTACGTTTTGTCATCTTGGGAGAAACCCTCTTTCGTAGGAGTATTGACAAAACCCTATTACATTGCTTAAAACTTGAGGAAGCCCTAACTACTCTGACTGAGGTACATAGTGGCACTTGTGGTTCACACTCGAGCGGTATGACCTTGGCCAAGAAGTTACTAAGAATAGGGTACTACTAGCCAACAATGGAAAGAGATGCACATGAATTTGTCAGAAAATGCATACAATGCCAGCACCGTGGAGACCTTATCGATGCACCAGCTCAGGAACTCCATCATATTGTTACACCATGGCCCTTTTCACAATGGGGGCTCAATCTCATAGGTAAAATCACACCCACCTCATCCAACAGCCACAAGTTTATCATCACCGCCACAGAGTATTTCACAACGTGGGTCGAAGAAATCCCCATGACCTACATAACAGGAAATAATATTTCCAATTCCATCCTGAACTATCTCATTTGCTGATATGGTGTCCCCCAATCCATTATCTCTGATAATAGAACACCTTTCAAGAATCAAGATGTCTGTGACTTATGTGACAAATTCAAAATCCAACATCGCTTTTCTACTCCATATTACCCACAAGGCAATGGCCAGGCAGAAACTACTAACAAAACCATTTTGAAAATCCTTAAGAAAATAGTCAGACTCTGGTTGTGAATGGCATCTTTAGCTAAATCTCGCCTTATGGGCCTACCACACCAGCATCCATATGCCAACAGGCGCCACCCCATTCTCTCTGGTCTGCGGATCAGAGGCCATCCTCCCAATCGAGATCAAGCTCCCATCACTGAGAATATCATTGCAAAACCTCATTACAGATGAAGAATACAGGGTCTCATGACTGAGTGAGCCAGAGTTATTAGATGAATGGTGCATGGATTCCATCAACCATCTACAAGTCTATTAGAATCGCCTAAAATGCAGTTACAACAAGAAGATCAGGTGACACACCTTCCAAGTTGGCGAACCTGTGCTAAAGGAGAACCAAAGGAATGTGCCAAATCCAGAGAGAAAAGGTAAATTTGAACCCAACTCGCTGGGACCTTTCATCATCACAGCCAGCTATAAATCAGGAGCCTATCAACCATCAACACCAAAAGGTGAGCCTCTACAGGAGCCTTTAAATAACTCCCATCTCAAAAAATTTTATGCCTAAGAACTTGCAAGGTATACAACTGAAAAATACAATTTTTTTATTTATAAAAATTAGAAAATGTCCTGAAAAAATAGTTACCTTAATGAAAACCTAACAAACAGACGTCTTGGCAAGAAAAAAAAAAACACAAAAATCCAAAAAAATCAAAAAAAGGATTGAAAATACTAAAGAAAAAAATCTTCCTCTACTGAAAACCACTTCAGTGGCACTTTGGACAAGTACCTTGGTGAAAACATGGCAAACAAGCACTAAACATAAATAAAGCACTCCCCATCCACCAGGATTTGCACGACTCACTCATCCATTCCATCACATTTCATTAATCCTTCGTCCATTCACTCGTTCGCATCCATACCATAGCCTGAGCTTGTGCATGTATCATATTCCACCATAGTACTACTTGGCATATTCCTAAGGTCAATTTGTCCTACCTTTATTGAAGTAATCTATCGCTTAACGTTGGGGGCATGTTCTTGAAATTGGCACTGGATCAGATTTGTGTACATTTTTTGTGTGCTCTTCCCAAGGCATCAGAAAATCCAAAAACATTCAAAAAATCATTCAAAAAATCCAAAACATCGGAAAATCTCAAAAAAGTCTTCAAAATTTTCATCATAAGTCTTGTCAGTCCTTCATCTAGTCAAAACTACATCGTCTCTGAGCTTGAACGTAGGCAAGGTTGATCTTTGATCATCCCCTGAGACACCCTAGGTTAGTCCTCTAGGCGTCTGTCGCAATGGCAATCTGTTTTCCCATCTATTTAATCATTGAGTCAAATTTGTCATCAGTCAAACTACATGGTCTCTACATACATAATGTAGGCAAGGCTAATCTATGGATCAGCTCTCGAGACCCCTAGGATAGGTTTTTAAGTTAGTCTCTTCATCAAAAATCTCGAAAATACCAAAAACAGCCTCCAAAAATTTAAAATGGTGCTTTCATCTCATCTCGCTTTCACCCACGATTTGTCACTACTCATAATAATATCAGTCCTCACCGCCATCCTTTGGTTAGTTAGACGGAAGCAAGTCTAGCAGGTTCAAAAGTGAACACCCAAGCGCCAAAAGTCCTAAAGTCTAAATCAGTAAGCAAGCAAGTTGGTCAACTCAGAGTATCAATAGCTTATCATCTGATCGGTCTCACCAAAACCATGATCACAACATTTCCTAGGATGAATCCTTCCCATGATGGACATAAGCATCAGGTATCTCACAATATTTTAGTCTTGGCTAGCGATATGAAGAACATGTTTATTTACTTTGTTTAGTCTTCTTTGACTTATCCTATTTTATACTCATTCCAAGGACCTCTCAATGATGCCTAAACAAAATAGGTTTAGAGAGAAAGGAATGGGGCAAGGATCATTGTCTCTTTTATCTATTGCACTTGTGGGATAGACTTGTAAAATAACTTAGACATATGTACTATGTTTTGTTTGTGGAGAGGATGTTTTAGATATCTTGTTGACCACATAGGAAAGCTTGCTTTCCTATGTTTTGGCCCGAGATATTTAGAATGTTTGAACTACATCCTAAATAAAGTGTGTATGCTAAGTGTGAACAAGAATACTCCTATCTGATTGTCAAGTCGAGGTCCATCACACTAGCTACAACGCCATCCTGGTTCTTTATACCTTGATGCATCGTACCTAGGTGTGTTATCAAACATAACGTAATCGACCCTTTGAAAATCTTGACTCCTGCTAAGAAAATCACCATCATTCTAAATAACTCATTGATTCTAAGTTCTTCTATTTTATCTCCATACCAATAGGGTATCATGATAGTTAATTCATAACATTGCTAATGCATACACCCTGCATCCACCAGATCATTAGCATAAAATTCATATCATACCATATCATTATCTTAAGTTATGAGGAATAGTATAAATTTCTTATTCTAAGCATCTTAAGAAATCATTACATTACATCATACATAATCATTAGCATCCATTTACACATCAATACACCATCATTAGAATACATTACATTCATAGGATCATCATTAAAAATGCATGAAAAATATACAAAAGTAAGTACATCCATTAGAAACATACATCATATTGCATGAGCATAAGAAATAGAAGCATCTCATAGCATATAGCAAATTAAGAAATGCATATCATACATTGCAAGACATCTCATAAAGTCAAACCATCTCATATATAAACATCAAAAATTTATTGTCACAGTACAAAAATCGGATGAAGTGCACATCAAAATTTATAATACAATAGAGGCAGTAATCAAGGCCCATAAATAAAAAATGGAATATGTCTGTGATCAAGGGCTAGCCCTGCTGGCTATTTCCCTCTCCCACCAAACTCTCACCATGGTCCTCTGGAGGCCTCATCCCTGTCTGCTGAGAGAAATTTGGCACCTAGCCTACTGCTGGCATTGCCTATCTGTAATGTTGCCGATAGTACCCGACCTCTCTAACTACCTCTCTATATGCCTGTAGGGAAATTGATTGGCCCTAAGATGATGATGTCAAACTCTCCAGTTGCCTCTGCCGACCAATCTCCTGATCCCTCTCAGATCAAGTATGGTATCTCTCAACACTAACTGTCACAACTTGTTGCCAAGCATCATCCCTCTCTACATTTAATACCTAAATATGACCTTGCAACTGTTGGATCAACACATCTCTGTGGTCTGGTTGTTCTATTGGTTGCTATTGTGGGACTGCTATGCCCCCATCTCTCAGCTGATCGACCTGCCCCTCTACTCGTGGAGGCGACTGTTGTGCCGGATCTCTAGGAGGTGTCCGATGAGGAGGTGATCCAAATCCTCATTCATCTGTGCCCCCATCTCTGCCACCTTTGCCCCCCTGCCCTCTCCCCCTGCTGGTTGATCTTCCTCTAGGTCTCCATCATGGGATTGTTGCACCATGAACTGTCAATCTCAAAGGAGGTCTAAACCAGGCTCTGTACCCCAGAGTCACCCCTGCATCTGTTGTCCCCTAATCATATGGCCATGGTCAGGCCACCAACTATCTAAAGGAGGACACTGCCTCAGTTGTCGAGGTGGGTTGGCCCCATGTCGTCTCTCTCATAGTATAGGAAAAGATCACGACGTACTGATCATCGGGCCTATCCTACATCTCTCCAAACTGATGGGTCACCCTATTTGGGAGATACCACTCTATCATGGTATGCTCCCAGCCCTGCATCCACTTGTCCTGTCGAGCAAAAAATAGTTGATCTGCATCATCATACCATGGGCCTATACCCATCCAAGGTCTCCAGATGAACTCTCTCATCTCATCAAGAACCCGTCGCCAATAAGTAAGGCCACCTGTGCCAGTGTGGGTAAAATGAATTTGTGCCCCGTCATACTGCCAGACAACAAGATCATCAATATCAAAGACAACTAGTGCGACATCTGGATAGAGCACTGGGATCCATTCCCATGCCTAGATGTGTAATAAAGTAACTCCGGCCCTAAGGGCCTGACTATCCAAGTATGCAAACTCATGCAAATCTTTGTATAAGGAGGTCAACAATATTGGTCCCCAGGCAAAGCACTCTCGGTGAATGCACATCCGATGCCCTGCTAGTCCCCAACCTGGACTAAGGTACCAGCCTCGCCAATCGGGTACCACAAGACCAAAAATAATAGCAGCAAAAATTAATCTACAGGTGGGCGCTCTACCTCGATATCGCTCTAGGTCAATCTGTTCATTAGAAATGATAAGCTCATCAATGTCCATAATGTCAAAGCAGGCATCCCTACCCTCCTCTGGATTGTAAATCACTTTGGCTCCATGAATAGGCAATCAGAGAATGCGCCAGACATCCTCAAGAGTGATGGTGGCCTCACTAGTAGGCAGATGGAAGGAAGAAGTCACACTATGCCACCGCTCGGCCAAAGCTGTCATCATACCCAAATGTGTCCGAATAGGAGGGACGTAGGCAACAAACTAGAGACCAAGAATACCAAGCTACTCCTGAAGATATACATGCATACCCTATAATCTGTAGAGCATTGACAATCTGTGCTCCCTCGAGTGAAGTATATCAAGCTCCTCCTGCGCAAGGGAAACCACCGCATCAAGTCTCGTAAAAAAATTTGCCTCTCGCATCAGATTTTCGCATTTGAAACAAAAAATGCGATATTGTTTCCAAATGCGACACAGTTTGAAAAGTCCTAAACTACGTCGTGCGATGGAATTTGACAACCCTAAATTCCTAACTACACCACATGACGCTATTTGTGCAAGCGACCAACTTTGACCCCTGAAACCCTAAGTTCCTAAGTGCACTGCATGGTGCTCTTTGCATATGTGGTCTGATATTGGACCATGCGACACCGATCAAACACTTTCACCGGTGCTACGTAGTGCCGCTAAACCTAAATTTGATTGGAACCCTAATTAATGAACGAAAAATGAGAAATTAAAAGTCAGGATGGGGGTACATACCATGGGTCCCGCAGTGACTAGTCGTTGATGTACTCGTACCCTCTCCAAAAAGTACTTGGGAAGCTGTCATTGCACCATCTCGATCAAGGACTAGAGCTCAAAATGCAAAAGTTATAAGGGAAAAAGGTGCAAATGTATTGAAAATGACACCTCAGTGTCTATTTAAGCCTACGAATTAGGGTTTTTTGAACTAATTTGGCCATCTAGCGAGGGTTTTGGTCCCCCTATCTTGTTTTTATCCAACTGAGGACCATTTCACATCTTTTTTTTGACGTTCTAACATGTTTCCTGGCATCCCGAGACATTTTTGGACCTATCGGGCACCTTGTAATTTTTTTTCATGAGATCATCCAAAAAATCAAAAAAATTGTCCGATCTCTCAAGGGGGCAATATACCAACATAATCCTTCCACTGGGGCAGAAGTGGGACATTTGAAAAATTGAGAAAAAAATTGAACTTTGATCACATCACTTTATTCTTTGAATCAATGCAACAAGTACATTGCTTCAAAGCGGGACAAAATGTAGACATGGAAAATGTACAAATTTGATTCGGCACACTTGATCCTAACTACTAATGAAATTTCTTTTTGAATCACACTCTCATCTTATCATCACCTTCTGTCTCTTAATTAAATAAATCATTATTTATTTGATTAGGTCTTTATCCTCTGTTGATTAAATTAATCAATTTAATTTAATTAACCTTATATCTCAGTTTATTTAAATAATTCATTTTATTTAAATCAAGTCTCTAAAGTCTTCTTATTAAATTGAATAAATTAAACCTTATTTAATTTAATCTAACATTATCCCCTTTAGTTAAATAAGTCAAATCATTTATTTAATTAAATCTTTCTTCTCAATTCTTGATTTAAATCAACTCATAAATTTGAGTCAAAATTGTCAAATCACCTAACCTCTCATTAAATTAATCAAATCTTGATTAAGTTAATCTCAATCACCAAAATCCTCTAGAGAATGCAACTTTCACAATAAATCAATTACTTTGATTTA
Organism: Sequoiadendron giganteum; assembly: GCA_007115665.2. Taxonomy (NCBI): domain Eukaryota; kingdom Viridiplantae; phylum Streptophyta; class Pinopsida; order Cupressales; family Cupressaceae; genus Sequoiadendron; species Sequoiadendron giganteum. The sequence goes on from CM021103.1 coordinate 249,049,478, forward strand.
TTTAATTGCCTATTTTCTCTCAACAAGGAATAAGAAAGGAATATTCCCTCAAGTTTAAATTCAAAAATCCAAGTGGATGGATACTTCCAACAAGGCATTCACTCCTCTTACATGTCCTTGTGCATTGAGCCAAGTGGCATTTATTTCATTCCTTTTTCCCTCTCACATGTCATTTCCTCAAATTCAAATTCCACCTAATTGTATTTATGGGCACTTTGGCCAAAATGTGCACAACCTTCAACCATTCACATCTTGACAAGTGGCACTTGGCCATTGGATGTTGAATGATCCACATTGCTCAATTTCACTCTTTCTTCCATTTTGGAAATCTATAAATGAAAGGGTCTTCCTCTCATTCAACATCCACAATCTCATGCAAAGTTACTCTCTTCACATTGAGAGCCAATTTTTCCCATTCCTCTTCAAGTATCCATAGTTTTCATAATTCCATAGCTAGGTTATGCTAAAATCTCATCAAGGATATTGAGCTATCCACACATCATCAACATTTGCAACTAAGGAGTTGGGAAAGGGCCAATTTCGACACATCAATTGGCACCAATTCCCCCATGGGATCAAGTGTTTGTTTAGCTTAGATAGATTAAACTTGGTTTATTGCATTGTTCTTCATTTTCCTTTCTATCTAAGTTTTGTAAATGGATTTCATGGGGAATCCTTCTTTCATCTTCCATTTTGATCTAATAACATTTTTGTTTGTTGTGTTTGTGCAGGTATGAAACAAGGGTTCATAGGAAGGCAAAAAGAGCAAAAGGAAAAGAGAAATATGGGTCCATTTGGGTCAACATGAAGGAGACATTGTAGTCGCAATGCCTTGCATCATCCCCAAAGGGAAGGCAAAAAGAGAAAAAAAAAGGAAAAGAAAAAAAGGGGTCCATTTGGGTCAACATGAAGGAGACATTGCGGTTTCAATGCCTTGCATCATCCCCAAATGAAAGGAAAAAAGGAAACAAAAATGAAAAGATTCCATTTTGGGTCAACATGAAGGAGACATTGTGGTCTCAATGCCTTGCATCATCCCCAAAAAGAGGGGAAAAAAAAAAAGAAAAAGAAAAAGAGGGGTCCATTTGGGTCAACTTGAAGGATACATTGTAGTCTCAATGCCTTGCATCATCCCCAAATGGAAGGCAAAAAGGATAAAAGAAAAGAGAAAAGGAATGCACGACATATAGAAGAATAGAGGTACATATAGAAGAATGTCACAAAGAGGGGAGAAATCATCAAACATGGCAATAGGGTGAACACATGTCACATAAATGCAAAAATAAAAGAAAATACTAGTAAGGCACGTGTGCATCACTCAGCAAGAAATTCATCCACCTCCCAATCTTTCTCAGTATAAAATTTGGGAGGGTGACTAGTGAGAGGGATAGCAACGATCACCAAACTAGCATCAAAATCCATACATGTTTGAGGAGAGTTTTCGTGAATGCTCATGGAAGAGGAGAATAGTGAATTCAAACTTTGGTGTACCTCTTCATTAATCATAGCATTCCCCTCCTCATCATCATTTAGATTAATGATAATGGGTGAGAGAATGAAAATATCAATAGTAGCATGCAAGATGGGTGGTGAAGTAGGTATATGATCAGGCCGTGGGGGTGGAGGAGGAGGGTCAACAGGCACTACTTCTAGTACAGATGGGTTATGATTTTCAATGTTTTCTTCATCGCGAGATTGGTGAGCAAGAGCATGACGATGATGTCTACACTCCCTAGCTTCGTTATTCCCTTTTTCTTTTCTATCAAGGTGTATGAGAGAAGGAGTGGGCTGGTCCACCATAGGTTTCTTATCATCCTCAAGGGGAGGAATAAGGGGAACTGCAGGTGTCTCATCCACTTTCTCCTTAGCGTTATACACTTGCTTGATGCAAGGGGGAAGGATAGAATTATTGTCATGATCCCTAGGCCTCTTGGATGATGTGGAGGAGGTTTCAGGTGTGGGTGTATTAGGCATGTCAGAGCCAGATTGCAACATAGCTTCATCAATGATAGGTGATTCCGAAGTAGAAGGGGGTATGTTGTGGAGAGAGAATTCATAGATTTTATTTACTTTAAACTTCTGATAGGCAATAAAAAAGAGATCTCATCTAGGGGTGATAGGTTCCATGGGCTTAGGCCAAAAGGCTTCCAAAGAACAATTTCCTTTAGAATATAGAGGATTGAAACCAAGTTATAACAGTGAATATTTCATTGTCAATAGACTTCACACATTTGTGAATAACAGATGGGACTGCTTTCATTGAACAAAGCCATGGGTGGCCTAGTTGCAAATGAAATTGGTCCAATTGTGGGATGATAGAGAATGTCACATCCAATGTCTTAGGACCTATTTGTAATGGGAGTACAATCAATCCAATCATAGGGCATGCATAACCATTATGTGTTTTAATCCATGCAGTCGGTCTATTATAAACATCTTGAGTAATTCCATGTAATATTAAAAAGTCTTTGATGATCACATTCTCACCATAGGTAGGATCTATGAGTATCCCATTAGTGGGCTTATCATAGATTCTATCGGCTATGTAGAGAGGACCATCAAGAAGGTTTTTGAGAAAATCTTGAGATGTAAAAGTAATATCAAAAGATGTCTTGGTTTGGCCCTTACAATGGATGACGTCTATCGCACCCACCATCTCATCCAAAGGATTGACGTAGGTGGCATTCAAAAGAGGATCGGAATGTGCATGTTGTGTATCAACATTCATAACATCGGTTTGTGAAGTTTTTCCAACTTTGACAAAGGAAACATTGTGTTTAGGCATAGGGTTGGTAAAAATATGTAAGTTTTGGTTGGGGGTGCCACAAAATTATTACTTTTATCATTGGTACTAGCAACAGATAGACAACCTAAGTCAATAAGGTCTTGCACAAGGTGCTTGAGACGCTTGCATTTTTGGTATCATGTTTGTTTTGTCGATGAAAATAGAAGTAAGCAGTGGAGTTATAAGATGGAGGTAATGGTTTATTGGAATTGGGTGCATGGACATGAGGTAAGGATATCATTTATTGTTGGAGTAATTGAATCATGGTGTTATTAAGGGTGTCTGGTAATGACGTAAAGGTCCATTTAGGATCTCCATAATTGAAGGGGAAAGTGGATCGAACAATGGCCACTTGGTTATTGGTAGGTGGAGGGGTTTGGGATAGAGGATTAAATTGTACAATCCCTTTGGTTGGTTTTTGGAATGGTTGAGAATTAGGATGGGTGGAAGTGTCATACTTCTCAACTCTACTAGAACTAGATCTTGTATCACGACTACTAGGGGAGTTGTGATAATCATAGAGGGCTTCACACAAGTGCATGAAGGAAGGGAACTTCATGAGGGTGAGCTTGTCTTGGAGAGGTGTTAATAGGTTTTTAGTGAACATATTTTGTAGATGTGTGTCACGAATCTTGACATTGATTAAGGAATAAAGTGCCTGATAACGAGAGATAAATTTGGTTATCTTCTCATTAGTTTCTTGCTTACATCTCATGAGATCATCCAAGGTTTTCTTGGGGGTCATGTGGAATTGGAAGTGATTGATGAAGGCATCCACCAATTCATTGAAGGAACTAATGGAATTGTTGCGTAAGGATGAAAACCAGTCTAAAGTGGCATCTTTGAGGGTCCTAGGAAGTAGTTTAGCTAGCAACTTGTCATCAAGAGAAAAGTCACTATATAAGGCAGTATAGGCATTAACGTGATTAGAAGGGTCACCCTTCCCTCCATACTTCTTGAATCTAGGAATTTATACTCCTTGTGGCAAGGGGGTGTGTAGGATATCAAGGGACAATGGATTGTTGCAAACATAGTGGTTAGGTGAACCATGTTGGCTTTGGTTGATAGTGGATATTTATTGTTGCATGGAGGTGATGGTGTGAAAAATCTATGATAAGGGGATTGGTGTAAGTGGTATGAGGTGGAAGGGAAAGTGGTGATGGGGTGAAGGTAGTGGAAGGGGAAGTGGAAGGGATATTAATAGTAGGGATGGTGGAAGAGGTTAAGGGATGTGATGCCACAAGGGAAGTAGGAACACTAGTAGGAATGTCGAGGGAAGGTACCACATTACTAATCGGTTGCACGGTTGTTGTCAAACTAGGAGATGCATAAGTGGGGATGGAAGCTATGGTTCAGGGGGAAGGAGTGGAAGGTCCTCCTTGGCCAACCATAGGTGTGGGTGAGTCAGATACCCTAGGTGTGGAAGATGCATTTTTTTGGTATATTTCTCCTATCTTATTCATAACACCTAGACCATCATCTCGGTCAAGAAGGTGGTAAACGTTCTCTATGGTGAGAATAGTGGTGCCAAATATCCTCTCAAAACTTAGTTCATGTTGAAGGTCAGCTAAATCAGCATGGATGTGTAATATCTTGTTGTTTTGGAGGTCATTTGTTTTGTGGTCACCATGTGTGTCTCCTATAGGCAAGGAGTTACTAAGGATGGTCTCTAAGCCTAGTGTACTATTGTCAATACTAGGAGTTGAAGTCTACGAGATCCCAAGATCTACAACAATAGGGTTGTCGTTAGATGCCATGATTCTAGAGCTTTGTCTCACAAAAGTATCAATAAGAGAACACCAAATTCTCATGCAAGGTTCCCTAAGGATGGGGTGGATACTAAGGCAATGTAAACAAAAGAGACTAAATTGCTTGTAACTAAAATTCTGGAACATAAAACAAAAATGCAAAACCAACCAACTGTAATGCAAAAAATGCTTTTAAATTGCTAGAAATTATAAAGTGAATGGTGCCAAAGGACTAGGTCACCCAGTGTGGTGACTTAGTCCCAGTAGTGTTGTTTTTGACAATTTTAGAGATTTTAACTAGTTTAATGCTTTTTATGATTTTTTGATGTAGAAAGAGAATGGAAATGCAAATCTTTTTTGTATTTTCTTAGTGAAAATGTAATGCAAAGTGCAATCTATCATAAAATTTCACTAATGCACTTTTCTACAAACCCTAGGATGCAAACAATGCAATTTTTTTTAATGCAATGCAAGTTATTTCCTAAGATGAAATGCAAAATTAGAAAGTTAGCAAGTGATCTATGGTTGGGTTCACCAAAATGAACCACCAAAAATGAATATTCTAACAAGGGAAAGAGGATTCCCTTTACTATGCCCCTAGGGTTTTTCACCTAGGAGCACTTGGTGTAGGAACGACTCTCTTTCCACTTTGTTGATATATTTGTTTTTGGCGGTTGCATTCAAAGGAAGGATGGGTTGATTAGGTTGTGATGTGTGTGTTGAAATGAGGTTGAATGTTGGAAATGAAATAAAAATAATTTAACTATAAAATGTAAAAAAAGAAAATGCTAACTAAACTATATGCCCTAAATGTATGCAATTCGAAGATAAACTAGAAAACATAGAGATGGTGCACCTAGAAATGGAGAATTGCATATGAGAAGCCCCAGAATGTTCTGGAATCAACTTGAAATCAATAGAGGGAACCTTACACCAATTTGGGTGACCTAGTCCTTCTATCGGGAACTTTGTCGGACTGGGTTTCGGGAAAAGGGTACCCAAAAATACAAAAACCCTTTTTTAGGCCTAGTACAGGGACAAGGTCACCAATAGTGGCAACCTAGTCCTCTTGGTACTTTCAGAAGCCTGAAGGTCTGATTTTGTGGGTCCTAGTTGGTACTTTCCTTCTCTACAATAGCCCGTGTTTGAATCTCTAGAAAATGACCTGCAACTTGTCTATTTTGCTCCTCCTAGGGTTTAATGTCTTAATGTGAATTGGATGGAATGATTGTACTTTTCCCAACACTTTGAATCTTGCTAAATTTGAGTACAACCTGGAAAACACATGAAAAGACAAAGAGAATGTTGGGGTTAGGGAATAGGAGTTTGCCTAAGTCAAACCCCTTCAATGGTAGCTAAACCCAAATGAGAAATAATAAAAGGAAAGGATGCTTGAATGCTAAAACAATGTAAATGCTCACCAAATCCTTTACTTGTTGAAGTCTGCAACATGAAAGAACCTAATCCAATGGAGGTTGCTTGTGATGCCCTTGTTCTTGGTTGCTTGCTTGGGAAGCTTGAGTGCAAGAGTGATTGTGAAGAGATGCAAAAATGAGCTTAGGGGGGGGAATGAAGGTGAAAAACCTTATTTATACAAGATATGCCCTAATTTCCTGAAAATGTCACATGATAGGCTGACACTAGGGTTTTGGAGGAAAATTCCCCTTAGGTTTTTTATTTAATTTTTAATTTTAAGCCAAAAATGACTAGGTCACCCAAGGTGGCGACCTAGTCCACTTGGGAAAATTCAAGTGGTGGTCAAGAATGAAATGGTGATTAATAATGTTTATTAGGTTTTCCTCTCGAAACACACTTAAGTCGGTCCTAAAATTACATTAAGGGGATAAATTAACATAAGAAAAGGGTTAAATTAGTGATGATAAGCCTAGGAAAGTGTGAAAATGCATTACAACACTTTGTCACAAGGCTTGGAAAGGGGTAAAAGGGGGTTATTTGGGTGAATTGTGTTGAAAGGGTCTTAGAAAAGTGGGAAGATGTGTTACAAAACTTCACAACACCTTTGTAAAACACTGCTAGAATGTTGTTGATTTTCAAGCATTCAAGACTAAATCAAGGAAAAACAAGGCCAAAAATGGGTGAAAAAGTGCCAAAGACTACACTTTTTGGCAACACAGGTCTCATAGTGATGGAATGGCATTCCATCACCATGAGACCATATTTCTTTGAGGCATTTTTTTAAACTACCCACTACCTTGTTTATTTTATTGCTTAGTATTATGCTTTGGTAGATTTTTTCCAAGCATCCATAGTTTTGGAAAGCACCATTTTAGGATTTTAGCCATAGCAGCAAGAAAGTTCAATTAGTTTGATAAAATTCTTTGGTAGACATGTATGGAAAATGTGGTAGCATAGAAAAGGTAGTGAGTTGTTTGAAAAAATACCTCAAAGAAATGTGGTCTCATTTCTTCGAGGATTTTTTTCAAACTACTCACTGCCTTGTTTATGTTATTGCTTACTATTATGCTTTGATAGATTTTTTCCAAGCATCCATAGTTTTCTGGAAAGCACCTAATTTAGGCTTTTAGCCATAGCAGCAAGGAAGTGAGTAGATTGATTAAATGCTTTGGTAGATGTGTATGGAAAATGTGGTAGCATAGAAAAGGCGATGAGATTTTTGAAAAAATGCCTCAAATAAATGTGGTCTCATGGTGATGGAATGGCATTTCATCACCATGAGACCACATTTATTTAGAGGAATTTTTCAAACTACTCACTGCCTTGTCTATGCTATTGCTTACTATTATGCTTTCATAGATTTTTTCCCAAGATTCTATAGTTTGTCGAAAAGCACCTTTTTTTAGGCTTTTAGCCATAGCAGCAAGGAAGTGAACTATTTGATAAAATTCTTTGGTAGAAATGTATGGAAAATGTGGTAGCATAGAAAAGGTGGTGAGCTATTTTTAAAAAGGCCTCAAATAAATTGGGTCTCATGGTGATGGAAATCACCATGAGACCACATTTATTTGAGGAATATTTTTAAACTCATTTCCTTGTCCATATTATTTCTTACTATTATTCTTTCATTTCTTCCAAGCATCCATAAAATAGACAAGGTAGTGAACTATTTGAAAAAATCCTTAGTAAAAAGTGGTATCATGGAATACCATAACAAGCAAATGCAATTGACAGTTGCTCCAAGTTATTACTTCTACTATGTGAAGTAATTGCATCACTGCTTATGTTGAATTTCTAAACAACTATATTGTAGTTTAAATTTTTTCATCTATCAACATCTAGTTATTAGTTATGCAATGTGAAGTAATTCTTTGAGTTTGAAAGATGTGCAATGCAATGTAATCAACTATATGAATATAAATCACACAAATCTATTAAGTACAATTCATTAGTTAAACTCTTTATTCTATTACCTATGTGAAGTTTTTCACAACTCCATTGGCACTGGGAGGTGTTCCCATGAAACCTGTAATATTAGCCTATTCAACATCCAAAATCAAATATTAGAATACCATTCATATAAGAATGTTATTCAGTGTTGCAAGGTGTGACCCTTGGTCTCCTCTTCATGTGGTAGGCGTAGTCCAACACTACACTTGGGCTTTGTGACATGGTTTAACCACCTCCTATGGATATTGATCTTGTATAAATCCAACGGATGTATCAATCATTAATAGGTCAATCTTTTGGTGCAACAGTAGCCACCTATGCAACAATTGGTATCAGAGTCGAGGTCACAGGTTCAAACCCCACACTTTCACTGGGGGGGGTTGTTGCAAGGTGTGACCTTTGTTCTCCTCTTCCTGTGGTAGGCGTAGTCCAATGCGGTGCTTGGGCTTCATGACATAGTTTAACTGCCTCTTGCGGATCTTGATCTTGTATAAATCCAATGGCTATATCAGGCATTAACAGGTCAATCTTTTGGTGCAACGATAGCCGCCTGTGCAACATTCATATGTAATAAATTTATAATTGTTTACTAGCTACATACCTCAATGGTAGATGCAATGGAATAATAAACAAGTGGAAGGCTAGTGTATCCAATATCAACACTGTGACCCTAAAATTTTATTACAATCATAAAACTAAATTAGTTAATCTTGCATTTCAAAAATGAAATTTAATAAATTGAATTCAATGAACATGCTAACATTTACCCAAGTATCAATTCCAAAAGCCTCATTCAAAATGGTAATTTCCCTTTCCATCTCCATAGTTGCATATGTAACCTGCACACTAGCCTCTTGAGTGTCTGTGTGGTCATATGTACAAGTTGACCCACAAACTTGACATGAATGGGGTGGAAGCCTACCACTCGAAGACTCCCCTAGATGGTGTTGTACTACAAGACAAACATGTTGGATGATACTCTAGGTCAAAGAGCTAATAGACTACAAAGTGTCCACCTCAACACTCTCCTTGGCAACAAAAGGGATAAAGACGTGCTCACGAGCCGACCTAGTGAGAGCTCGTCTCACTTGGCATTGAGGATCTAGTCGTGCACCAGGTCTATCTTGTGCCGATTCCCCACCTCTCCCATGAAATTCCCTCATATCAAAATAATTGGGGATTTTGTTAAGGATGAAATCATAGTAGAGTTTCCTCAAGAATTATTGGGGGACTTCGCAATTGTTGCATGGTGTATAGTCAAAAACTTTGTACCACCTATCCCAAAAATAGTTCCTAATCCCTTGGTGGTGGAACCAATGGATAGGAAACCTCTTGGCATTAAGTTTAATATTTTGATTTATGCGTAGGTCAGTGAATAATGAGCACAAATCATATTTTGTATTTTTTTCATCTTTTACTTCTTTATATGACAATTTATCTACGTAAAAATTCCTAGCCACCTACCTCCTATTTACCCAACCACTTAATTGTTTGTTGATTGCATCTACATTTTTTTACATTTATTGAAGTGAAACTTCAAGTGTTCTTTCCATGGTTGAACTTCCTGGATCGTTCAACCTTGTGATTAACTCAATCTATTTTTTATTGTTTTCAATTACCTCCATTAAATTTTGCTGAGTGCCAGGAGGATGTTGAGGAATTGGTGGAGGAGATTGTTGTTGCGGTTGTTAAGGATTTTTTTGGGTGCTTCTTGTTGTGGTTGTTCAAGATTTTGAGGAGGGTTTTCAAGTTCATTAACATTTCCTACAAATTAAACAAATGAATATAAAAAACAACCTAAAACTACCAATTTAACAACAAAAAAACAAATAATGCTTAGTTGTTTGACCTCCCGTGAATGTGGTGGCATCCTAGCGATGAAAATGCAACAAATTGGTGAAGAAAATACAAGTTAACCTCCTTCCAAAACGTGAGAACGCAAAATAATTTTTTTTGGCCGTGGTAGCAAAAAACACAATAAAAATATAAATGAATTTGTAACTTATTATTTTTGGTTTTAATGAGCTATAACACACTCACATTATAGGGTAAGCATGTTATAACGTGGTCACACTATAACATGAGCGCATTATAGGCTCAATGTGACCGAACCTTTGGCTCCGTCACACCAAGCCATAATGTGAGTGTGTTATAGCCTATCAAATGATTTTTGAAATTTTAGCCACTTCTTGGCCCCCCATGTTTTTTCACCCACCCCTCGTGGAAACCTGACATGGTTCTCACAATTTTGGAAAATATTGATAAAGGGAAGATAGGGTTAAATGTAAGTAAACTAATGTAGTTTCAAAAATTCTTGAAGGTTTCAAAACTTGTATTAGTTCTCGACAAGGTTTTGACAACTTATTATATTCCCAAAAATGAGAAGTTTCTTTTGAGTGACATCATTCTTAATGGTTTTGAAGCTCCTTTTTAGAATTCTCAAAGATTTTTCCTTGAAGAAAAGTGGTTAAGCTAAAAGTGAAGAGGTTTTCCAAACCATGTCGGATTCTTATGTGAGGTTCTTACAACTTCGTCAGGACCCGATGTTGGTTCAAAAAATTGTTCTTAAGACCATCATTTTACTTTCAAAGACCTCTACTTAGCTAAAAGAAAGTGGTACAGAAAATAGAAGCAATATATTATAGAAAGAACATTAAGCGAAACTAGAGACTATCAAATTATCAAATTTCATCCCATTACAAGAAGCGGTAAAACAAAAAAACATATATATATATATATATATGTGTATAATATTAACAAGGGAGATGAAAGTACAAGATTTTCATGCACATAGAGAAAACATTGGGATGCACATTCCCTCCATAACTTCCTAAATCCTCTCAATCTGCATAGGAGAAAATATATTTTCATAGAATTCTACATAGTGTGCAAATCCATTACATTCCTCTCGAGCCCACTAAACATTAAAGTAATATATTATTTGATTTCTTCTTTTTTGAGGGTAGTAACAATGCAGATGGAGTCTCCAACTGGGCCTTCCCGTAGATTATCACTCAGATGTCCCAAGGAAGATTCAACATCAACTATGTAAGTCGGCCTCAATAGCCTCTTGGTGGCTCTAACACCCCATTCAAATTTTCCATAAGTCTCAATGATGTTATAAATGAATCATTCTAGGAGTGAAATATATGAACATGAAATTGTGTCAAAAAATTATCTCTCATGATCATCTTGATCAATCCTTCTTCAATTCCATTCTTTATGATGAAAATATCCTTTAGTTGGTCAACTACCAACCTCTGCATAAAAGTACACTCCACGCCTTTAATGGTGAGGAAATATAATTTGGAGGTCACATTGCTCAAAGTGCTAGAAATTTTGAAAGAAAGGTCAAAATATGAAGAGAAATGCAACTTTGAATTTATAGAGGTAGAAGTTGGCTATTGTATCTAGAAGACAAGCTATGAAAAGATTCTCATCGGAAACTAGTTGGCAAGGAGGTCGTCGAAATGTTTAAGATAAATGTTATGCAACTGCCAAATTTCTTGTTGGATAGGCTTCAACATTGGTGGAAAATATTTTATTAAATACTCTTGTTGATGGTGAAAATGACACAAACAACGTTAAACAAAATATTTCTACTCTATTTCTCCTGAAAAAGAAAGACAACATATAGTAGCCTAACTCCCAAGGTCCTGGTAGTTGGTTCTCAACTGTCTGGTGTCACTCAATTGGTCCATGCAACTGTAATATTCAAGGGGGACTTTGCTGGTGATAAGGAATGCAAGCAACAATGAATTCATCAATCTACACTTAATAAAAAAGGGGGGGGGTTTAAATAAATAGAAAAAGATAGGTCAAGGCATAACTCAATAAAACATAAATAAAATTCTCCAATATCCAGACATATGCTTCCAACAACGAATGCTCTTTTAACAGATCAAGAAAACCATAACATGATGCAATTTACAGAATAATCCATACTATTGCATGCATCTACAGTGCTTAGTTTAACCATCACAATCACTCATCACAATACTTTTTAAGATTTAAAAGAACAAACTCTTCATTTGTTGCTAAAATCATAGATCAACAAACATGCAACAATTGCATCCATAGATGATTCAATGAAATAATCTTGAAATCTAGTTCCTTCTATTGATTCTCATCAAATAAGAAATATTTATGCTTCAACAAACTCACTGGCATACAAGCAGATTATGATTCATTAACCTCATCCAATAAACTCAACTCCAACAAATTATTGTATAAAAACTGTATCTAGATCCAACATCAACTAAAACAAGTATCTCTTCTCAAAGCTGTTAAAACAGACTCCTATCTCCTATCACTGGTGGCCAAGGAACAGAAAAATGACAAACCCTTACAAAAGAGGCAGAATGCCCATTTTATAGAACACTTGCCTACGTGAACTAGAACTAGGGTTTTGAAAAAGGTCAGCCACCAACCAAAACACCCCGACCGCCTGCAATAACTCGTCACCCAACAATGAATGCAGTAAGAGACCCCCATGAAATCGATCTAGGATTGATCAAATCCCATGTACAACACCTCGAGCCATGCCCACCATCAACGCTCCACCCACGTGAACAATAACGGTGCAGAACCAAAAAGAACATGTTTCATCGATCAGATCCGAGCTGGGCAAACAAACGACCCAGATTGAGCCAAACCAGGATGAGCACATCACATCTCGCCTGCCGACCATCAATGCCCCATCAACCCAAAGAAAAAGAATGGAACTGCACACGCGAGCCCAACCTACCCTCAGCCGCAATAGTGTACCCAAATCCCACAAATCTCGCCATATCCTCGAAACACACACACTCCATCCCTTCATTTATGACAACACCAACCCACTTGATTCAACCTGCAGACAAAGAGCCATCATTAATGATCAATACGTCATTAAAAACCAAGTCGGTCCATTAGAATACCCAATAAAAGAAAGCCAAGCAGAAACCCAAGCGGAGGCGGAACCAAAAATAGGCGGAAGCGGAGCCAAAACAAGAATAGGAACAGAGAGGAAAATAGGCGAAAACAGAGCCAAAAACGGGTGGAGGCAGGGACAAAAATGGAACCAACCTGGCAGAAGCGGAGATGAAATGGGAACAAGAAAGGAAGGGAAATAGGCGGAAGTGGAGGCAGAAACAGGACCAAGACGAAAATGGAAGGAAGACAGGCGAAGGCGGAAACAAAACCGACCCCGACGGAAGCGGAGTCGGAACGGGAACTGAACCATGAACTTTCTGAAAGTTCAAAGTTAAGTCCCATCCCAGTTCTAGTTCTGGAAAAATAAGGGAAGACCAAAGTAGACCAAAGGGAAAGAAACTAACCTGAAGGCCGAACATCGCAAAACGACAAAGACACAGGAAATGAAGCCAGAACGGGAACGAAAACTGAACCGTGAACTTTCACAAAGTTCAAAGTTAAGTTCCATCCCGGTTTCGCCTCTAACAAACGAAAGAAAAGGTGAACCAAGAAAAACCTAAGGGAGGAAACCAACCCTTAGGGAAAAACAAACAAAACGACGAAGAAAACAAGAGAGCGGGAAGCAAAGCCGGAGCCGAAACGAGAATGGGAACCGAACCATGAACTTCATGAAAGTTCAGAGTTCAGTCCCATCCCGGTTCTGCCTCTAGCAGAACAAAAGAAACAAGGAAAACCTAAGGGAGGAAACCAACCCTTAGGTCTCAAACGAAAACACCAAAGGAAAACAGAGGACAAAAGGAAACGACCAAGAACCCAACACAAAGGCCAAACCCAAAACCCACCTTCGGCCCAAATGAACAAACCAAAAGGCGGAGGCGAAATGGGAATGGGAACCGAACCGTGAACTCCGTCAAAGTTCAGAGTTAGGTTCCATCCCAGCTTTGACTCTGGCAAAAACAAACCAAATAGACAAGCATTTGAACATGAATAAGATCAGTTATGTAGAACAAGGTTGAGCTGGAATCTCAGATGTAGGTGCTCATGAACTATTCTAAATTTGAGTGTGTGGATATATGGTGCATCCTTCTTCATAGACACTTTATCCACTCCTAGACAACTATACCTAAGATTCAAGCTACATGGGTTGAGTCCTTCAACTGTCATGCAAGGAAATACTCAGAATTACTCTGCTGCCAGACATGTGTCCCCCGACGAAGATACCTCTAGTTCTCTCAAAGCATTGCTCTACTGCCAGACAGGTGGCCATAGCCCTGATAGAGATACTTGACTCACCCACCTAATATTGAGATAGCCCCTTTCTTTTCTTTCTCTTCTCTTTTTCTTTACTTAGGCTTTACTTGTGGGAATTATTTATGACCTTTTCTCAATACTCAGATGCAATTGATTTGAAATGTGGGTTGAGAACTATAATGGATTTCATGACAGTCTTGGAATTGGATTTTTCACTTGAACCAAAGATACAACCATCCAAAAATAAATAGGTATTTACTTGGGAAGATATTTATCTATTTTGTGACATACTTCAAACATAATTCATGAGACATTTACAATGCACCTTTTCTTTAATAACCTTTCAAACCAACATTAAAATGATCATAAGAAATGAGTTTTAAAACAAAATCCTTCAACAAAAGCTCCTTGAAAATACCTAAATAAATTTATCTCCTAGTGCTTGTAGCATACTTTTCCTAACAACCCTCGATTCTTGGAATGGACAGAAATGAAGATCCCCAACAAAACAAGACAAAACAAAAAGAAACAAAGACAAAGAAGAGAACAAAGAAAAGAACAAACAAAAACAGAAACAAAGATCAAACAAAAAGGAACACCAAAAATTAATTACATATGATACAATATAATACATTCATTCAAAACATCAGACCTTTCATGAACCAAAGTAATACTTGAGAAATTGACCATTAACTGGAAATGGAACAGGTTCTTCTGTTAAGGTGCTCAAACGAAAAGCATTCTCGCCTAGTATCTCAGCCACATGATATGGACCCAACGAGAATCTATCAAATTTTTGGTGATCTCCCTTCTTCTCTCTAGCTTTATCCCATAATAACATAAGATTTGATATCCTAAAGGCTTTTACCTTGGCCCTTTTGTCAAACCAGCATTTGACAACTGCCTGATGTTTAGAGAATTGTTGCAAAGCAGCATCTCTCTTTTCTTCCATGTTGAGAAAATTGGTTAGTCTAACCTCAATCTTATCATCCCTTGTATAAAATTCCTGCATAAACCTAAGGACAAGTATTTGCAAATGGATCGGGAAGATCGGGTCTTGGCCATATACTAACTTAAAAGGTGAATTTCCTAAGGCAACTTTGATTTGGGTTCAATATGCCCATAGGGAAAATCTCAGCTAAGTATGCCAATCCCTAGCATTATTTTCTAATAATTTTCTTATTACTTCCAATAGATTTTTATTAGTGGAATCAGCCACTACATTTCCTTGAGGGTAGTAATTAGATGAATATTTCAAAATTATTTTATGCTCATAAGCCCATTGAATAAATTCAGCTAAAGAAAAAGCAGGGCCATTATCACATACTAGGGAAAATGGTACCCCAAACCTTATGGTGATGTTCTCAGTTAGGAACTTGATAACCACCTTTGTGGTGTTGTTTTTGCATGGCTGAGCCTCAGTCTAGTGTGTACAATAGTCATTTGCAGTCAAGATGAACTTGTGACCTGCAAAATAATTTGGATTAATAACACTTACAAAGTCTAGTGCCCATTGAGCAAACGGTCTTACCTCATACACTGGTTGCAAAGGCATTGCTGGATTGTTTTCCCTAGGGGCAGAGGTCTGGCATACATGACACGTCTTGACATGTTGGTGTGCATCCCAAAATACGTAAGGCCAATAATAGCCTAATCTAAGGATTTGATGAGCCAAAAAATCCGCAGATCCATGTCCCATACCATGTCTTCCATGAAACTCAAAAATGGCGTGCTTAGCCTCTTGCTAATCCAAACAGTGTAGGTAAATTCCTTGGAAATTCCTTCTGTAGATGGATCCCCCTTTAAGAATATAATGAGCACTCTTCATCCTCAATGCTCTCCTTTGAGTAGCATTCATCCCTTCTGGACATCTATTGTTGAGGAGGAAGAAAATCAAATATGTTTACGAGGGATCCTTAGTAAATGATTGGACAATGTACTGCTGGCATGTGATATTCTTGTCTATATATTCCATTGCCTTTGATAAACCCTACCCCTGAACGAGCTTCATTGGATGAATCTCCAAGTCAAACTCTTGCAGGATAGCCATCCACTTTCCTCTTCACTCTCCCAATTCACATTGCATCAGGAGAGATTTCACGGCTAGATCATGAGCTATGGCCATTAATTGACTTTGAAGAATGTAATGCCTGAATTTATTTATAGCTCAAACCAATGCAAAGGCATGCTTCTCTAGGGGTGGGTATCTAACTTCTGCATTCTCAAATGGAGAGCTCATGAAGGCGATAGGTCTTTCTACCCTCTCACCTCTTCGCTATGTTAAAACAGTTGCACATAAATGATCAGACGCGAAAGAATAGATATAAAAAGGCTTTAGATAATCTGGGCTATTCAAAATAGGTGCCTCAAATATTGACTATTTGATATGTGAGAAATCAGATTTTGCCTCATTGCTCCATTCTATTTTCGCCTCCTTCTTCATCATTTCATTAATGGGTTTTACAATTTCTGCAAACCTTGTTATAAGCTTCCTGACAAAATTAATCCTTCCAAAGAAGGACCTCATTTCTTTCTTACTTCCTAGCCTTGTCATTTTCAAGATAGCCTCCACTCTATCAAGATCTATGGATATCCCTTCTTCTGATATAATGTGGCCTAAGAGTTTCCCTTCAAACACTCCAAACACACACTTTTTAGGATTGAGGGAGACACCATAGCTTATGCACCTTTTGAGAACTTTTTTCTAAATCTGCAACATGGTCTTCCCGTTTCTTTGAGAAAATAGTTAAGTCCTCCACATAGATAATGATTCACTTACCTGTTAGATCCTTGAATGCTACATCCATTGCACGTTGAAAGGTTGCTCCAGCATTGATAAGGCCAAATGGCATCCTCCTATAGGAAAATGTGCCCCACTTGGTGGTGAAGGTGGTCTTAATTCTGTCCTCATGACTAGCAAGGATATGATTATACCCAAAATAGCCATCCAAAAATGACATCATCTAGGACCCATTGACTGTTTGTAGTATCTCATCAAGAGAAGGTTGTGGGTAATTATCCTTCTCAGAGGCCTTATTTAAATTCCTTAAATCAACACATAACCTGATTTCACCATTCTTTTTGTGCACAAACACTAAATTTGTCACCCACGTAGAATGTCTAACCCGGAAGATTATTCTTGTAGATAGGAGCTTTTGCACCTCCTTCTGGATCAAGGGCCCAATCAAAGCATTGACTGAGTGTTGTTTTTGACGAAAGGGCTTGGCTTCTAGCTTAAGAGGTATGGAATGTGTGATCACCGAAGTGTTAAAGGTCTTTAAGTCATCATACCCCCAAGCGATGGCTACAATGTTCTACTCTAGAGCTTTGACTATCTTTTGTTTGATTTCTTCAGGAAAAGTTTTCCCTATGAGAACATTTATGTTAGGGCCTGAGTGAGTCACATTGACAAATTCATATTTCCCTCCATCACTCTCTGTGGGTACCCTTTGATGAGCCCGTGGGTCAAAATAAAATATTCTCTCCAAAGCCACCATCCCCTTGGGAATACTATTACTTTTCAACAACAATATCCCTTCTGCGTCACTATTCTCAGGATCTCAATCTCCTCGATCTCTTTCAGATTCATCTATTATTTATCCTTTGAAGACATCTAAACTTGCCAAAAAAGCCAATATATGTTGGTCATCATTAAATACCTAAAAATTATGGACATTATCCGGGACAGCTGGGACTGAGACTAATTCAACTAAAAATTTCTTTAGCTTAGAATCTTGCATAGGTTCCAAGGTGCTAGCCGCAACAACAAGGGCATCTATAATTTGATTAGATTCTTTAGGGATCAGAGTGATCCCAAAAGCATCAAATTCTTCAATTAAGTTCCAAATTCTATTTCTATATGTAGCCAATCTATTATTATGGAAAGTATACTAGCTACATACCTTCTTTACAATTACCTCGAAATCCCCCATTACCATGAGAGCAGTGACCTTATTTTGATGAGAAAACATAAGTCCATGAGCGAGTGCTTCATATTCAGCCACATTGTTTGTGCAACCAAACTGCAACCTGTAGGATGCAAAGTGAGTCTTCCCTTTCGGGCTGGTTAGTTCAATCCCTGCTCCACTTCCTACTTTGGATTTGGAGCCATCAAATTTAAGACTCCACAATTGGTCTTTAGCTAGGAGCTCTTTCCTTTTTCTAATAACATGAGATGACTTTCTTGGGATAGGTGGCAGCTCAGACTATTGTTGGCCATCAAGAATTGAAGGTGATTGGGGGTAGGCTTCAATCAATAATTCTTCTACACTTAAAGCCTGTTCAAGAATCACTTCCTAAACAACTTCTTGGATCAAGTTGTAATCCGATTGAATTTTCATCAATGCCTTAGGCATTGGTAGAGTATTTGGGGCAGGGGTATTGGAGAAAGGCTAAGACATCTCAATCTCCTCTTGACACACAAAGCATAGAACTTGAGTCTGCTCCAATTGTGAGAGATCTTTCTCTTGAGAAAGATTGGTTCTAGTGAGGATGGTAGCGTCCTTAGCTTCAAATGGAAATTTATTGGTAGGTACTTGAGGTTGATCTTGACAAATCGGTTGAGGATGGTCTATATGTTTTAAGATATCTAGGCAAGGTTGGCATGTCAAATTAGAATGGTTGTGATAATGTATCCTACACCAATTAGGGAGCAACAAACTACCCAAATCAGTCTCCTCTCCTAATAGTAGCCTATATTTTTGCAATTTCCTTATTAGAACTTGTTGGTTGACCAAGATCATTGGGTCGATCTACTCTAGGGGCAGTATATCATCAGGATTGAGGATTGAGAAGTTCATGACCTCTTCTCTCTTGTAAACTCCTATCTCAGTTTCAAAATATGCTACTTCATTATGAGAATTATATTCAGTAATCATGTGTTTGATCCTAGGTTCACTTTCAATCCTAATCTGTGTGGCTATTCCATTCTGGGGCAACCACATGTGAGTGAAATCCAAAGATAAGTACCCCCCAATACTCTTCATTCGCTCTTGACTTAGGAGCATACCATATGTTTCTGGGATATCAACTACTTGGATGTCTATGTAAGTCTAGATCCTTGGATCCGATCCAACCTATACATGCATACTTTTCAGTTCCCCCACCACATTAACCTCGATTTTTTCCAACTGAATCACTTTCTTATTGGTCTGGGTAGGACTTGATCCTAACTTCTTACAAATTGAAAAGGGCATAACATTACCCAATGCTCCAAAGTCCAACAAATAATTATGCAGGTTCTTTCCAAACATCCTTAGACTTAAAGAAAAGGTGGGGTATTGGTCTTACCTCTATAGATGGCCGCATTTGTCTCCTTCACTAGAGTCACCTTACCCTTTCCTTTTGAATGATCGGCCTCCTCGAGGTCTTTCAACAAAAACTCTCATTGAGTCGAGCACCACTTCATAATGTCAAAGAATGGCAATGATGTCTTTTGTCTCTGCAACTCTGCAATGAAATAAAACTCCGAATCATTCCTAACTTGATATTTAGGAAAAGAAGGTGGATTACCTTTGTTATGAGAGTCAAAAGGCCCCTTTGGTGGTGGGTTATTATCTGTATTTTGATTAGGTGGGACCATGTTGTTTGGGGGTGCATATGTAGTGAATGGGCCCTTATTCTGATTTCTCAGGAAGTGACCACCCTTGGACTGGACAACTTGGGCATCATAAACATCCTCCTCTAGTTCATTATCTCCCTTCATGGGAAATTGATATTGTTCCTCAATGGTATCATAATTCATAGTAGTACTTACTGATCCACCATCTTGATTGGAATTTCCTTGTGGAGGGTGGGAATCAACTTGCGCAATCTTCACCATTTTTTCCATTTCTGGGCAATTAACCTCAGAATGTGTTGCAGTATCATGGAGTCTACATCAATTGGTCATGAAATTGAGATCTGCAACATTAGCAGTGTGTGGTTTATCTTCACCAGACTGATAATTATGGGGAACTCACCCATTGTTGGGTCCAGTGTTTCACTGCCTATTGTTGTTGTTGGACCTTTGATTGTATCCTCTATTCCAATTTTGATGATTTGGGTTAGAGGAGTTTTGATTTTGGAAGTTCCTATTGGTGTTCTGATTTGTATTATGATTAAATTAACCACCCTGGTTGTTATAACCTCCCCGATTCTGGTAATTCTGATTTTGGTTTTGTGGGGGGTTAAGTCTAAGTTGTGCCATGTCGTTGGAAATTTGCACTAGAGTCTTTTTGAGATTTTCCACCTCATTGGTTATTTGAATAGTGTGTTCATTTTTCATAGTATGTCCTACAGATGGAGAGTGAACAAGAGTTGACCCTCCCCCTTGCTGCTGGTAGCCTTGAGGTTGCTGAGAAGAATCCTGAATGCCACTAGCGAAAAAGGGAATGGTAGGTGAGGCTTATAACTCAGAAATAGGTCCATAATGGGAGGAAGATATCCCTGGGACCGTATTGAACAAGGGTGGATTAGGCATTTGATAACCCATAAGGGGAAGGGCTCCTCCTAAAATTCCTGATTGCAGAATTATCTACTATTGCAATTTAATGGCTAGGTGTTAAAATTTTGACAAGGAGTCTATCTCATTAGGAGCATAGGTTCTCTATAAAAATAAGCCAATCAGGGGATCAACAGCTCTCAAATATGCCAAAATGGCAATATTTTCAGCTATTAAGTAAGGATCTTGTAACCCACGAAACATCCTTTGGAATCTAGTGTTGAATAACGAAAATGGTTCATGAGGTTCCTTTCTTATGGTAGTGAATTGATGGTACAAGATAGCTGAGTCTACATAGACCCATAACTGATTAATAAAGGCATTTTCTAAATCTACCAAGCTTAGAATAGATCCTTGGGGAAAATTTAGATACCACTTGTATGCCATGTCCCCCAAACAATAAGGAAACAATCTACATACCACATCCTGGTGAGCCACTTGAGCATGGGTATAGGCATCCTTGAATGCTTGTATATGCTCCTCGACACTTCTTGATTCTCCATGCATGTACTTGGGGAAAAACCTTTCTGGATTTTTTGGTAGATCATGTATCCCACCAGGGATAGTCCCTAGTGGAGAGGGTTTATTCACAAAGTAAGCCATAAGTGGTGGTGGGATTAGTTGAACTGGTTGAGATGTTGGTCGAATAGGGGGTGGTGTTTGATTTGGTAGAAATCCAGGTGGAGTAAGTGGTGGTGACAATGGTGGGATGAAAACTCCATGAGCTTGAGGTCTATGTCTAACCAAGGTTCAAAGTTCAATCAATGGTTCAAGGTCAATGGAGGATCTGAGAATCCTCCCATATTTTTCTGGTGGGAATGACCCTATTAGAGCCAACTTGTTCCTTCCAGCCCTCATTCTAGCGCTAGATCTGTTGATGGTGAAAATAACACAAACAACATTAAACAAAATATTTCTACTCTATTTCTCTTGAAAAAGAAAGACAACATATAGTAGCCTAACTCCCAAGGTCCTGGTAGTTGGTTCTCAACTTTTTGGTGTCACTCAATTGGTCCATGCAACTGTAATATTCAAGGGGGCCTTTGCTGGTGATAAGGAATGCAAGCAACAACAGATTCATCAATCTACACTTAATAAAAAGGGGGGGGGTTTAAATAAACAGAAAAAGATAGGTCAAGGCATAAATCAGTAAAACATGAATAAAATTCTCTAATCTCCAGACATATGCTTCCAACAATGAATGCTCTTTTAACAGATCAAGAAAACTATAACATGATGCAATTTACAGAACAATCCATACTATTGCATGCATCTACAGTGCTTAGTTTAACCATCACAATCACTCATCACAATACTTTTTAAGATTTAAAAGAAGAAACTCTTCATTTGTTGCTAAAATCATAGATCAACAGACATGCAACAATTCCATCCGTAGACGATTTAATGAAATAATCTTGAAATTTGGTTCCTTCTATTGATTCTCATCAAATAAGAAACATTTATGCTTCAGAAAACTCACTGGCATACAGACAGATTATGATTCATTAACCTCATCCAGTAAACTCAACTCCAACATATTACTATATAAAAATTGTATCTAGATCCAATATCAACTAAAACAAGTATCTCTGCTCAAAGCTGTAAAAACAAACTCCTATCTCCTATGACTGGTGGCCAAGGAACAAAAAAATGACCAACCCTTACAAAAGAGGCAAAATTCCCGTTTTATAGAACACTTGCCCACGTGAACCAAAACTAGGATTTCGAAGAAGGTCAGCCACCAACCAAAATGCCCCAACCACCTACAATGACTCGCTGCCCAGAAATGAATGCAGTAAGAGACCCCCATCAGATCGATCTAGGACCAATCAAAGCTTGTGTACAACACCTCGAGCCACCCCCGCCATCAACGCTCCACCCGCATGAATAGTAATGCGCACAAAACCAGTAAGAACATGAGTCATCGATCAGATCCGAGCTGGGCAAACAAACGACCCAAATCGAGCCAAACCAGGATGATCCCATCACGTCCCGCCTGCCCGCCATTAATGCCCCATCGGCCCAAGGCAGAATAATGGAATTGCACACGTGATCCCAACTTGCCCTCATCCTCAATAGTGTACCCGAATCTCGCAAATCCCACCATATCCTTGAAACACGCACACTCCATCCCTTTATTTATGACAACACCAACCCACTCGATTCAACCTAGAGACAAAGAGCCATCATTAAAAACTAATTCAATCCATTAGAATACCCAAGGCAAGAAAGCCAAGTAGAAACCCAGGCAGAGGCAGAACCAGAAAAAAGCGGAAGCGGAGCCAAAACAAGAATAGGAACGGAGAGGAAAACAGACAGAAACAGAGCCAAAATGGGTAGAGGCAGGGACAAAAATAAAACCAACCCGACAGAAGAGGAGACAGAACAGGAATGGGAAAGTAAGGGAAATAGGCAGAAGCGGAGGCGGAAACGGGACCAAGACAAAAACAGAAGGAAGATAGGCGGAGGCAGAAAGAAAACCAACCCTGACGGAAGCGCAGCTGGAATGGGAACGAGAACTGAACCGTGAAATTTGTGAAAGTTCAGAGTTAAGTCCCATCCTGATTCCGGTTCTAGTGAAAGAAGGGAAGACCAAAGAAGACCAAAGGGAAATAAACTAACTCGAAGGCCGAACACCGCAAAACGACAAAGACACAGGAAGCGGAGCCGGAATGGGAACGAAAATCGAACTGTGAACTTTCACAAAGTTCAAAGTTAAGTTACATCCTGGTTCCGCCTCCAACAAACGAAAGAAAAGGCGAACCAAGAAAAACCTAAGGGAGAAAACCGACCCTTAGGATAAAAACAAAAAAAACAACGAAGAAAACAAGAGAGCAGGAAGCGGAGCCAGAGTCGGAACGGGAACGGGAACCGAACCATGAACTTCGTGAAAGTTCAGAGTTCAATCCCATCCCGGTTCCGCTTCCGGCAGAACAAAAGAAACAAGGAAAACAAGGAAAACCTAAGGGATGAAACCAACCCTTAGGTCCCAAATGAAAACACCAAAGGAAAATAGAGGGCAAAAGGAAACGACTAGGAATCCAACACAAAGGCCAAACCCAAAACCCACCTTAGGCCCAAATGATCAAACCAAAAGGTGGAGGCAGAGGCGGAATGGGAATGGGAACCGAACCGCGAACTCCGTCAAAGTTCAGAGTTAGGTTCCATCCCGACTCCGACTCCGACAAAAACAAACCAAAGAGACAAGCGGGACCGGGATCGGAATGGAATCCTAAAAGCAAGTTTCAAACTAGATTTTGTTTTGGTTCCGGTTCTGATAGAACAAAATAAAACAAAGTGTTGGAAGAAATAAAACCTTCCAAAATTTGTTGAAAAACAAACAAGGACAAAAAACAAAAAGGGGGACCCATTTTGACCAAGGAAAAAGATGGGGTGGTTATGCAAGGCATAACAACTCTCTCACACATAAATTTATGGAAAATATGCAATTAAATTCCAAGATTAAGAGTTGTAGGTCTTAAATGTACAGAGAGCCATAAGGCTTACATGTATGTGGTGATGATATATTAACTCATCAAATTCAATTTGATATGTGTAATGTACTTATGATGTTGCCAAGTGGATCATAATACTTGGGGGGTTCATTAGGAAATAATATGGAGATAGATTTAAGAAATTCCCATTTTAAAGATGGTGATTATGAAAACTGAAATGGTCCCAAGAAAGTAGATCTATAAATATGCAATTGGAGGAAATTTTAAGGGTCCAAATTTTTGATCCCATTACACTTTGATGTAAGAGTGAGAATCAATCAAATAAGGATCATTTGCAATTTTTTTTGTTTTTGAAGAATTCCATTGTTTGCATGCATATGAAATTTGAGCGTTATGCTTAGTATTTATGAGTAATTTTGTGAGATTTGATAGATTCTAGGATATTACTTCTCTTTGTGGATGTTATATCCTATTGTGTTATATTCATTTTCTTCGGGATTGGGTAGAGTTGGAATCTAAACAGTTTATCCTTTGTTGCTAATATCTCAATCTTTGAGTTGTAGTATTGGTGACATTTCTATTTCAAATATTATTGCATGTGTTCTCAAGTTGATAGTTTGAAAGTTTATTTCAATCGCATTTGTATCATGGCTATGGAAAAATGTTAGTTTTCCTTTACTACTTTCTAGTTAAAAGTATACCCACTTTTCTAAATTCTAAAAAAATACAAAAACCTTATCTTACGAGGGATTTGTAGCTTAATCAAAATTCAAAGTAATATCACCAAATTAAATGGTGATATCTCCAACTATTTGTTGCTTATTTGTCTTTATTTTGGCCAAGGAGTCATATTAAGTTAATTTTAAGGAAGACAAATTTGTCAACCAACACACATGAGACCCAATGAGTTCATGTTCTTGGTTATATATTGTAATGCTTTTGGCTCTAAGATAAGATAATTTCTTAGAGATTAAAATCCCTTGACTCTAAGGGAGGAATATAAAATAGCTAGAAGTATAGAAAGCAACGAGAAAACCTCAAGTAGTTTTCCCAAAAGAAGGGAAGTAAGAATGCTTCAATATGATAGAATTCTAAAATATAAGAAACTTCCTATTGTACATATAGTGATTTTTTTGTTGACTACTAGCACTTCCTAACTACAACTATGTTGTATATTTGTACAAATTATGTACGACTCTAGAATTTTCATACAACTATACAAGATATACTATCTTCTTAGATTCTTCCAAGGCCTTCAAAAATGGGAAAATAAATTTGATCCTAGATATAGCCATGTTTTATATATGGATCCATAGGTTTTGGGATCTTTTGCACTCAATGGTGAAGTTTTTCTCTTTTCCGTGAGGTATCCAAAAAACCTCACTCTCAAAACCCCATAGAAGAAGCCTTGATAAAAAATTGAGTTGTGAAATTTTCATCAAACCCAAATCTACAACAACCTAAGTCTACAAACACACATGTGACCTTGAAAATTATTTCATTCTTTTCTTGCAAGCCCATGGATTCAACTATGCACAAGAATATACTCATACTAAGAGTTTCAAGGTTAATGAGATTTCCTCCAAACTCTAATACCACTTAAAAGGAAAATATTATAGTAATAAAAAATATTTCTACATAACTCTACAAGAGAAAAAGTATACAAACAAGTATTCAAAATCCACCATACAAAAGAATAGACAAATTTACCAATAGGATCTGACATAAGATATACCTTGGAGAACCCTCACCATGGAAAAACCAACCTCCAAAAGTACTCACATTCAATTCATTATTCATTACAATACACTTATAGAGCTTCCGTGACCTCTTCTAAAATATTAAGCTCCTCCAATGCATTATTCATGTGTTTCAACATAATGGGCAACCATGCAACCACACATCCCATGCCATGCTCCACATATGAACTGTATAATAGAGCTCAATACAAATGACAACCAACCTAACCACTAAGCATGTGCTTGTTTTTATAGAATCAAGCTCACACAAATACAATTGTGGTATTATTAAAACCATGTGTTTCAAAATCACAAGAGCACAAAACCATTGACTCCAAAATTTACTTTTTTGTAAGTTATGTTTTCTCAAAAATTAAATATTTCTCCAATGTGCAACCCATACATAAAATATCTAACCAATGTTGCAAATACAAGTTAACAAGTGATCTCAAATAAATATTAAATATGGCTAAACACATCTCCAAAGATACACCACAAAAAAATCTTTATTTTACATATTAATTTGTTTTTTCTTGTGCAAGGTGTACAACATCCTTTTACCTAACAAAGTTTACAATTACAATTTACTCCTCTAAGTCTAGGCATGTCATTAATAACAATGATACTCTACTTTTTTTCTTGTTTAATGAATATTTATCTACTCACACTAAAGATATGGGGACTACTAATAACTATAAATATCTTAAACACACCTCTCATCACATCACAAGGAGACAAGTTCTCCTAGATCAAACCTTAAAATATATAAAAAGTATTGAAGACAAGCAAGGGCCTTACTATGCAAATTTGTTACTCATTTTAAAATACTAAATTAAAATATGTTGATATTGATTGTCACTTCAATGCCTTACAAAAATGTCTTTAAATACTAGCACATAATACAAAATCACACAAACATGTGTTTAGTCACCTTTGGGTGGGAAAGGTATAGGGGATTCGTTGGCTAAATTTAAATTTTGGAATTTAAAAAGTAAGAGGACAAGTATGTGACTATGGGGTTGTCACCACAATTACATGAATGTCCCAAGGTGAGTGAACAATCAAATCCAAGTGGCTAATGACTATATGGAGGTAGGTGAATGTAAAGGTGTTATAAATGTAGGATATAGAAAAAAGGTATAGAAGTACACTTGTGTAAGGATTAAGTATTACTAAATGCATGAGAATAAGTGTGTATAGAAATGAATAAAGACTACTTAACTTTACTCGATATTATACCATTTGTCACCATATACACGTTCAAAAATATTTATTCAATATAAATACAAAACTAAATGAGAAATGACATGTATGACTAACTTCACTATTACACATATACAAATATATAATAATAAAACTTGTAAATGTGAGATATAGAAAAAAGTATAGAAGTACGCGTGTATAAGAATAAAGTATTACTAAATGCATGGGAATCAGTGTGTATAAAAATGAATAAAGACTACTTAACTTTACACAATATTATACTATTTGTCAACATATACACGTACAAAAATATTTATTCAATATAAATACAAAATTAAATGAAAAATAACATGTATGACTAACTTCACTATTACACAAAAAAGATATGGATTCGTGTAAACAGAAAAAAAAAAATATCTGTTTTACTTTTATTATTGGCTATGGGTCTAAATTCCAAAGAGATTTTCAACTATAAGAATCTCAAAGCATTTTATAAGGGAACGGAGTACATAGAATATTTCTATTGGTGTGGCGGCAAGCAAAATGCCATTTTGGAACTTTATAAAAAACTCTACATAAGTGACCACAATGAAGAAAATTTGGAATTTTCCGAGTCTCTAAATGAAAAAGTGCAAACAACATTTTTTCAAACTAAATGTGTATTAGGAAAGATTGGTCGACGAAATCCGAATAAAAAACTAAGTCTTGATATACCCGAGAATGATATTTTTTCATTACCGCACGATTTATTGGCTGCTGTGGATTACCCTATCAAAGTGCAATTTGGAACGGGTACACCCGATGATATAGATCATTGACAAAATCGATATATTCGTTCTGTAGCAGATTTATTACAAGAGCAATTCCGATTAGCTCTCTCTAATTTCAGAGAAGCAGTTGAAAAAATTCTATTATCTGCATCAACCAATCCTAAAAAGAGAATAACTAAGAAATTGGAAATGTTAATTCCATTAAGGGATACTTTTAAGTATGGTATCATGTCCCCTCATCATTTAGGTCACCCCTTAACCAGGCAATACCCAATAATTCATTTTCACGGGTAGTTCACGTTTTTCTCTTTGAAAAGAAGGCTCAACAACTTTTTCTGACTAGAATTGTGATTTTCACGGATATTTCACGTTTTTCTCTTTGAAAAGAAGGCTCAACAACCTCTTCTGACTAGAATTGTGATTGTAATTTCTTTTTATCTGGTTGTTTTGATCTTTTCCCAGTTCAAAGGTGTTTGTTGGGTTCTTTCAAAGACCACCGTTCATTAGAGGAATGGCTGCACAAACATCTAGCAAGAAAAAAGCAAGGAACATCATGTTCAGATATATATAAGAAGCAACAAGGCCAAAATCTGATTGTGAATGTAGATGCACATAAGAGTATGGATAAGAAGAGCAGAGTTCTAATAGTGGGGGGCACTGGTTATATAGGTAAAAGAATTGTGAAGGCCAGTATAGCACTTGGCCATCCTACTTATGTTTTGTTCAGACCAGAAGTGGTGTCTAACATTGACAAAGTGCAGATGCTGTTATCCTTCAAACAGCTTGGGGCCAAACTTGTTGAGGTAAAGCCAACAACTTTAAGTTTAGTGTAGATGGTATCAGATCCTGCTCTTTAACTTTGGAAGGTTTCCAATCCAATTACATGGTATTGTGCAGGGTTCATTGGATGACCACCAAAGGCTTGTGGATGCTCTGAAACAAGTCGATGTTGTCATCAGTGCTATTGCAGGAGGTGTGGCGCGCCACCATATACTTGAACAGCTCAAACTAGTGGAGGCCATCAAAGACGCTGGTAATATTAAGGTAAGAGGATTTCATTTATATCCAGACAAAAATGAGGTAGACAAAAGAACATAAAGATAATGGAAGAATTAAAGTCTAGTTAATGATATCACTGTTTTTAATATCAATGTTTGGGTTCATATTTTGTAATCCATCATCAAGATGGAAAAGAAAAATAAAATAAAATATTGATTTGTAGGAAGCCCATCTCCTTTCTCAAATGCACTGAGAGAACTGTAACAAAACAAAGTATAAAATAAAACCATAAAGTAATCTTGATCTGTAGGCTATGAGTTTTTTAATGGAGACTTTGAGCTCTCTCAGATATGAATTTTCCAGAGTAGACTGATTTTTTTTGGTGGGAGGGAGGGATGGTAGGGCCAGTTCTGCTATGATCTGTGACAGCAGAGACCGCACCTGTTCTTTGTGCGGGGGCGGGGGTTGAAATGTAAGGTGGGTCCATATAACATTTATTTCTTTGAAAATGGGCTTTGGTCCGTAGGCGGGGAAAGCATTTCCTCTAGTCAAAGTTTTAAAATTCAAGGGTTAAAAACTGAGTAGGTAACCAACCCACGGGAAAGGTAGCAAGTAATGGCTTTTTATTAAACCACTCTTTACAACAAGAAACGTTAGGTAGCCACCCCTTTTTTTTATGTGCCATTTTATTTTCTTTTATAAGGAAATTTTTAATTCTCTTTTTATGAATGGTTGCATTATGTGTTTTTTTTTGATGTGTCATTTTATTTTGTTTTATAAGGTAATTTTTAATTCTCTTTTATGAATGGTCGTATTATGTGAAGCATAATGTCTATAGAGAAGGGGTAGGGGAAGATTGTTATTTGTGTTATATTGTAATATTTGATATTTCTTTTTGAAAGTTAAGAGTTTGAAGTAGCTTTTGATATATCATTTCTTGTTGAAGCTAAGAATTTGATGAGACTTCCTTTCATATTTGTAAGTCAATTTTTTTATAGAGTTCTTGTTCATTTGGTTTATAAGAAGGTCAACTTCAAGATAACATAATACCAAAATATCAGTTTTATGTGTTGGTTAGGGCTTAGTTTTTCAAGCCTCCATGGTTGTGTGTTAGGGGAGTTTATTTTATTCCAATTGTGGCCTCATTTGAAAGCTCTAATATTGTGGCTCATGCAACAGTAGATGGTTCTAATTGTAAGGTCACTTGATCAACTCCTCATAATGCATGTAGGGTATGTGGTAACAATGACATGTTAACTGTAGATGTGGAAACCATAAATTTATAATAAATGTCTACTGTGTGGAACTAATGCTATTTTACTTACAATGTCAAATAATTTGCGGGTACCTCTATTATCGATAAGATATTTATTTGATTGACGATTCTATAAGCATTAACTTTAGTCTTAAGGGTGATCTTGCATTACAATGCTAGAATAAAAATATAAAGTAATAAGTTAGTTTAAAATTATTACTCAAGAACTCATATATGTTAAAATTTAGCTATCATGATATCAAGTGAATGAGAACATATGTTAAGATTGGTTAGTTTCATGTAACAATTAAATTATTATGTACTATTATAGGATGATAATTGTTTTGCCACGCTACTTAAGGGAAAAGTCAATAATTTAATAAAGTTGGAAAGAAAACTTTAGGAAAATCTGAAATTATATATCTAGCGTACATTTCCTTGCCTCTCTATAAAATACATCCCAAGCTATGTGAAATGAACACACACCTTTCATTTTTGAAAATGAATTTGCATTTTATATGTTTGCATATAGAAGTGTTTGTGTGCACAAATAGACATATGTATATATTGATAATATTAAATATCATTATATCTTAATATTAGTATTATTATAACAAAAAAATAAAATCAATATTATAATAAATAATATTATAATTAATATACATATTGTAGTTTTATTTATTTATTTAAAGAATATCCCAAGGATAAAATAAAATAAACATATTACTCTTTCATTAGTATTTTTATTATTTTAATAAAGCTGGCATAAGAAGATGCTAAGGGTGAGAAAACAGCTATGCAAACCATCAAAAGAAGGAAGTGGCACTGTTGAAAGAAAACTCAGTTTGCAAGTCTGCAAGTTAATGCATAGTAATTGTCATATGCGTTGGAAGTCTATATATGGGTGGCGTGAGCTTTGATTGTTGGACGGTATATAAGTGGCATGAGTTTTAATTGTTGGGTTCTTATTAAAGGAGAAATGGGATGAAAGAATTTACATTTTCTACAACAAAGGGGTGGTTGAAACTGAATGACACTTCATCTTTGATTGTGTGGCATATAGGATATTCGTATTCAGTTTGAAAATATTTTGGAGGAGGGTAGTTTGAATGGGCTTTTGAGGAGACAAGACTCCACAAAACAACGAGATTCTTGATCAAAATACACAATAGGAGATGCCACATCGAAAAGAACCTAAAATGTGTTAATGTTATGTTCTTTGGTCCCTTAAACCTCTTGCTCTCGTAAACGCCATTAAAATTCCTTCATTCATTCAATGCTGCTCGATTTTCTTCTACCTACAGTTGGACTACCTACAACTGGACGATTGGTGCCAAAAATCTGCTCATATCCAAATAATTAATGTTATCGCATTGGGTGTCGTGAGAGTTTTGAAGGTGGTGTTACTATTTATTTTTCCATGTGGTCTGCAGAATTTGTTCACACAGTGAAAGGGGTGCCATGCCTCCTGCCATTCCTCCTGTCCTCTCCTATTTAATGCTTGTACAGCAGGTCCATAAGGGAGCCCATTCTTCTAGATGTGGACAGAGATCGAATCACCACAAAAAATATTAGGAAGTGCAGGCCTGAAAGGGAGGGAGGATCATCCTTCAGACTTCATCATCAACTGGGTAAGAAATTAGGGAACATGCAAATCATATGCTCAGCTTTTATGCACCAGATAGAAGAGGCGAGAGAGAACAAGGGCAAAGTCGTGAGGTCTGGATTACACTTGCAATCTGCATCTTCTTGTAAGTTCCTTTTGTGGTTATATTATAGATCTTTGTGGTTATTCTGCTTTCTTAGTGTCCTTGAGAAGATACTATATTTAGGCATTTGACCAAATAGTCTCGCGCACTGTCTATATTTCCACATTTCACATACATGTCGACTAGGGCAGTTGTCTGTCTTTATCTCTCTATTCTTTTTTAGCTTAGACGATGTTCATACCCTGTTCTAAAGCTCCCATATTGGCATAGGCAGAAAGATTAATAACTGATCTCACTGTATTTAGTTTTGCACTTGTCTATTGCATTTGCGCGAAAGTTTCTATAGCACTTTTCAACAAGTATATTTTGTGCTTATCCTGTAATCATTGCATTCCACGAGGCGTCATCTCTTTAAGGCATTCTGTCAAACAGTTTGCGTGCCTTGTTTTGCTTCCAAACATTGCATGCATGTCTAAAGGCGCTATTGCATCTGCAACAACTGATAAAATTCTTATATTCCTTTATGCTTTGATGGTTATCCACACCTTACTCCTAAGCTCCCATTTTGGCGCAAGCAGAAGGGTGACAGCGAAGGCTGTGGAACTTGACATTACACCTGCCAATTGCACCTGCGTGTAAGTTCTTTGCCTTTCCACGATTTTATTATCCATTTCCTGCAAACAACAAATTCATGAGACAATATTTCCTTGAGGAATTTTGTCAAACAGTTTTGGTACCTTTTCTTTCTTCCACATTTTGCATGCCTCCTCTATACCTTCGTTTAGCAGGTAGCAACAGAATTGTTTGGATATGACATAAAAAAATCGTATCAGCTTTGGGGAAGATTTTGAAGAATAGTTAGCTCCTCCACTGCTCTTATGGCTTTTGAGATTTTAGGTTTTAGTTTGCAATCATAATTTTTCATGAAAGTTATGGTTCTAGGAAAATTAATCGAAGGAGAATTCATTATCAACAATTCACCGTCATGGAAAATTCACTAAGGGAAAATTCATCGTCAGCAATTCACCGTGGCAGAAAATTAACTGCAGTGTATTGCTGGCGGTGAATTTTACGTGTCGGTGAATTTTCCATGACAGTGAATTGCTGATGGTGAATTTTCCTTCGATAAATTGCTGATGATGAATTTACAGATGTTGAAAATTATATGTTAATCAGAAGTTTCATTTTAAAAGTACTATGATATTATCTTAATATTATATCATTGGATTCAAGTGAATCTCTGAGAAAATGCGTATGGATTTTGATGGCCAAGACTCATTTTCTTGAGTTTTTGTGAGCATACAATTCGTTTTACTTTATTATTGGATTCAAACGCAACTTTATCACCGCATACTTTTGTATGTCTATAGTAATAATTATACCAGCATTACACACCCCACGCTGTTATGGATTGGAAATCTTCCAGGTTCACATGACAATCAGTATAATGGACAGACTTAGGATTGTCCCATCATTTGTAAGTCTCCCACAATAGCAACTTCCAGCTAAAATTGTGGTTCGTGCATGCAAAATATATAGAGAGAGGCCTTACAAACATCAATAGTTCAGCATTTCATCCATTTATTAGCACTGTTCTGGTTTTCTACACAACTAGCTGGAAATAGGGTATGGACGACCAGTATTTCATAAGGATAGAGGAATTGTGTTGTTAAAATTTATAATCACAGACAATGCACGTAGGCTCTTTGTCAAAATAACTCATTGCAAATTGCAAAAACATAGACAGTACAAGTGAACTGTAGAATACAAAAAATGCTAACAAAAGTTTTACCAATTTCAGCTCTAAAATGCACGATTTTTTTTCTCTTTTAAAAATTGTTTAGTTTTATCTATTTGAACACGACAAAAGCTTATATTTACAAGACTATCCATGCATAAAAGTACGATGATAAACATATCTTGATCAAATGTTAATGCAATATTATCATCAAAGTATGAACAAAATATACCTAGCATTTAGATGGATGGATATATGCATAAAATATAATGTGTTTGTGGGTGGTGATCTTCTCAACAAAATGACATAATGTCATTTAGTCTTAAAAAATTTCTCCATAATATTTTTACTGTCGAGAAAAGCCTTAATGTTTTTGTTGCTTCTTTTTTAATTATGTTATCAGTTGTCTCTCTTTTTCTTATTTATAATTTTTGCAAATATTGCAAATTGTATAAACCTATGAACTAATAATTGTGAGATTTCACCAAGATATTTTGGATAGAATGCCAATAATAGTTGGGCAAGAAAGTTGAGCAATCATATGCCCTTGCAAGTTAGAAAAAATATGCAAAGAAAGCAAATTACATAGAAATGAATCCAACAATGATATATTTTCCCACAAAATGAGATGTACAAATTGGAGACAGGTAAGAAATTGTCACCCAAAGTAGTAGAGAAGATTGAGACTGGTGGCATGTTAACTTCCTCGAGACTAGCAAGAGGTGGCCAACTAACTCCACGAGACACACTAGATAAATCTCACTAACTACAATACCTAAGTAGTCTTAACTCCTTATGGAATTATCTATGTGATGCATGAGATAATTTATATACACTAACACCCCTCTTAAGCATAGCTTAGGTGGGCACAAAGAAATTGGGTCCCAACAACTAGGCCTCCCAAGTATAATGTAATCTCTCACAAAGTGGAAAAAGGGAGAAATCCCGGTGGGAAAAAACTCCCCCACAAAGGAGAAAAAATAAAGTAAAACAGACTAAAAATCCCTCCCAAAGATGATGTTATTGTTGAAGTAGGTCACACACAAAGAAGAGCTTGTAGATGAATGGAATTTCTCTTAGTAAAAGGCTTGGTGAAAATATCAACCTACTCTAATGATTGGAAAAAAACTAAGTTGATGATTTGACCATGAATAAGCTCCTGAATATAATTTGCATGTGAACCTCTAATGTGTTTGGTCCATTGGTGCTAGACTAGATTCACACATATTTAGATGGTGATGTGGTTGTCACAAAATATGATTGTGGGCTACCTGAATGGAATGCCAAACTTAGTCAGAATAACCTAAAACCAAATAGCCTTACTAGTTGCACCAACATCCCCATGTACTATGCCTTTATGGATGATAAAGAAATAACATTTTTCTATTTGCTAGACCAACTAAAATAACCATAATTTAGTGAGAAATTGTAACCCAAAGTGGACTTGCTATTTTGAGTATCACCAACCCAATTTGAATCTATGTATCTAACCAAGTCAACCTCTATGCCAACTCTATAATGAATTCCAAATCTGAGAGTATCCTGAAGGTAGTGAAGGATCCTCTTAGCTTCTTTAAATGGAAACTCATGAGGTTCCTATATGAATCTCAAGACCATGCCTAGTGCATATGAAATATTGGCCCTAGTATGAGTTAGATAGATGAGTCTGCCAAAAATTTGTCCATACAAGGTAGCATAAAGCAATAGTATAGTATAGTTAGCCTGAATCTTGATTCAAGATAGAAAGGGGTTAAAGATGACTTATAATTAGTTATGTGAAACCAAGCAAGTAAATCAAGAGTATACTTAGGTTGTGCAAGAGTGATCCTTGATCTAGACCATGAAATCTCAATGTCGAGGAAGTAATGTGGTAAACCCAATTCTATCATGTCAAATTTTCCTTGTAGAGTTTACTTGACTGTTGCAATAGTAAATTAAGAGCTCTCAATGATTAAAATATCATCAACATAAAGTACCACTATCAACAAAAAATCATCCTATCATAAGAGATATACATTAGGATTTGAATGATACCAAGTGAAACTTGAAGCTAGGAGGAAGGAATCCATCTTGGCGTACTAAGCCCGAGGGGCCTATTTGAGGCCATAAAGGGATTACCATAATTTTACAAAATAAGGATGAATCGTGATCTTCCTCAAGGTCTTCATGAAGAAAGGCACTCTTTACATCCATCTTGTGCACATCACAACCATGTGTTGCAGAAATAATAAGAGTAAATAAAACTGAAGTCATTTTTGTCATAGGTGCAAAGGTCTCTGTGTAGTCAATGCACACAACTTGTAAAAAACCTTTCGCAACCAGATGTGCCTTGTAATTATCAATTGGCCAATATACACAAATATTTATATGATATATCCACCTACATTGAATCACATCCGTTCCCTTAGGAAGTGGAGTCAAGTACCAAGTGAGATTTCTAAATAAGGAATCATATTCCTCATGCATAACACTATCCCATATAGGTATGCTTGATGTCTCTCAAAATTTATATGAATTTCAGGTTGAGGCAAATAAATCATATGTCCCACTCTGATAGTTTAACCATGAATGCCTACCATCGACTAGATTCCCTACCCAATTACCTTGACACTCTAAAGTTTCTATCTTGCAAAAAGAATATAATAAGTGGGCGAGTTAGGTGCTAAAATATCATCCTCCAAATCATGTCTAAAAGTGGATGAATATGATGCTCCAATAATCTACTCTAGATGGTTTGATTGGTTAGAAGAATTGTCAAAATGAATTGAGTCCACAATAGAAGGATAAATGTCAAGTGTCGAGTTGGTAGGACTCTCGTAAAACTTAACACTTCTCTTGAAATTAACAACTCAGGTGTGGTTGGGTGAAGTTGTCAATAACCTTTGAACAACTCAGGCATGGTCGAGTGGAGTTATCAATAACCTTTTACACCATCTAGATAGCCTACACATATGCAAGGCTTGAATTGAGGTTTCATTGCCTTATAATCATATTTTAGTATGCATGCCATGGTTGGAGATTTGAAGACCCTAAAGTGCTCAATTGATGGTTTCCTACTTGTTCAAGGTTCAAAAGGAGCAATTCCCTTCAATACATTGTGCAGAACTTGATTATGAATATAACAAGCATTGTTGATTGCTTTTGACCAATATTTTTGTGTAAGGCCCTTGGAGTGTATCATGTAGTTATCCATCTCTTTTAATGATCTATTCTTACATTATATGCAACATCATTTTTTGGGGAGTATAGGGAAATATGCATTGCAAGTCTATCCCCTCCGTTGTATAAAAATTCTCAAAATCATTGTTGACACCCTCACCCTCATTATCACTTTAAAGAACCTTGATGAGTTTCCTCAAGACTATTTTTTAGCAAGAGCCTTGAAGTCTTGAAAGTTGTTGAAGAATTAATTTTTTTGTAGAAGGAAGTAGACCCATGTGTATCTAGATAAGTCATTTATGAAAGTGAGAACATACTTTGCCTTAGTGAAATATGGATGGGGAAATGCACCTAATTCATCACTATGAAAAAGTTCCAAAACCTATGTAGCCCTCCATGATTTTCCTTTGTCAAATTTCTCTTCAAGATACTTCCCAAGGGTGCAATCCTCACAAATAACTTTAAATAATATAACTATAGGCTGCAACCTTGTTATCATATCCTACTAACTTAGTTTCTCAAGGTAGTGGTAGTTAAGGTTACCAAACCGCTCATGCTATAATTTTCTAACTTCATATGAATTCAAGAAATGCTATAAGATAAACATCGGGTGTAAAATGAGAGAAGGTGTATATTTTGGCTTGGTGATTTTCCCTTACCAAAGCTAACAAATTTTTCTTGTGTAACTCTCTATTTTCCAATGAGTCTAGAGAAAAGTGAACTATAATTCCCTTCCTTATGTGCGCAATCTAATACACTAATAGGAGATTAGCTAAAAGTGAAGGTACACTTAGAACATTTGTGAATGTTCCACCTTCAATTTTAACATACCCTCTCCTAGCAACTATTGCTAGAGTGTCATCACTTAAAGTCATATAATACATACTATAAAGATTTAAGTAAGAAAAATTAATCTATGAAGAACCCATGTGGTGTGAGGCACCTGGGTCAATGATCCAAGACAAAGTTGATGATGATGTAGTTCCAACTAGAGATTTTCCATTAGATTTCTCTTTACCTTTTTCCTTTCGCTTAGTAGATTCTTGAGTTGATGAATATTGTTTGATAGATTTAGGTACCCCTATGGTGTGCTTCTCAAGAAGATGTGAGAGGTGGTCAATTGTATTCTTCATACATTTATGCTCATCATGCCCAAGTTTTTTACAATAAGAATAATTATCTTTTTCTTACTTAGGTTTCCCTTGGTTTGAAAAATTTTCAATGTTGGTTTTAGAGGATTCAGATTTTTGGTCTTTCTTAGTTTCCTTGTCATTCTAAGTGTTTAGTTTTTGCCTTTTGTTGTTTGAATCCTATTGTTTCCCATTTATAGAAATGAGCGCTTGAGGTTTTGATGGCTTCAATAGGCCCATCTATATTAACTTATACTACTCCCTAGTCAAGTCAACAATGAATTTATCTAGAGAGGGTATTTTCCTCGCAGATCCAAGAGCACTTTTAGTGGAGTAGAAGGTAGACACAAGCATATAATAATCAAAACCTAATTTGGAGAGTATAGAAATAACTAGGTGTTCCTCTTTTCTCTATTACACATTCTTTCAAATACAACCTCCATGGTTTGAGTTTAGTGAAGAAATATTCTAGGGTATCAAAAGAAATGGGGCTCAAACTTATAAGCTCATTCTACAACTCATGAATTTTCATTTCATCCTTCTTCCAAAATATTTTTCTAAAGCAAGCCAAACTTCATTGGGTGTGTTCAAGGCTTCTTTCTACATGAAAGAGAAGTTCAAGAGACATTAAAATAGAAAAAATTGAAGTCTTGATCACATTTGTTAAATCATTTTTATTTAGCTTCCTCAATAGTAGGTTCTTTCTTGGTGCCCATTGTTACCCTATACAACCCTTTTTTCTTTAGCACAATTTATAATTTTAATTTCCAATCATTATAATTAAAGGGTACGTTAAAGGTGTGATAATCTAATCTAAATTCATTATTTATAGAAAGGATGTAAAAATAAAATGCTAAAGGAAATGCAAAAGTACACATGATATAACACAAAACACCCCCTTGATTCAATACTGTGATAACCCTACATATTTAGGAACTTTATGTGATTAGTGCATAGGCATGTCCAATGAAATGAAAAAAACACTTTATAATTTTAGTGTGATAATATTCTCAATAGATTGGGCATAAGAAAATATCCACTTTTGCAAAAAGATAGATCTCGATTCTAAGTTGCCTATCAAAATTTACAATTCTTTTATTATTTTCCTTTATTGCCTCTTTGATTTCCATTTACAATTTAAAAATTTCCTTTTAAATATAAATTAGAGAGGGGGCTGAAGTTTATCCCTCACTAGTAGCCAACCTAAGATTTTAACCCTTGTATGACCCTATCATATGACCAGGGGCTAACTTTTTGATGGCTCTCAACCTCTCCTTTGTTGGATCAACCTTCTTAATAAACTTGACCTCTTCTTTGTTGGTCACCCTCACACACATGTTTCAACATTGGTCTCTTTTTAGGTTTCCATAGAATCTACACCCGTCGCCTCTTCACACACAGAGCAAAGATGGGTCTCTACACTAGTTTGGGCATAAAATACCCTCTATTGTTGTGTTTGTGAGGGTATATTGTCCTAAACATGCCAATGTGAATGTAGATTGACCTCAATATGGCCCAATAGATATGCATGACCTTTCCAGCATGACCTCTAGAAACTATGCCTTTGTGCAATGCTTCAAAGAGCATAATACACAACAAAATTTGCATGCAACTAGTGTTTTCAATAAATAAACTTAACAATCGATATCAGACCAACAACCAAAATCTAAATCATCTTGAATACCATATGAGATTTTTCCAAGATCCTTTGGACAAATTGCTAGTACCGGTTGGGAATGAAAGTTGAGCAATCACATGCCTTTGCAAGTTAGAAAACATAGAATATGCAAAAGAAACAAATTACTCATAAATGAATCCAATAATGATATATTTACCCATGAAATGAGATGTACAAATAGGAGACAAGGAATAAACTTCCACCTAGAATAATGGAGAAGAATTAGACTTGTGTTGAGTAAACTTCCTCAAGACTAGCAAGAGGCAGCGAGCTAACTCCATGAAATTCACCAGATAGCTCTCACTAACTACAACATCTAAATAGGCTTAATGCCATGTGGAATTATCCATGTGATGCATGAGATATATACACTAACAATAATCTCAAGCATTGTTCCAAACCAAGAGACCCTATTTATTGAAGCATAACAAATATTCATGAAAAAATTAACAATTAGTTAAAAAATAAGGATTGTATTTTTTGTGGAAGTCCCAAACAAAGTGGAAGCAACACAATGAGCACAATTTCTAAACTTAAAGAATCATCAACAAGAAGAGTAATAGATTTCAATCCATGCAACATCCTCAAACCCATGCATGATAGATATTTGTTATTATATCCACCAATAATTTCATGATCATTTAGTTTAGTTGGATTTTCTTGCTATATGTAAATTAATGATGTCAAACATTATGACATATTGACATCATCATCCCAAGTAACCCTCAACCCATGATTATATCAT
The DNA here is from genome assembly GCA_007115665.2 of Sequoiadendron giganteum. NCBI lineage: Eukaryota > Viridiplantae > Streptophyta > Pinopsida > Cupressales > Cupressaceae > Sequoiadendron > Sequoiadendron giganteum. Next base: position 249,089,603 of record CM021103.1, read on the forward strand.
TGTGATGTCATCTTTTTTTTTAGATTTCATTGTTAGAGCTATTTATTTGAACTAGATGTCAAAACATTATGAAATCATAGGTTTGATTCAAATGAGATTTTTTGCAAGATCGGTTGGGATTTAAATTCCCACACAAGGAAAGTTTATAGAAGAGTAAGCCTCATTTGGATAACTGATTTAAAACACCATTAAGAGGTCGGTTCACTTGAAAAGCGTTGTAGCTTGAATAGTAAAATAAACAAAGGAACTTTGTAATTGTGTACCTAACTGCATGTGATTGATTACAAATTAGTTTACATGGATTTTCTAAGATTAAAAGGTAGAATTGCAAGTTCTTTTTTCACCAAATTCATTTTGAAAAGATCTAAGAGAATTTTGAGAGCCGAAAAGAAAGAGGAGTACACTTTCACCAGAAAGAATTTGAATAATTGTAAGAATATATTCTCGCTGCTAAAAGTTTAAAAGGAATACGTGACACTAGAACTCAAAACATACTCATCGCATTCATATCTACTAGAGGTTTGAATCTATCCAAGAATATATGTACTCAAAAGACCCTAGTTCAAATTACAATCTCCTTTATAAGAATATCAGACTATGAGTTGATAAAGTAAAGCTTTTGAAATTGATGAATTAAGGAAATAGGAAATAGGATTGTACAATGTCAACCATAAAAATCGAAGAAACCCTAGTCCAATTTAATAATCAAAGCTTGTGAAATCCTAGCCAAAATTGATAATTGAAAATTGAAACTATAAAATGATTCAAATTAATAGAATTAGAGAAGAATGTTGGATAAATATGAATTCAAAACTCAATAGAAGGAACAAATTTTGCTTTTAATTTTAAAACAACATTCAATTTATGTATTTAAGATACAATTCAGTTGGGGCAGGAGGTCTAGTTCAATTGGCTAAAGCATCTTGTTGCAGGCAAGAGGTCACAAAGGTCTAGTCTTCCTTGTCCTCGTGGTACTAGAGGGCGTGTTGCACCAAAGTTGTTGATCACGTGAAAAAAAATTACTAGGAGTTTACCCAATTCCTGCAGTCTAAAAAAAAATATGCAATTCAATTAATTCCTTACAAATATTTTATAAATTGATCTTATATCTTGATTCTAGCACCATAAATGCCTTTTGTTGAAAATTATGTACAAGAAACTTTTGAGTGATTTTGTAATTCAATACTTGAAAATAGAAGCCTTGGGATAATTATATTCTATTATAGAATATAATTTTCTTTTCAAAGAGAGGTAAAACTTTAAATTTTATCTGATTTGATCTGGAAAAATGTCAACACTATATTTGAAAGATTATATGCAACACTTGATGTTGTGTCATTTTTTTTAGTGTTGGCCTACTCTTGAGTGAATGGTTCACCTATTCCCTAAATCACATTGCCCATTTGGTCTCCAATGAAAGATTCCAATTCAAAATCTTTCATGGTTTGAAGAAATAAAATAGTTTTTAAGACGCAAAGTTCCTTGAAAGGATATCTCATAAAATTAATTAGGTGAGGGTGGAGATCTCAAGAACAAGTACATTGATGTGGCATATAGAATGGAGTGGACTATTAATACATAGGTCGTATGGAATTTGAAATCAAATTTATATATCATAAAATCAACCATCAACCATCAACTATCAAAAACAACAAATAAAACCAAACACATCCCAAATTTCTTTATTATTTACAAATTTATTAGTCTTAATATTTAATTCAAATCTAATCATAATTTATTGTTTTACATGAATGAATTAAGTTCTAACTTAATGGAAGATATATTTATTTCCTCACTATTGCATAAACTTCACACATATAAATACCTAATATTCATAGATAACCATTCAATTTTAAACTATAGAACCGATATCTTAATTGTTTGTTAAAAGGTAAAAATATAATATTAATTATTGAAATTACATTACAATTAAATGTTTAATATTAAAATTAAGTAAGATATAGATGATTTTATTTATAACGTTTAAATGTCAAACCTTAAACTTAAAGCTAAAGGTCATGTAAAATGTTTTGTTTTTAGATTGGTTTTATTTGATGGGCCTTAAAAAATTTAGGCCTTTTTATTGTACAATTATTTTTTATTTTATTTTTAACATTTGATTAATCAATTAAGTCTATAATAAAAAGAGAATAGTTAAAATAATTGTGTTAATGTATCTCCTAACGATCATATGATGTTGCGATTGGTAAAAAATATAGAGATTTCTTCCATCCGAGTTTGGCATGGATCCGGATCTTATGGAGCATGCATTACAACCTGGTAACATTACATTTATTGATAAGAGAAAGGTTCGACGTGCCATCGAAGCAGCATCCATTCCTCACACATATGTGTCTTCAAATATGTTTGCTGGTTACTTTGCTGGAAGTTTAGCTCAACTTGATGGTTGCATGATGCCTCCTCGAGATAATGTTCTCATACATGGAGATGGAAATGTTAAAGGTAATGTCTCTACTTGAATGCCGTATAAAAAAGATTGTAATGGAGGTACATATTTATTTTTCTTATATATTATATTTACAGGCGTTTGGGTGGATGAAGATGATGTTGGAACATACACAATCAAATCAATTGATGATCCGCGTACCCTTAACAAGACTATATATATTAGGCCACCTATGAACATCCTTTCGCAGAAGGAGGTTATTGAAATATGGGAGAGATTGTCAGGACAAAACTTGGATAAAAGATACATTTCTTCCCAAGACTATCTTACAGATATGCAAGGTAATTTTTTTATTTTTATATAAGTTATATAGCATCTTTTTAACAAATTAAAATAAATAAATAAATTTTTGCAATGATGTAAGAATCTTTCTCTTAACTGAAATCATAAAATATAGTTCAAAGTATAAAGCATGTACATGTAAGTTATTTTTAATTTTTACAATCCACATTATTTATATAATTGTTTTTGGTTTTTTTAACTAATATACGTATATTACTTTATAAATGCTAGAAATTCTTTGCATGTGTTCCTGTAAACTAAAAATAAGTTATTTTAAAAAATAATCTATTTTTAGTTTAGAAGGGTGTTATTCTAGTGTATAATCTAAATTGAAGTAATAATAAAATATTTAAATATATTTTAGATTATCAATAAAAAAAATTGAGAAGAGGATGAAGTTGATTATAGGAAGTAAATATAAGAGGGAAGGGATAATAATAGTGTATTCTTGAAATTAGTGTTTAGTCAAGATTTTAGATTTTTTTTTTAGTTTAGGATTAGGAATTGGGTATTTGATTTCTATTTTTTCTACATCTTCAATGCCTGTCTATTAGATGTCATCACACATTATTTGATCATTTATCTATAGAAGTATTTGGCATGAGTAAAATCATGTCCTTTATAAACCTACAATCCTATTACCTATGTAACACAAATTGACTATCTAGATTAGGGGTGTTGCCACAATAATGGGTTACACTTTCTAGGACATCCTATTTTTTGTTAAAATCACATATTTTTAGAAAATACTTCCATTCAAAGGATTTTAAATGAAGAGGGTTTGATCAAACCCCCTTGGATAGAAACCTGCTAGTTTTAAACCATGCCTATAATGGAGTCTCCTCTACACCTATCAAAATGTTGATAAAAAATGCTTTTGATTTACCTTTTGGGGGATCAAATGAATTCATTTAAAATTTATGTCTTGTAAGTATGTATTTCTTATTATAAGTTTCCCAAAAGTATAATTTTAAATATATTTAATTTGTTTATTATATTTATTTTTTATTTTTTGTGAATGTAGGTTTTTCACCAAAAATCAAGCTCTCTATTTTGCACATGTGGGAAAATAGTAGATTAGAAAAAAAATCTGAAAAATATCTATGATCTTAGTATTGATGTCCTTGATTCAACAAAAAAAAGAGTTTTGATACATAATTTTTTTTTTGTGTTATACAATAAATATATGTCTAAATTGTAATTAGTTTTACTTCAAAATTTAATTAAGAAAAAAACTTCAATAAAACACTATGAAACCAAATGAAGGAGCTAGATATTGTAGTTACAAATCTAAATTTGAAAAAATTATAATTTTATCCTTCATAGAAAAAGTTGTGTTATACAATAAACATCATTCTTTAAAAATGTTCTTTACTGTTAGAAACTAGTTATCAAAGGAGATGGAAAAATAAATGCAATTGATTCCAAATTTAAAAAATATATATATTTAGAATCTACAAACAAAATGTCACAAATCACTAGTATGCATCATCTTCAAATTCCTCATGGTTTAGTAGTTATAGGTTTAAAAGTGAAGATTTCTAGTTAAAAAAATTCAATTCAATGTCAAGTTTGGCCAAAAAGTGTAACCCACTATTGTGGGATCACCCTTAGGTGGTGTCATAGTGACCTTTAGGGACTTGATGCACCATGTTGCAGAAGTTCTAACATATCCCTTATACCCTAGTCATGACCTATAAATAAATTTTATAAATTAGAGGTAGAGGTAGAGTTAGTAAGGTACACCAATAGAGTTTCTCAAACCTACGACTCCTACTATGCTCTTGGTTGTGATTAGAATATTTATTCTTTGTGTGTAATTAGATGCTTTGTCCATGTTCATTTCATTATTCTATTTATTAAATAACATATGATTGTTTATGGTCATTTGATTTTAAAATAAGACACATGCAAATTGAAGTAGGAAAGTATGAGTCAAAACATTAAAAAAAATAGATTTGAATGTTTAGGACATGACCACATGTCTTATAATGACCAAAATTTAGTAAACACAAATAGTGTAAAACAAGGATAAAATTGTCATGTTAACAACTGTAACACTAATAGCGAAGCAATAGACATTCACACAAGTTATTTATTGCACAAGACTACACTACACACAAACATTTTATACACATAGAAGATACACAAATAGATAGATGTTGTCATTTCCATCTAAAAAGGATAACACAAATCTCAATTAACACTACCACACAACTGAAAAATCACTCAAGTAGAACAACTTAACATAAGTGTAATATGAAGGGGAAAAGTGTAAAGAATGCAATTTTTTTTACTAGCATTTTTCATAATTAAAATGAAGTAAATTCAACAAGCTATAACTTTTCTCTTTTTAATAAAGGAAATGAAAAGATTCATAAACTATCGTTTCATAATTAGTTCACATATGTAATTCATGTTTTAGTGCACAAGCATAAAAGAGATAACAAAACATAATACACATGTTGATAGTTCATTCTTTATTTCAAGTATAGATACAACAAAATAATCATGAAACATGAAGGGTGACATGCATCTTTATAACATCAAGGAGGGTCATTTTTTTATTAAAACAAGAAAGTGTTACAAAGCAAGGGCATTAAATAGCCCTGTCAAGTTCTATCAAGTGATCCAACTATTGAGACAAATCCAGGGGTAGTTGACCCCGATCCACCAAATTCCAATCATGAATATGATCAAAATCCCATTTAGCCAAACAATCAACAACACCATTCCATTCTCTAAGAATATGAGTGAAAGTAATATACTCCAGAGAAGCACAGAGAGTGATAATTTGTTCCACAATCAAATCCAACTGCTAGCTCACATCATCTAATTGTCGCCTATTCAACAAGTTCACCACAACTTGGGAGTCAGACTCACATATGATCCTGCACCATCCCAATTGATTGCCCTGCTCCATAGCCAATAAAATGGCCTGAGCCTCCATTAAATTATTAGTATAAAGACCCTTATAAACAAAGAAGATAAACTGAACATCTCCAAAGCTATCCCAACCAACACCACCAATGCCAACATGACTCGAATTTCCTCGAGAAGAGCCATCCGAGTTGATTTCTAGGACTCCTTGAGGAGGGGACCATCTTCCCTCCATATTCACCTTCGGGGTAGGATGTCTACATCTGTTGTGCATGAGCTGTCGTTGTGGAGGAGGAAGATGAAGATGATTACAACAACTAACATCACAAGGGCCCATCGACACAATCAGATCACACTTAGCCACAATAGTTTCCCCCAAAGAATGCAAAAATTTCCACCACAAGTGAGGGGCCCACAACAACGCATCTTGAAAAATCCGCCTATTCCTCTCCAACCACAGGTTCCAAATAATAAAGGATGGGCCAAGAGCCCAAGAATCTTGAAGAAAGGAGGTAGTGGCATGCATCTTTATGTTGTACACACTACACTTCAAGATTGTTGCAAGGTCACTACAAATTTGTTGTAGGTCTACAACAAAAAAACTTAGGTTTATTACAAATCCACTACAAAAAATAATGAGTCAAAAATTAAAATTAAAAATTAAAAAAACATTAAATTATCGTTTATAAATAAAGGATAATATGAAAGAATTATATTTATTTAATAAATTTCACTCTTTATTATTATTATTATATTATTTTTATTAAATTATAACAATTATCTTTTTTATAATATAACTAACTTTAATTAATACATTAAAAAATAATAATTAAATAAACATAAATAAATTATAGGTGTGTATGTGTGTGTGCCATAATAGTATGTGTTTTATGACTCAAATTAATACCTTTAAGTTAATAGACATTTTCATTTGTTCTTCTTGTCAACCTTTAAGCTGATCACACTCTTTACTCAAATAAGATAAAATTAATATCTCATTAGTAGGCTTGTCATTGATTCTTCCAACTATGTAAAGAGGGCCACTGGGTACATGTAACATCCTGTTACGTAACCCCGAAGGTTAAGAGCCAAAAGAGGACAAGATATTTTTTTTTAAAACATGAAGAATAACCTACACATAAAGCAATTGTTGATACAATATATCGACACATACATGTCCAAGTGTGGCCAAATGCACATCCTAGAGGAGAAGACGGATTCACCCTCCAAAGAAAATTTGAACTGGAGAAAACATGATAGCTCCAAAAATTTTGCTCTGAGGCTTCTTACTCTGGAACTTTTTGGTGTTACATCACAAAACAACATACAAAAAGCTCTGATGTGCCAAAACTTTTACAACAACAACACAAAACAACAAACAAAAAGTTGCATTGCATTAGAATTTTTACAACAACAACAGATAACAACAAATAGAAAGTTGCGTTGCATCAGAACTTTTTTAGTCTATTGCATGAAGGAAATACACAAACATAGCTTTTAGTTTGCATGAAAACTTTTGAAAGATAATCCATAATGATCATCATAATACAAGCGAGTCTGATACCAACATCGGAACCTGTAAGCCAAATATAAAACATCACATTTCTTCTCATTAAATTATATGATTACATCTTCTCTCCCAAGAGAGTACAATGTGCATAAAGGAATATACATGAGTACAATGGCATTGCCATGAATATGATACATCAATTGATAAGGTAAGTACAAGAGAGAGGATGTCTTTAACTAGTGCTCCAATAACCTATACATCGGTCCCCAATGGCGGTGGCAATGCCTCCCGACAATGTGGACTCAAAAGAGACCACCCCACCATGCTTGGAGGTAGTCATAAGGCCCAAACGGAAGTAACAAGACAAGGGTAAAATATGGCCAATACTCACATCAGACATGAAGAAAACACATAATACAATGCAAAAGGTCAATGTCACAACATGGAGATGCTCATCCAATAACATGTAGGATACTACTCACGACTACTAAGGTATGAGGTACTAGAGTGCAGATCGGGTGGAATGTCATCATGCGTGCTCGAAGGGATGACACCACATGGAATAAAGTACACCTCTCATACGGACAAGGAGATTCAATCATGCTTGAATCAATGCCCTACAGACGGATAACTCAACGCCCCGCAGAAGGATAGGTCTTCTCGAGTGCATCCTTAGCCTTTACAAATGCTCAAGGCCATGCACAAGGACTCATTATCTTATTAGTTTTTTACCCCATTATTTTTATTTAGTTATCACATGTTTACAACTCTGCTACTATTTCCCTTGGTAGCCACTTGCAGGCCCCAAACCCATAGAGAGCCACTCCAAAAGACCACTCTAATTACCTAGACCTAAGCTCATCTCATTTAACCAAACGAGGAATCCATAGAAAATATGAAACAATGAAAAAGCCACTAAAACCCATCATTAAAACCATTTAAAACAGCCAAGCAAACGTTGTTATTAAGTCATTTAAACAGCTAATCACATCCATTAACAAATAGATCAAATACCATTTGAACATTCACCATTAACTTAATAAAAAAAAAACAATCATATAGTTAGTATTAACCTCATTAAATCATCCCACAAAACCACTTTTAAATCAATTAAAAACTACTACACGACTGTAGCACATAACAAGGTTCCAGTTGCTGCTCAAAGGAATGACAAAGGCATAAAAATTTCATAAAAATTCAAAGTTCTCAGATCTAAAATTGGAGCTTGACCCAGTTCAGATTTTGATGTTTCCAATTGGGTTCCACCTTTGGTTTTTAAGTTTATGACTAGAAATAAGGTGTTGTTCTTAAAAATGCGTTTTTAGCCAAACTGGGTAAAAACATGAAAAATGAAAGTGCCCGAATTTTTAATTGAACAATGACCCAATTGAGATATGGGCGTTTCCACATGGAATCCATCTTTATTTTATGTTTATAATAGCTGGTTAAAAAAGAAGCAATAAAAAATGTGTTTTACCAGGTAGACACAAATTTTGACCAAAAATGAAAGTGTTTAGAATTGAATTCTAACTTCGACCCAGTTGAGATATGGGCATTTCAACATGGAATGCACATTTAGTTTGTGTTTATAATATGTGGATAAAGATCAACATTACAAAAAACATGTTTTCACAAGCTGGGCGAAAACATGAAAAATGAAAGTGCCCAAAAATCTATTTTGCCAACAACCCATTTCAGATTTGACTGTTTCAAAATGAATTCCACAATTGGATTTGAGTTTAAAATAGGAGGTTTGAACATATTTGGAAAAGTCTCAGATTTCCCCTAAAAAGAAAGTGATAACTAGGCTGAAAAGAAATCTCAAAGCCAAAATGCCATAACAACACCCAGAGCAGCCAAGACTCCCAAAAAATTTAAACACACACATACATTTCTAACTCAAAAATTCAAGAAAGACACAGAAGAATACATTTAATTCTACCCAAATTGAAATGAAGAAATGCTCTACTTGCAAGACACGACTAGATTCCAAAATAGAGTAGCAAAACAACAATGCTACACTAAACACCAAGGTCCACAACCCACAAAAAATCCTTCTAATAAAACCAGGTCTTCCTACCCAGCTTCCATTCCCAGCTGTGAGGTTTTTCTCCCTCACCCAAATCAGATTTTTTTGTTTTTTTTTTCCCTTTTTTTTCCCTCCTCCAAAATGGTTAAAAACAAAGTACATATATCAATGACAAAGCTGCCCATTTTATTTTTAACTAAACTCAAAAACAAATTACATTTAAAATAACACTTTAAAATCAGTACAATATGAAAGCTTTTTTCCATTTTATAAACTCTCAAAACAATATATGAAATAAAACATTTAATTAAATAAACTATTAAAGCTCTCCAAATCGATTAATTAAAATCACTAAATATACAACATTATTTATTTCACACAGAGATAATAATTTAAATCCAATCATTAAAATGCACAAATCTCCCCAAATAAGATTTAAATAAGACTATAAGAGCTCACAAAAATGATTAATTAAATCATTTAAAATTACTAAATGAAATATATCATTCCCTCGTAATGATCAATAAAAATCACTTAAAATAACATATTTAAAACCTCATGGATATAACAATTCAAATCTCCAACCAATTAAACACTATAAAATACCATATTTGAAACCACAAAAAAATGCCAATGAAACCACATCATAACACCAACAACCAAAATATATAGCCACATAAAAGATTAACGTAAACCATGACAAAATACCTTAACAAGACATACAGGTAAACCACATACGACCATAAGGTAATCCGGACGTTACCGTTAGGTAACCAGATGGTAAGACAACAACAGAAAACACTACACTAACAAGGTATAGTGAGCTAGGGTAGGGGACGTTTGGTCTGTGACTACCTCCAATAACCACCATCAGGGAATACAAGTACGCTCAGGCCTGTGAATCTAGACAGATTTGATACTCTATACCTGCATCACTCCAATCGCGCATCAAAGTACATGTGCATATAACATATATCATATAGTCGAAGCAACATCAATCATCAGGAAGAGGGTCATGATATCATAAGCCTCTCGGATATGAGCGTTACGACATCATTCCTTTCCTGTCCATAATCATACAAAAGCAATGATAATAGTATATAAACATATAAACATGTAATCTGACATAATAACTAATCATGATAACCTTTCCCATAATCATCAATATCTAATCTCATTATGATAACATTTATCATTTAGAATACAAAATCAAAATCAAAATGCTATCTTACCCAAGTTGGGATTAGAGAGGTGTTACAGTGCATGTTTGATTATGTCATGTTGTGAGAAAGCAATGTCAAGCAACATTTTGGTTAGGCCTTTATGAGATTGAACTTCAATAAGTCCAATCATATTGTCCATTTTTTCATGATTTCATTATTTTTGTCAACATTCATCACATCATTCTTTGTTTCACTAGCTTTGACAAAGGAAATGTTATGATTTGGCATAAGATTAGTAAAGATTTGCAAATTTTGATTGTAGCCTTATTACCTTGATCATTAACACTACCAATTTGAATATGATTAAAATCAATGAGGTCTTGCACAATATTTTTAAGATGCTTGCAATATTTTGTATCATATCCATTTTGTTGGTGAAAATGGCAATAGGAATTTTTTCTATAGTTAGAAGGTAAAGGCTTAGTAGGATTAGGAGCTCTAACAAGAGGTAAGGAAATTAGTTTCTGGTTTAAGAGCTACAACATGATATTATGAAGAGTATCAGGTAGAGGGGAGAATTGTCTATTTCTATCTCCAAATGCCTATGGATTTATCGTCTTTATAATAGCCACTTGGTTATCAACATGTTGAGTTGGTTGAGGGGGATTAAGTGGTAATAAACCCTTATTTTGTTTCTTAAAAGGTTGATAGTTGTTATGAGGCATGGATTCAGATTTTTTGGGATGGCTAGAGGGAGTTTTCACTTCACAACTACTAACTAAATCTTGGTAATCATGAAGGGCAATACACAACTATGTGAAGGAGGGAAATTTCAGCATCTCAAGTTTAGTTTGGATTTTTTTTTTGCAAATTGGTAATAAACATTCTTTGAAGGTCAACATCGGGAATCTTAATGTTTATTTGTGAGTAAATCAATTGGTATCATGCTATGAAACCAATGACCTTTTCATCATCCTTTTGTTTGCATGTCATTAAATCAACTAAGGTCATCTTAGGACCCATATGTATTTGGAAGTGATTGTAGAGAGTAAGTTATAGTTTCAAATTTATATGGCTTTTTAGATTTTGGTTTCAGACAATAAGTTACAGTTTCAGATTTCTATAAAATGAGCTCTAAATGCAAGCAAAAATAGTGCTAAATGACAAACAAAATACCTAATTTGAGATACAATTTTGATTCAATTTTTTAATGTAAATGACTGATGATGTAATGTTATGTGAACACTATGCAAAATGATTGAGATTTTTGAATTTTCCAAATTTTAAAGAATGGAAAAATGCAAACCTCAAACCCTAAATGAGATGCAAACTAATGCAAGTGAGCAAAATACTAAATGAGATGCAAATCAATGCATTGGAATGCAAATGAATGCAAAACCTAGATCTAGGGTTGAAAATGGACTCCAAAATTAGCAAGTTATGATGCTCAAAAGTTAAGTTCACCAAAATGAAATGGAGAAAAATAGGTTGGGTGATTAAATATATGTGATTTGGTAATAAGGGGGGGGCTATTTTCCTTTCTTTCATTAGGAAATGAGATTACCACAAAGAATTGACTAACAACCCGTAGGTGAATCAAAGTATGGGGTCAAGGTCAAAGAGTCATTGCATGAGATCTATGGTCGTGAATAAATGCAAGACTTCTCAAGGGTTATTTATTTCTACCAGGTAGCTTCTGCATTCTTATCCAATCCCATGGACCTCGTCCAAGATGCCTCCATTATATTTATTGGCCTTTCACTAAAATCAAGATGAGTTGATCTTAGAAGAATTTCTTTTCTTTTCTCTCAACAACTATGATGTGTTCAAAGTATGTGGTGCTCTTATTGGTGGTCAATTCAAACACTCAAATATTTAGTATTCTCTACCAATTAATTGTATTTACAATGAAATAAAGCATGGTATCCATAATTATTGCACCATCATAGTTCACAACTCACTCCATGCCCACATAATCAAATTGGGCATTGTCATGGTGGAGAAAATATAGGAAACTTGCCAAAAACTCCTCTTCCTAATAATTCATCACCCACCTCCTTCACCTTGTGTTCAAATTGATTCTAATGATCTCAAAGAGGATAGTGAAGAAAATTCTTCTCATGCTCCTATCAATGAAAACAAGCCTCTTGCAGTTCTAAAAAAGGTAGCTTGATTCTCTTGTGTACAAATGAGGGGTGATTGTTTTTTCTATTTCTATTATCTTCTTGGATTATCATTTTTATTCTATCACTCATATGCATGGAGAATGATTTATAAAATAGTTATAAGGGATTTTCTGTTGTTCGTTTTATAAAATTTTGACTTTGTATCTATGGAATATTTTATATGTATATCTTGTTATATTTCAAACTATAGATTTGACCATGGTTAGGGCATTTTTTATGATGTTTTAATATATTGATATAATCCTTTTTAGGTTTTCTACACCTTTTGTCAAAAAAAATACAGTTTACACTAGGTGGTGTCATGAGAACCTTTGGGGACTCATTATTCTAGTATTTAGAAGTTTTTATTTCCCCCTTATGTTGTGGTTAATCCTCATAAATAATTTTAATAAATTTGAAAGAATCTTTAAAAATATGTAGAAATTTTGAAGGTGAATAACTATAGTATCTAGATGTGTGTAGCTAGGAAGTTTTAGAATATAGAGATTATCATACTTATGGATTCTAATCTTCTATTGAGTTGTACACAATATTTATTCCTTCTATGTCCTTTAGATGCTCAGTTCATGCTCATCCTATTATTCCTTTGTTTATGTTTTTTTGACACATCATAAGATTGGAATGCAAACTAAAGTGGAAAGGCATGAATTGAACTCAAAAATAAATAAATTTGAATGTCAATGATGAAAGTACATGAAATGATTGTGAGTTGGTAGATTTTGGGTTGGAAAATTTTTTAGGATTGGAAAGAGGTAGGTCTTCAAGTGTGAAAGAGGTTAATTGAAATAAATTATGTGGGTTTAAGGATATCTAGTTCACCAAATATTTATAAATGTTAATTATCATGATTATTAAATAAGGTGCTAAGAATGATGGTAAATGAGAGGGAAAAGTGAAAATAAGGAACTTTTTGAATTACAGTATTGTTCTCTCATGTTCATTAAAATATAAGCTTAACACCTCATAATATCTTTACTGTACATGTATACCTAAAAGGAGAGAAATTATTTAGGAGATAGGAATGGATCAAACTTGGGTTAGCATTGGTAAATTCCCAAATCTTTATTCAAACCCAAGCCTCATGTCCAACATTTCATAAACATTCATTTAGTAATTCACTAAATATTTTAGATATGTTTGTGTTTTTCTCTTTTCAAATACTTATTTCACCAAATATCATGATTTATTTGCTATATCACCCAATTTATTTTTTGTACTAACATGCATATTATTTCTCCTCTTTTTCCTTCTTTCATGTTTGAAGGTTTATTTTTTATTCTTTTTCCACTTAAGGATTAGATTCATTTTTCTCCATTGTTTAAACCCAATTGACCTTCTAATTAACATTATTTCTTCCTCTTTCTCTTGATATTCCATTTCCTTGGGTAAGTACCCTTCATTCCCTACAAGTGCCTCCAATACATTTTCTATATCATCTAAAAATAAATACTCAATCATCATTTATAATTTAATCTATTTGAAGATCCCTTTATTGTATTGAGTTTCTCGAACATATTAATTCTAGTTTTAATTTCTTGCTTACTTGATTTTTCATCCCTTATTTAATAAATATTTTTTTTATAATATTTCCTTTCCTTTGTTCTTATCAATACTTTTCCCTTAGGTTGCACAAATTTCTCATTGTCAATTTATAGATATCTCTTGACATGGTGGGGTTTGAGAGTTTTGCATAGAGGAATTATCATACAAGATAAGTATAATCATGAAAAAATCAGCATATAAATTTTGGTGTGGTTATCTAACCACCATTATTATTATTTTTTTAGGTGATTAAATTATTATTTTGGGAATATTAGTTATCTTCCTATTTTTAATAATTAATAAATTAGAAAAAGTAAGTTGTTATAAAAGGCAACCAATAAGTGTTGAGCGTGTAAAATTATGAAATATATATTTTTTGCTATGTAAGATGTGGAGATTGGGCCCACTACCTCTTATTAAAACATACTTAAAATAATGGATTGCAAGCCTACGACATAGGGAGAAAAGATATGCCAAGATACAAAGAAGCACCAAGAAGTAAAGAGACATAACGAAAGGCTATTTAGAGAGAAGAGAACGAAACTATCTCCCAACCAGAGAATAAAGCTAAAAGGAACCAACACCAACTTGGTCAATCAAACCAAATAAAGACTAAGGGTTTTTTTTTGTTTCGCAAAAGGAGAGCATCCATAGTCCACTGGGAGCCCTCGTCCACTACTTCCTTGCCTTCAATACGAAGTTTCTCAACATTTGATTTATGCCCCTTCTTCCTTGAGGGATCGCAGTCAGGTTTGATTTTACTACACACTATTTGTACAATCAAGAATTTCCTTGGAAGGGCGAGAATGAAATTAGGCTCAAAATGATATGGGGAAACATCATCTAAATCCTCCATGAATGAAAAGATACCCTCAAAGCTTGAGTCATCATCCTTCTTAGAAGAATCAACATCTAGTTTTTCAATGATAGGATCCTTAGAAGGATTGGGATCTAGAGGTAACACAAACACAAATTTGGTACCTTCTTGAGATTCAAAAAAAATCCCATGGTTGTGCTAGATAAATTATGCATCTGGAGACCCAGATTTCATTACCCATTCCTTGAGACTAACATTTTTGGAACCCAACTTTCTTGGAGAGGTGCATGCATCAATATTATGACCTAATTGATTACAATGAAATCACCTAAAGGGCATACCTTTGAAATTTAGGAATTGAATCCATGTGTCGAAAGAAGAGTGAATACAAACAGAGTGAGGTAGAGGAATATAAATTTCCACCAAAGCATAGACCCTAACGAATCTATGAGGTGAAACTACCTCATTTGAATCTTGTTTAACAAAACACCCACTTGGTTGATCAGATTCTTGATAATATCAAGATAACACAAAATCGAAGGAGGACTGTAAAGCCTAATCCAAAGGGGAACCTTTGAAATTTTGGCAGAGGAAGAATCAAAGAAAGGAGTCCAAGGAGTAACAAAGATACCAATATTTCCAAAAATCCAAGGCCCATTCTGAACCACAAAGTTATAATTAGAAACAAAGCTAAAGAAAATCAAGAAAAAACCAAAATCCATAAATTCAATGATAGGAAGAGGAAAATTGCTCCATGGGGTTTTAACCCACCCCAAAACTTGATCAAAGGAGGGGCAGTTCCTCAAAAAATTTATGATGAGGGAATGACACCTCACATGTACAATTGTTGCTTCAACACAAGAATCAAAGATAAGAAAATCCACATTCTCATCAAAAGAAACCACATTTGCATCCCCAACCGAAATAGGGCAGAAAGAGGTGTTGACGTAGGAAAATTTGTAGGCACCAAAGGAGGAGATGGATGAGACTCGATCGGATTAGGTTTTGCCTTTTTGACTTGTTCTAATAGAAAGAACTACATGTATGGAAATGATTTGACTTGTTTTTGAAAGCCAAAAGTGCATCCTCATCCAAAATAAGGGAAGCCACCAATGGTGAAGAAATAAGAGAGATCGGATGGCCATCCACAAGATGGGAAACATCCACCCCAAGGAGGTGAAAATAGATAGAAGCCCCAGTCATGCCAAGTTGTAAATTTTGGGAATTTCTAAAGGAACGTAAAGAATACCACTCTTGACCAACCCTCAAAATATTATCCCTATTTGAAAGGCACTTTTGGTATGCACGACTCTTCCCATTCTTGATGCAGTCATGGATGGAGGGTCCAACAAGGACTGTCCAACCATGCAACCTTGAGTACAAAACAACAAAAATAACACAACAAATGTTTAACAAACATGAATTAGCATTGATTCAATAACTTGCAGTCTTACATGCATCATATGCCACAAGTACAAAATGACTAAGGATCATAGGCTCATTGTAGGGAATTACAAGATATTACAATTGGTGTATTTCCTTATTACATTCCACAACCTAGAAGGCTAGATCTAACTATCAGCCTAATCCTCAACTAATATCTATCTAACTACTTTCTAATAGATTACAAATGATCTTAAGTATGAATCCAAAGATCCAATTATGATCTGCATCGGCCTTAAGGGACTACAAACCCCAATGCAAGATCAAACATGTAAGTTAAACAAGAATATAAGAAGACAACCATTAGGAGATGGAAATGTATAGTGGAGCTCTAGGAAAGTTCCCTTGGACCTAAAATGCCTTGAATGATGTTTCATTAAGCTCTGCATGTTTTGAAAATGGTCCACACATCTAGCCTAGACCAAATAGGCCCTAAATGCTTTGATGAAGAACTGACAATGAACTTCTAAGAGTGATAACTTTTAGTAAATGAATGCAAAAATCCTAAAATCAAGATATGTTGAAGGTGGTGTCATGTAGAAGCTATATCCTACTCCATGAGTTGATGAATGATAATGTGGTAAAACATGAAAGAAACTATGAGATAGCTACAAACTAAACTATAAGAAAATAAATGTTTTTGGTTGATACAAGATTTCTTTACAACCAGGGATTTTATTGCATCAAACACCTGAGGTTGGAAAGAAAAGTGAGTCCCTCACTTTCCAAGGGATGGAGGAAAACCAAAATGGTCCACCTCAGCCTAAGAAATCCATGATGAATCCTTCACTGGTTTGTCTTTCCACTTTACCAAGTACTCCTTGTACTGCTTGTTCCTAATGCTCCTTCCAATTCCGGTGTCCAAGATTTGTTCAATCTACTTTGGTGGTTGATGTTGTAACTACTCCCTCAAGTCAACCTATTTGTTACCACCACTTGACTATCCTTCATGATACTCATATATGTCTATGACATTGAAAATAGGTGATATACAAAGTGTCTCGGGTAACTCCACTTCATATGCATTTCCTAAATCAAACTTCTTAAGAATATTACATGGTCCCGACTTCCTCATCTTCAACTTATTGTATTCTCCTACTGGAAACCTTTCCTTCCTAAGATGAACCATAACATCATCTCCACTATAAAATTCCTTATGTCTCCTCTTCACATTTTTTTGCTCCTGGTACTTATTGTTTATGTCAGGATCCAAGTGTTTTCAGACCTAACTATGCAATGTTTCCAAGAATCCTGTAAATTATTTTTTTGCTTCTACACTCTGCTTAGTCTCCATACTGATGTCTCTAAGCTCTGCAACTCCTCTGGGTTGTATCCCTATTACAATCTCAAAAGGTTTCTTCCCTATACTCTGATTTACTGAGTTATTAGATGTAAACTCTTCTTGCAGTAGAACTATGTCCCAATTTCCTACCTTATCTCCAACCAAACATCTCAATAGGTTACTCAAACTCCTATGTACTACCTTTGTTTGTCCATATTCTTATGGGTGATATGTTGAAATGAACTTCAGGTCTATCTTCATCTTCTTCCACAATGTCCTCCAAAATTATCCCATGAACTTGGTGTCGAGCTGTCTAAAACTATTCTCTTTGGTAACCCATGCAATCTCACAATCTCCTTGAAAAATAAGTCAACAATATGTACAACATCATTAGTCTTCTTGCAAGGAATGAAATGTGACATCTTAGAAAATCTGTCTACTACTACCATTATAGAATCATATCCTCTCTATGTTCTTGGTAATCCCAATATGCTTATATTTTCCCAAGGTCTCTCTAGTATTGTCAAAGGTTTATACAATCTAGTATTCTGACTACTCTCCTTTGCTAATTGACAAATTCAACAATTTTGGACATACCTCCTAACATCCTTATATATCTATGGCCAAAAATAGTGTTCACTCACCAAGGCTACAATCTTATCTATCCCAAAATTTCCTACTAGTCCTCCACTATGTTTCTCCTTGATCAAATTCTTCCTCATTGAACTCCTTGGAATACATAAATGATTTCCCTTGAAAAATATATCTTCCTGAATGAAATAATCCTACCATTGAATCCTATCTATCACTATTGGTTCCTTACATTCCTTCCATGCTTCAACAAAATCTGGATCATCTTCATACATGTGTTTTAGTTCTTCAAAGCCCAATACTTCTATCTTTATTTTTGTCAACAAATTCCTTCTCCTGCTCAATGCATCTGCAACTTTATTTGACTTACCACTCCTATGCTTCAACACAAACGCATAACTCTACAAGATCTCAACCCATCTCATATGTCTCTGGTACAACTTACCCTGACTATATAAATATTGTGATCAGTGTACAACACAAACTAATTAGGCAACAAATAATGTCTCCACTTCTTCAAGGCTTGAATAATGGGTAGAACTCCTAATCTTAAACTGAATATCTCCTTCTAGCATCATTCAAAATATCATTTAAATAATTTATTGGTCTCCCTTCTTGACTCAATACTGCTCCTATTGCATTTCCACTGGCGTCATAATCAACTTGAAATACATTGTCAAAATCAGGTAATGCTAACATTGTTTGCTCTATCACCTTTTTCTTCAACAATTCAAAAATTATTTGTTCTTTAGATTTCCACTTAAACTCTTTCCTATCTCCTCATAATTTTTGTCATGGGTGTGCAAATGCTACTAAATCTCCTGATGAATTTTTAGTAGAAACTTTCCAATCAATGAAATGATCTTACCCCCCAATGGTTACTAGTGTAGGCCACTCAACAATTACTCTAACCTTCTTAGGGTCCATCTTAAATCCTTTACCAAAAATGAAAAAATACAGATACACCAATTCTATCTTCATAAAGCTACACTTCTTGATATGTTTATTAGCAACTTTTCTCTCGACCTCTGCAACACTTTCCTGATGTACCACAAATGTTCTTCTCTAGTCTTATAAAAAATAGAATATCATCCAAATAAATAATAACAAACTTACCCAAGAATTGCTTCAGTACCTTGTTCATCAACCTCATAAAGATGCTAGGTGCATTGTTCAATGCAAAAGGCATCACCAACCATTCATACAACCCTTCATTAGTCTTAAATGTGGTCTTCCATCCATCTCCTTCTCTAATTCTAATTTGGTGATATCCACTCTATAGGTTGATCTTTGTTAAAGACTTTGCTCCATTCAAACAGTCCATAATTTCATCCATCCTTGGCAATGGGAATCTATAGTTGACTATGATCCTATTGATTTCTCTTGATTTTGTACACATCCTCCATTCTCCATCTTTCTTTGGTGCTTGTACAATAGGTACCGCACATGGGCTTAAGCTCTTTTTGATCAATCCCTTCAACAATTCTTGTATTTGTTGGTTTATCTCCACATTTTCTGCAAGTCTCATCCTATGTGTTGCTTTGTAGGGAAAAATTGCTCTAGGTATTAGATCTATGTGATGATTGATGCTCCAGATTGATGGTAATCCATCTGGTACATTCTCTGATATAAATCTTGATATTTCGTCAATAGTTTCACTACTTTTGTTTGTGGTGGATCTCCTCCCTTTGTGGTAGTATCCTTTGCCTCCTTATTAATTTACTACTTTGGGATCAATTCAAAACTTATGTTCTCATGCCTCAATCTTTCCAAAATGTTCCTTCCATCTACCAAACATATTTTGGCAATGCCATAAACCTCATTGTTGTCCTCTTCTCCCAAAGGTATCAATATATATCTCTTGCCATTTGAAGTCACAGTATAGGTATTCTTCCTTCCATCATGAATTATTTTCCTATCATATTGCCATGGTCTTCCTAATAATAAATGGCATGCATCCATGGGCATAATATCACACAAAACTTTATCATTATATGATCCTATATGAAATTTCACCAAACATTGCCCACTTACCATTATCTTATGTTTATCTTGAATCCATGATATCTTCTAAGGCTTTGGATTTTTCAATCTCTTCTAAAACTAAATTTACGATACTACCACTATCAATGATAACTTTATATAACATTCCTCCAAATTTACACCTTGTCTTAAATAAATTCTCTCTTTGTGGTGGTTCCTCAACCACTTCATGCATCAAAGTTCTCCTTATTACTAATGACTCACCCTTATCTAGTTTCCCAATTGAACTAGGGGATCCAATAGGCTCTTCATCCACATAAGTTATTCTTGTAGTGTTCTCAATCCTCTTGTTGGTACTTCCTTGATGGCATCCAAATGCTTTGTGCCCTTCACCTCCATACTTGAAACAGGTTCCTCTAAATGGCTCTTAGATCTTCCTTCATCTCTCTTATATCCATAATTGCAGTAGGAATTCTGACCTCCTCTGTTATTCTAGTAGAAATTTTGGTCCTCTCTTCCTCTACGGTATGAATTATTGTCCTCTTCATTGCGGTAGAGTTTTCCATCCTTGTTTTTCTCTGCATATGGTCTTCTCTCTTTGGATTGTGACCCGCTTCTCTAGAATATTCCTCTTACACTTATCTATCTTTGTTCAAACTTCTTATTTAAATTTTCCTCTACCTTTAGTGCAAATTGGTATGCTTCCTCAACTATCGTTGTGTTCACTAGACTCAATTCTTCTTGGATGTTCATTCTTAGTCCATTTATGTACTGTGCAACCTTCTCCTTGCTTGCCTCACTATGTCCAACTCTAATGATCATATTGTAAAATTCTTTAGTATACTTCTTTACAAACTTCTCCTTTTGCCTAAGATTCTACAATCTTTTCAACAATTCAAGCTCATAGTCAGCAGGTATAAATTGATTCTTCAACTTTTTCACCATCCTATCCCACTTTATGATTTAATCCTTTTCCATCCTATTACTATCCAATTAAAATTATTTCCACTGGTCAAATGGAAGCATGTCCTTTCAACTTAGTTTTTGCAAATCTCACTCTTTCTGGATCTTCAATTTCATTATACTCAAGTATTCTTTGATATCATTGATCCAATCAATCAATTCCTCAGGGTTTAAATTTCTTGAATAATTTTGAATTTCAATCCTAAGTCTCTTACCAATCTTGGAAATAAAATTTATCATCTTTACCTGATCCAAATCTTCTTCTTCTTCTAGGTTCTCTTCATTTTGATTTGCAACATGATCCAATTCATGATCGCTTTCAACCTTATGTCTAGGGTTTAGACATCTTCTATCCTCTTCTACAACATCCAATCAAAATCTCATTGCCCTCATCATCTCCAACATTTCATCCATTCATCTATCAACATTTTCCATAATAGGTGTTCTTCTAGGCAACATCTCTTCCCCTTGGATCCGATGCAACTTCCTTGATTTGGAAATCTAGCTACAAGGTCTCAACTACCTCACATTTGAAGCTCAATTGAAAACACTTGCAAGCTAGCTCAAGCCGAAAATCTTCTCACCACAAGGAATGCCTTTTCTCTCAAAGGACTCACAAACTTGCTCAGATACCACTTGATGTAATCACAGATGGAGGGTCTGACAAGGACTATCCAGTTGTGCAACCTTGACTACAACATAGAAAAAATAACACAATAAATGCTCAGTAAAAATGAATTATTATTGATTCAACAACTTACAGTCTTACATGCATCATATGCCACAAGTTCAGAATGACTAGGGCTCGCAGGTTTGCCGTAGGACATTATAAGATGTTAGAATTGGTGTATTACCTTATTACATTCTACAAGAAGGTTGGATCTAACTATTAGGTTGATCCTCAACTACTATCTATCTAACTTATTTCCAATAGATTATAAATGGCCTTAAGTATGAATGCCTAGCTCCAATTATGATCTGTGTCGATCTCAAGGGCCTACAAACCCCAATCCAAGATCGAACATGTAAGTTTTCCAAGATTATGAGAAGAAAACCATAGGGATATGGAAATGTATAGCGAATCCCCAGGAAAGTTCCCCTAGACCTAAAATTCCTTGAATGATGTTTCATTAAGCTCTACACATTCCAAAAATGGTTTACACATCTAGCTTGGACCAAATAGGCCCTGAATGCTCTTACAAAGAATTGACAATGTACTTCTGAGAGCGATAAATTTTTATGAACGAATGTAAATCACCTAAAATCAAGATATGTTGAAGGTGGCATCATGTAGAAGCTATATCCTGCTCCACGAGCTGAGGAATGATAATGCAGTAAAATTCAAAAGAAATTGTTGAGACAACTACAAACTGAACTATAAGAAAATAAATCTTTTTGGTTGATACAATATTGCTTTACAACCAAGGATTCTCCTGCATAAATTCATTGCACCAGAGCCCTTGGCCTTTGTCCACACCCTAGCTCCAGAAATCTGCACAGTGCGAATGTGGCTCAGTCCACCACCCACACATGGAGACTACTCACCATCACGTCTTAAACCTTTACACATCACCCTCACCCAATATAATAATTAATGACTAAATTATGAAATATAATTAAAGGTTATGTAATATTATCAATAAAATTAGTTTTATGGTCATCCTAGAATTCTATAAACTATGGATTCCTCCCTTTTCTATATATATATATATATGTAGGAATGTGAGAACACATGAGTGTGTGAAGAAAATTTTAATTAAATAATCTCCATGAGAGTCCTAGATTATTCAAGAGCTTATGAGGAGTTTGTTGATATAATATTATTTTTGACATGACATGAAAGTCTGCATTTCTTTTCTAAAATTAAAAAAAGAATCCAACATGATATCAAAACTTATATTTTCTCAAACAATAAAAAATATACACTAATAATCTAATCAATTATTCTAAATCAATTATTCTTCCTTTAAAATAATATTGAACTATTAAATTTTCTAAATCTCATTCCACAAACACTCTTGCATAATTTTTAAATATTTTACTTAAATATAATTTATATATCTCAATAGACATACTACTTGTAATTATAATAGCTTAAAAAATACAACATAACTAAAATCTTGAAACACATCTTGTTGTAGACACTAATGTTAATAGGAATTCCTCTAAAGAATTAAAACATAGGTGCCAATATAAATAAGAAAAGTAAATATTTCAAAATAAAATGGACTTAATCTAAAAAAATGATTCAATCTATATTTACTAGAAATATATCTTAAGTGTATTATCCTCTTAAGAAAGTGCACATCTCAATTTTTGAAAGAAGATTCATTCCCCTTCCCTATTCATCATTGAGATCAGGAAAATCATATTTATTATCAACATGCATGCAACAATTTGAAAAAAAAAACATTTATCAAACTTTTAATAAACTTTTATTTGATCTTTAGGATATTAATTTAGTTTTTCTAATTAAGTAGGCATTTTATGAGATTATAAATGTTTGTTTTTTATTTTATATTTTATATTTATAATTGAATGTTCATAACTCAATTTTTATTTGTTGTCAGATAAATCATATGAAGAGAAGATTGTACGATGTCATGTCTATCAAATTTTCTTTAAAGGAGATCTTTACAATTTTGAAATTGGGTCCAATGCTACTGAAGCTACCAAACTTTATCCAAAAGTTAAATACACAACCATGGATTCATATCTAGAGCGCTATGTTTGAATATTTTTTTAATTGTATAAAATTTTTTTTTTCTCAAATGATAATGTGAGAGGTACTATTTCAAATGATTTAGACGTATAATCTAAATGTTAAACTAGAGTAAACTTTATTCCAAATTATTTTTTACTTCATATTCTAGTTTATTTAGACTTGTTATAAAGAATTTGGAATCATAATGATATTGTTATGATTTAAAATATTATCTTAAATAAAATTGACTTTAAACAATGTGTTAAGAGTTAATTTGGCCTTACTCCAAAAATGGATTTGAAGATAAACTTGTATAATAAAAATAATATGGATAAATATTTCATTCTAAATAAAATGAAGTTCTTCCAACATTTCTTAGTTGATTTGGACTTTTTATGGGTATCAAGAATTACATGGAAACAAAATTTTATGGACTTTGTATGGATATCAAGAATTACTTGGAATTATGATCTCACAATAGTTTTTCCCACTTTTTGGTCATTGTGGGACATTGAAATCAACTTTTTAAATCATATTTTCACTTTCTATCACCCATAGAAACTAAAATGTTAAGAATTTGAAGATGATGTGAACTAGTGATTTTTAATATTTCATGTGTAGGTTCTAAATATTTTATTATTATTATTATTTGAAAAATGATTTGTGAAATTTTTACGTAAATTTTAATAACTTATTTTTTATAGTTAACAACATTTTTAAAAAGTGGCATTTATTCCATCTCACATATTTTTTATATAGTAAAGAATAACATTATAAATTCTTAAACATAGACTGGTAACACCAATCCCTGGTGCACATATATTTTTTATAATTTTTTCTACATATTTTTTTTTTTTATTAATTTTTGAATTTAGATAAATTATAATCTAGATATAGGTTTATTCCATAATGAATAACTTGTTTTTTATATATGTAAATTAACTTATTCTTTTTTTGTTAAAACAAGGATATTAATACCTAGTACAAATATATTTTTTAGAATTTTTTCTCCTTTTTTTGTGTGGAATACAGACCTCAACGTTTGATAAAAAAAATTGCATTCACTATGTTGAATGCACAAGACAACTGAGACAGGGGGTGAATCAGTTGTCTATTAAAACATAAAACTCTCATTAACATTCAAATTCACATTTAACCTTAATTTGTTATAATGATTTAGCATGAAAGTAAATAACAAAAATTGAAAACACAAAACCATACACATCAGGACACCAAATTTATGTGGAAAATCGAAGAAGGGAAAAACCACAGTGAGGATTAGCTCACAATATAAAGTAATTACAACATTGGATACAATAGGCTCACTATTGGAGGGTTTACTGCCTAGAAGAAAAGAAAGGCTCATTGCCAATGGCTTACTAGTGTAGGCCACTCAACAATTACTCTAACCTTCTTAGGGTCCATCTTAAATCCTTTACCAAAAATGAAAAAATACAGATACACCAATTCTATCTTCATAAAGCTACACTTCTTGATATGTTTATTAGCAACTTTTCTCTCGACCTCTGCAACACTTTCCTGATGTACCACAAATGTTCTTCTCTAGTCTTATAAAAAATAGAATATCATCCAAATAAATAATAACAAACTTACCCAAGAATTGCTTCAGTACCTTGTTCATCAACCTCATAAAGATGCTAGGTGCATTGTTCAATGCAAAAGGCATCACCAACCATTCATACAACCCTTCATTAGTCTTAAATGTGGTCTTCCATCCATCTCCTTCTCTAATTCTAATTTGGTGATATCCACTCTATAGGTTGATCTTTGTTAAATACTTTGCTCCATTCAAACAGTCCATAATTTCATCCATCCTTGGCAATGGGAATCTATAGTTGACTATGATCCTATTGATTTCTCTTGATTTTGTACGCATCCTCCATTCTCCATCTTTCTTTGGTGCTTGTACAATAGGTACCGCACATGGGCTTAAGCTCTTTTTGATCAATCCCTTCAACAATTCTTGTATTTGTTGGTTTATCTCCACATTTTCTGCAAGTCTCATCCTATGTGTTGCTTTGTAAGGAAAAATTGCTCTAGGTATTAGATCTATGTGATGATTGATGCTCCAGATTGATGGTAATCCATCTGGTACATTCTCTGATATAATATCTTGATATTTCGTCAATAGTTTCACTACTTTTGTTTGTGGTGGATCTCCTCCCTTTGCGGTAGTATCCTTTGCCTCCTTATTAATGTACTACTTTGGGATCAATTCAAAACATATGTTCTCATGCCTCAATCTTTCCAAAATTTTCCTTCCATCTACCAAACATATTTTGGCAATGCCATAAACCTCATTGTTGTCCTCTTCTCCCAAAGGTATCAATATATATCTCTTGCCATTTGAAGTCACAGTATAGGTATTCTTCCTTCCATCATGAATTATTTTCCTATCATATTTCCATGGTCTTCCTAATAATAAATGGCATGCATCCATGGGCATAATATCACACAAAACTTTATCATTATATGATCCTATATGAAATTTCACCAAACATTGCCCACTTACCATTATCTTATGTTTATCTTGAATCCATGATATCTTCTAAGGCTTTGGATTTTTCAATCTCTTCTAAAACTAAATTTACGATACTACCACTATCAATGATAACTTTATATAACATTCCTCCAAATTTACACCTTGTCTTAAATAAATTCTCTCTTTGTGGTGGTTCCTCAACCACTTCATGCATCAAAGTTCTCCTTATTACTAATGACTCACCCTTATCTAGTTTCCCAATTGAACTAGGGGATCCAATAGGCTCTTCATCCACATAAGTTATTCTTGTAGTGTTCTCAATCCTCTTGTTGGTACTTCCTTGATGGCATCCAAATGCTTTGTGCCCTTCACCTCCATACTTGAAACAGGTTCCTCTAAATGGCTCTTAGATCTTCCTTCATCTCTCTTATATCCATAATTGCAGTAGGAATTCTGACCTCCTCTGTTATTCTAGTAGAAATTTTGGTCCTCTCTTCCTCTACGGTATGAATTATTGTCCTCTTCATTGCGGTAGAGTTTTCCATCCTTGTTTTTCTCTGCATATGGTCTTCTCTCTTTGGATTGTGACCCGCTTCTCTAGAATATTCCTCTTACACTTATCTATCTTTGTTCAAACTTCTTATTTAAATTTTCCTCTACCTTTAGTGCAAATTGGTATGCTTCCTCAACTATCGTCGTGTTCACCAGACTAAATGTGGTGATTACCAAAAAGAGGTGGCATGAATCTCTTGAAATCCCCAATCACCATATTGCACATAGATTTTGTAGTACCTACAATATTATACATGAAATAACATGCCACCAATAAGCCTACACATTCCACTAAGGACCAAATAAATGCACCTATGATCTCAAAGACTCCATCACTACCCAAAAAAAATGAAAATCTCAATTTTAGTGTACATAGAGCACAACTAGAGAGAAACCACCTTCATAAACACTACTCATAACTAGGAAAGGTCCTATAAAATGCATTCATGTAGAAAATAGGGTGACCAATCCATGTGCATGGTAGGATAAACCATTTTATCAAGATTGCAAGTGGAAAACCCTTAAAATGGTATTAATAATTAATTTTAATAGTACACTAAGAGAGCATTAATTCATTTAAAATTTTGGATAATTTATATCACCCATATATTTATTTAATTTAAATTAAAGGGTTCATGTGTCAAGTGTGTGAGACATATGCAAGCATGTTACAATTGGTCATTATTGAAAAATCATTAGGTGAACACAAGCGTGGATGACCCACATTTATGACATATACATTCCACATGGAAGTTGATGATATGATGCAAGAGAGAAGGTACCACCATGTCAAAAAAAATAGGCCTACCACCATCACCAAGGTGACATGTGATGGGGATACCATTTATTATAAAATCCAAGTAGGCCACCAAAAGGAAAAGAGTATCTATAAATATAATATGTGAGTCTCATCATTGGTGTTAGTTGAGAGATACATGGCATCATGCTAGTATTCAAATCAATGCACCATTTAGGGTTGATTCATCACCATCACACTATGGAGCAATGAGAAAGCACCAAGGATGAGATAATCATCACCTACACCATTAGGTGGAAACCATGAGAAAGAACAAAGGATGATAAGAGTGGCACCTAAGCACCAAGTGGAGTGATTTCTATAAAGAGGGTAAGCATAAATAATACCATGTGAGATTGAATGATGTATAAGAAATTAGGTTATACCATACAAGCAACACACATTAGATGAAATAATAGTATGCAAAGAAAATTGAGTCTTTGGAAACTACTAATGAAGTGGCAACATGTAGAGGCATGGTGCAAGTGCATAAAAAATATTGGAAGGCATAATGATAACCTATGTATAAGACAAAAGTGAAATAAAGGTGATGGCTGCTTAGTGGTGGAATTGATGATACCAAGTGATCAACACAATGCACCTAAATAAAGCACGTTCTCTAAGTTATAAAGAAATTGGCTATATGAGGTCACCATACAATTAGAATAAAATACATGGGGCATTTATATGGTTAAATAATATAATTAAGGCACACATAAAAATATGAATTTAGCTAAGGAAAATGCATATGGCTTATGGTATATGCAATCACTATAGGCCACTATTAAAAGGATGTTAAAGCCTCAAACTAGGAACACGATGGAATATCTCAAAGGTCATAAGAACACCAAAGATAATTGAATAAGAGAACAACCACAAGCCTAAAGAATAATAGGGAAAATAAAATGACACTATTTTATTGGCCACCATTTATCATATAGGGGTAAATAAACACATAGACAAATAGAAACCAGGACATATACTAGATAATTTGAGCACCCATAGCTAATTTCAAGATAAAAAATATAAACAACCACATAAAATCCTAATGCACGATAAATATCATATCAACTATAGATAGAGGGTTTATAGGCTAGTGTGGTATATAAAATTTACATTTTTTACTAGGTTCCAAAACTAGATTTGTTTGGGAATGAGATTCCATGTTGGAACCATAAGAATCTATGAATGTGCTAGGGGAAGAACAAAAGAGAAAAATGGGAGATGGGAGATGGAAAAAGGAACACAAATAAAACACATAAAACCATATGTACAAACCCATATTTATATAAAAGACACATGATAGAACAAGGAAATGGAACACCAAGCTTAGAATCCAACACAAAATATTGAAAACTAAGTTTACAACCAATAAATATGATTACATGAGAGAATAAAAACTAATAATGGCATACAAGAAACACAACATATTTTTAGGTGAATCCCTTACATAATAATTCTACGACATACTAACATAGACAAACTAAAAGAATCCCCTTGCCTCTATCAAAGGCAAGTCAAGTGAATGAAAATCCCAACTTTGGATTGATAAGACATTCTTTGCTCAATTGCAACATGAGGTATTCATTATATAAATACATAATCATCCCACTAATGCTTGAGTTTCCAAGATCAATCCCACTATTTGATCCACCAATATAATCCAACCATAAGGAATTTTAATAGCTACTAATTATTTGGACACCAAGCTACCAACATGCAACACCATTAAGTATGTTGGCACATTCTTCCATACATGAATCATGAAAATAATTCAAACCTATATTTAAACCATTAGCACAATGGTTATATTCATGGCTCACTTCATGTAAAAGACCATGCCCTCCAAATTTATTCTCCATTTTAAACTTACTATTGTAACTTTCCAATTGATCAACATTGATATAATTAGGCTTATACAGTTCTTATTCCTCCTATTCTTACAAGCCCATATTAATGTCTCATAAAAATAAAATTCCTCATTTTTGGTCTACCCTTCCATTAGATGAACACTAGATATATCATCACAATTAGTTCCATACTATAAGTTACTCATCCAAATCTCTAGAGAGAAAAAAAGAGAAGGTTCATAATTCTCACAAATGATGCTCCTATAAACATTTGAATATTATGATTAATCTAAATTTATATGTAGGTCATAAAAAAATGAAAATTATTTATATTTATAACTTAAATTACTTTTTTCATCCTCCTTATCATAAATACTAGCAACTACATTACCATCAACACATCCATTTTTAGGAGAAAGATCATCATGTTGCATGTCAACATCCACATCCTCATTTTGATTAGCATAATCAATCACAAATTCAAGGCCACCTAAATCTTCCCCATGTGATAAAATACTTATAGTAAGACCATGTCACTATTAATATCCTGAAAGGGAAAAAAAAAAAAAGGGAGAAAACGAAAAAGAGATCCATGTTCTTTCTCCTCATCTTGAGCACTTGTATGAATGTTATTAACACTATCTATGTTCGGGGCAATATTTTAAAATATAGATTTTGTGCATGCATCTATCTCCATATCCAAATGGTTGCTACAAGATATAAATTCATATAATATTTCTTCCCTATAATATGATTTTTCTTCCTTATAAGCCTCATTTATGGACATAATGGACATCCTAATGTTGATCACTTAAAATTTCCAACTCACCATTACCAAAAATTTTCAACACCATGTTTCTCACATGTTTTTGTTTCATTTCCTCCATTAGATTGGCTAGTCCATATGCTTAATCAAGTCTTTTGGGTTTAAGCTAACATGGTAGTAGGATTTTGATAGCTTCAAATGCTTCACAAAACATGTCAACACATGTGGAAACATAAAAAATTTAATCATTGTGCATACAAGAGATAATAATTACAAATCATTTATTAATACTATTAACTAATTCTCATCTATTCATTCGATGGTAGTTAATTATTAAAAAAGAAAGGTAGGGTCAACATTTAATGTGTAGTACTCACTAAAGGCTAAGAAAATTCCACCCCAAGAAGATAAATGATGTTCTAAATAAACACTACGTAATTTCCTTGAATTTCCACTCAAATACATAAAAAATAACTTCATCTACATGTATTTAAATTCGAACTAAAAATATTCCACAAAATCTAAAAATTCTGACACATGTGCATCCCCTTGTGAATTATCATAACTATTAAATCTATGTATTTGGTTGTAGACTTCTCCTAGCATGAGCTTAAATTCATGGGTTACCCAAGATAATTATAACTATTTGTACACTAGAAATGGGGATAATATAAGGTTTAAAATTTTAATTATTTATCCTTGCAAGCCAAGTTTTAGAATGTGACACATCAATCTCAATCGTCTTAATTTGGATTTAAATTTCTATAAGTTATTTAATGGGTGTTTCTAAGCATTAAGAATGATTTGGGGTAGGAACTTAACTACCATCATAGCATAACAAGACATCACTATAACTCCCAGGTTGTCATATCTATCATATGAACTAAGTTTAAAAGCATTAGAAGAAGCACTCTATAGAATATATCTAGAGTAACCATTTATATACCTAACAACCATTTCTTGTTTTCATATCATGTTGAAAGAAAACAAAATTTTCATACAATATTATTTTGTTCAAAATAAATTTAATATCATCAAGAGAAGGAAGAATAATATATGTACATTTGGATCTCCTATTTCACTAACTTCATATGTAACTTGAATCACTACTAAGAAAAAAAATGACCTTTAATATTAGATTCACCACCTCTTTGAAGAGGAATACCTTGAAGCTAGAATAATATCCAAGGTATAAAATATATCTCTTATTCCACCAAAAAAGTCTTAAATGTTACTCAAACTAGGATATGATTGAATTAAAACTCTTTCCCTAGCAAAGTTCCCATTTGTTATCTCCCAAAATTATAGCTCCAATCCTCTAGGAAAGACACTCAACACTTATGCAAAGGAAAAAAAATACATGGGGAGAGACAAAACACATCAAAAAATATTGGACAACTTATATACAAGTTCTATAATAGGAAAAATCCTCTTCTAATGCAAGCTTTACAAAACCTAGGAGGGTGATCATTGAGTAATTTTCATAGAAAAAGTAAAGAAAAATGAAAGGATCATAGTATGAATTAGTTGACCGTGTCCTAATGGTAACCATAAGAAAACCTAAAGACCTAAAAATAAGAAAATAAGATAGTTATTCACATGTAAGTGAAGATAGAACCAAATGTATATCACCTAGGAAAAATCCCCTTATGCTTTACATACACATGTGAACCTTTCAATCACTTCCAACATTATTCACAAAAATTTTCACTAGTATTTTTAATATATTAGCGATCATTCACCCAAAAAACCAAAAAATATGTACAATATAAGGTGTAACACACCAATACCATCAGGGGCGACCCTTTGGTGAAGTGGTGGGGCTTCTTTCCTATAGGCCAACAACCAAGGTTCAAGCCTCACAAGGTCTTTCCCTACCGTGTCAACAATTGAGACTGTTTGACCTTGATGTTAAGGGGAGACCCTTTGGTGAAATGGTGGGGCCTCTTGCTTGTAAAGCCAACAACCAAAGGCTCATACCCTTAATATCATACATTATTTATACTAGAGTTCATCAAAAATTATGGTATATTAACAACACCAAATAACTTTCTAGATGGAGCAGAGTAGTGTGAGTAGGAAAGGGCGCAAAGTGGGTGGTTTAAGATTTGTGACTGCGAGAGAGGATGAATATGATGAATTTTATGGTGGGGATGAGGATTTAGGGGATTTTGTGGGTGCCTTTATCTCTTGGTTTTCTTTGGGGAAGCTATTGCAAGCTTCGTTCATGGATAAAAGGCCTTTGCCTGGTTTGGAGGTATGTGGTTGTCTATTTGGGCCTTTGGTGTGAGTTTTCTCTAGAGACAATGTTGGCTAGTGTGCTTTTGTTGGTGCCTTTCTTGGTTTTTGGCCAGTGTAATCCTTTGTTATGGACTTGCAGCATTTATTTTATGGGATTCATTCTCTCTCACTCCAACTTTGGGTGAGAGGTCTATTTTTAGGCCTTGCTTAGCTCCTTCTCGATGGTGGTTTTTGGATGGAGCCCGATTTGATTAGGTTTGCATATGTTGCTTTGGTTTGGTATGTTGTCTCCTTCTCCATGGTTCTTTATTGGTTTGGACAAGGGGTGGCTCCCTGGTTTCTCTTTATGGAGATGGTTTATGAAGCCTATAGCTATGGGAATTGTGCTATGCTCCAACTTCAGTGTTTTTTTGTTACCCCTTCTGGCTTGTGTTGATTATTTTAATCAGGGGTTTTTTTTTCTAGTTGGATTTGGTTTTTGTAGTCTAGAAAGGTTGCTTAGTTTGCATCTGCCTCCAGTCTTGGTGCTCTGTTGTGAACCCTCTTTGGGTTGTGAAGATTATTCTACTTATGGGGTTTGTTTTGGATTATCTTTGTTGGGTTTATTTTTGTTTCTCAACTACTAATTAGTGGATTTATCGGTTAGGAGAAATGTGTTGGCAGAAGTGCAATTTCTGGTATTTCTCTTATCATTTTACTATTTATTGGTTGATGGTTGGGTTGGATTTCATGACTTTCTTGAACACCTAGATGATTAATATGCTAAAATAAGTTAACCTAGACATGTGGCTATTGTTTGGGATTTATTTCTTGCTCCACCTTTCATTTTTGTTCCATATTGCTAAAGGATGGTATGGTTGCCCTTTTCGTTGGAGTGATGGATTTCTCCTTAGATCCTATTGAGGTGGACTCTTCTCCTATTGAGGTGGATATGGGTGTTGTGGATTTGGTCGGAAATTCCCTATTTCTTGAGATGTTGTTCCTTTTGAGGTGGAAGCTTCTCTTACATGGAGGTGGAGATTGAGGTTGCTAGAAATTTTAGGGTTTTGTGGAAAAGGTGATCATGTCATCCTTTCCTATAAAGGGGAGATCTCTCATTTTGAGGTGGAGATTGAGTTGGTCTATTCGTTTGATAGGTGGTTTAATTGCATTATTTTTACCTCATTCTCATCTTTACCTTGTGCTTCTCTTTTTGAGGTAGGGAATTTGTTTGGTTTATTTGTTATGAAAGGGAGCTCTTACTGCCCTCTTCCTTTTAGCTCAGTGTTGTGGTTACTGAGTGTATGGTTTGTTGCAGTATGGTTGTGTTATTACTTGGTTGATTCTAGTATTTTCCTATTGTTTGGATAATTCAAGCGGCCTTTCTTAGTTGTTTGGGTTTTAGGTCCCCATTAAAACCTGGTTGTTGTAGGTTTGAGGTCCCCTTCAAAACTTGTTCTTTGCAATATGGGTAGTCTTGTGTAATTTTTGTGTTGTTGATGGTCTATTTTTTATCTATTTGTAGCATTCTTTTATGTGCGTTTTAGGTCCCTATAAAACCTATTTGTAATGGGTTTCAGGTCCCATCAAAACATATTTTTCCCTTAAGCAAAAACACATCAATACCTCCAAACTAATCCAAACATAGACCTACCCAAAATATCCAACTAACACTAAAACAAACTACAAACCTACTCAACCATAATCAAGTAGAAAAATTATTACCATATTGGCATAAACAAAATTGATCATTATACATCATATTTATCAAAAAAATATCAATAGTAACCAACACAAGAATCACTTATGTGATAGGAGAAATGGAAGAGACCGTTGGGAAGGAGACCGTCGAGGAGCAGACTATTTCAGTGGCAGGCTTGAGTGATTTGAATTTGAACTCAATCCCTGGATTCCATGGCAAATTTTAGTTCGAGTAGTATACAGATTTGGGGCTTTCTGATGTTGTTACAGGGAAGTTTGGATCATGTGGTGGGGATGTGTTGGTGTCCTCCGGGGATGCTGCGGGGAAGGATGGGTCATGCAGTGAGGATGTGATCAAAGATGTGGTTTCTCAAAGGGAAAATTGTCATGAGGTTGTTGGCAATAATGGGTGGGCCTCATCTAGAGAATCTTTTGTGGCTATTCTGAGTATTCCCCGAATTGAGCATGCCCCAGTGGGTAATGGTCGGATGGGAGGTCAATCATCTTTGTTGGGATAGAGATGGGCTGGCCTTTTTTCCTCTAAGATTAAAGGAAAGGGCATCACATCTGAATCTATGACGTCTTCCAACATTGAAGGTGGATTTTCCCTGTCTGTCTCAGACTCTCTTATTGATAAAAATACTGCTAGAATGGACTTTTCTTTGGTTGATAAGTTCTTTGGTCCTTTGACCAATATTGAGGAGGTTCGATCTTGGGTTCAAAAGAAGTGGGATTTGAAAGGCAAAGTGGAAGTCACGACTATGGCTAAAGGATTTTTCTCCTTTGCTTTCTCTTGTGATGAAGACCTAAGAGTTGTGTTTGCTAAAGGACTGTGGTCCTTTGGGCATCTTTCCTTGGTTCTACACCCTTTAGAACCTTGGATGGATCTCTCCAAATTCCTTTTTCATTCTACCCTTGTGTGGGTTAAGTTTCCAAATTTTCCCTTGGATTATTGGGATGAAGAAGTGTTCAAAGTTATGGCTAACTCTCTAGGGAAATTTGTCTCTATTGATGAGGGTACCCTCTCTAGAAGGCAGCTAGTCATAGCAAGATTTTGTGTCATGATTGATCAATATGATGTGTTTCCAGAATTCTTCCACCTCAACTCAAAGGTGGGATCCTGGAAGTAGTAGATTGTCCTTGAAAA
This sequence comes from Sequoiadendron giganteum, assembly GCA_007115665.2. Lineage (NCBI taxonomy): Eukaryota > Viridiplantae > Streptophyta > Pinopsida > Cupressales > Cupressaceae > Sequoiadendron > Sequoiadendron giganteum. The sequence continues at coordinate 249,124,980 of CM021103.1, forward strand.
TATTCTATTTGCTTGTTTCAAAAGTAAGAAAGCGGGACACTAGGCCAAGGACTTCCCTAACAAGTTAGCTTAGCCCAAGGTAGCTCCTCAAAAAAAGGTTTGGAAGATTAAAAAGACCAAGGGATATATTGTGCAGCTAGAATAGGTCAAGTCTGCTACTGGTAATGGCGTAGTAAGTGAAGGTAATTCTAAGGATCATACGATACCTCATCTTGAGGCTATTAAGGAACTTGAGAGAATTATGGAAGAGTTTGTTGGCCAATCCATTGTACAAGAAGAGGATCATGTCTCAGATTCCTTGTGCTCCCCTAAACATCCTATTCTATAGCATGTTGTTTCCCCTTCTCCCCCATTGGATGTGCATCTAGGTTGGGAGTTGGTGTTGGTGAGTTGGTAGTTGAAGACACAGGGACTAAATGTGAGTAGGCTATATTCCAATGAGGGGTAGGAAGAATAAATCCTTTGCTTCTCCTCCACCTAACCTCATAAGGGTGTTACCACTAGAAGGAAAAAAGTGGATTGCGGCTCCAAACTAAGGAGCCAGGGAAGGCCCTCCCTACAAAAGAGCAAGGAGAGGGATTGTAAGCAAGATATTGTTGAAGGGGTTCAGAAAACCCTCTTTCATCTGTGCTCCAAGAGCACCCCCTCATCTTGTAAATGAAGATTATTTCCTGGAATATCAGGGGGCTAAATAATATGCATAAACAAGACCTCCTAAAGAATTTGATCTAGGATCATAAACTAGATATCTTGTTCATTCAAGAAACAAAAATGCAAGTTGATAAGATGGAAGCTTTGAAGAATCTCTTTTTCAAGGATTGTGGTTTTCATTGGGTTAGTTCTAAGGGAGCATCGGGTGGCATTTTAACCTTTTGGAATGCGAGATTGATCAAAGGTGTCTCGATAACGGAAGGATTTGATCATGTGGAGACAAATTTTTTTTGGATTAGGGACTCTTACTCTTGTATTATTTCCAATGTGTGTGCCCCTAATTAAAAATGAGCTAGGAAGAGATTATGGTATGATCCGAGGGATCTGAGGCTTATTTTTTGGGATAGTCCCTGGATTGCCATGGGAGACTTCAACACTCCACTCTGTGACAATAAGAAGGTGGGTGGTTCGCATGCCAATCCTGATAGCCACCTGGATTTAAGAATTTTCATTGATGATAACGCTCTTATTAATTTCAAAATGATTGGGGCGAAGTATAGTTATTCTAATAGGTGTCTTGATGTGGAAAATATTCAAGTAAGATTAGATAGATCTTTGGCATTAGTGGCCTAGTTTGTGGATTTTTCTTGTTCTCTTTCTTTTATTATGAGGTGTGGTTTTGACCATTTCCCCATATCCTTTGTGGCTGATAAGTTTGGAGGAAAGAAACATTTTCCCTTTCAGTTTGAAGCTATGTGGCTTAGGGATCCTAGGTTTATGGATTGCATTAAGAACTGGTGGCAAGTGAATATTGATGGTAGTGCAATGTTCAGAATAGCCAAAAAATTAATATTCATTAAGAGAAATATTAAGAAATGGAATAGAGATTTGTTTGGTCATATCTTTGAGTCTAAAGCTTTGGTTATTCAAAGGCTGGATGGTATCCAGAATGATATTCAAATGAAGGGTCTATCGGAGGATCTCCAATTGCAAGAGGATGGCTTGCTTGATCAACTACATGAAATTGTGGCAAAAGAGGAAGATTTTTGGTGGTAGAGATCACGTGCTATTTGGTTAAAGTTTGGGGATCACAATTCCAAGTTCTTTCATCTTACTTCCCCCAGGCTTAAATCGTCTAATAGGATTTCTTCGATTTTGGCTGATGGTTCACTGTTGGAGCATCAGGTGGAGATTAGGAGGGTGGCTACTAGATTCTTTGAGAATATGCTTAAGGATGACCTTATGTAGGACCAAAATAGGGTGGAGGATTCATTGGAGGTTATCCCCCATCTTGTCTAAGAAGATATGAATAGGATGATCATGGTCATCCCTTCTTCTTCAAAAATCAAGGAGGTGGTTTTCTCTTTTAAAGGAAATAAGGCCCCTGGACCAGATGGCTTTCCTTTTCTATTCTTTTAGTCGTGCTAGGAAATTGTTATGCAGGATGTTATCAATGCTACTAAATATTTTTTTGGGTCCAAAAGATTACTCAGAGAGTTGAATATGACCTTCATTGTCCTGATTCCCAAGTCTGGTGATGCTAACAACTTTGGTGAGTATTGTCCTATTAGTCTCTTTAATTCTATTTATAAAAAAAAATCGAAGGTGCTTCCCACTAGACTTCATAAGTGCCTCCCGAACTTGATTTCTATTCAGAAAAGTGGATTTTTCAAGGGTCACCAGATTTTGGACTTTATTGTGATGGTGCATGAACTTGCTCATTCTATTAATGCTTCGAAGAAGCCAAGATTTTTCCTTAAATTGGACCTTCTCAAATCTTATGATAGGGTAAATTGGAGATATTTTTGTTGGAGGTTTTGGGCCGATTTGGTTTCTGTAGGAAGTTCCTTCAGCTTGTTGATCAGCTTATTTCTACTCCATCATTCACTATGATTGTGAATGGTTCCCCCTCACCTTTTTTCTAGAGTTCATGTGGGATGCGACAGGGAGATCCCATCTCTCCATTAATTTTCATTCTGATGGCACAGGCTCTTGGGAGAAATATTCAGAGGGCCTTGGCTTTAGGGGCTCAGAAGGTACTTTCTCCTTCTTCTAGATGTGCTCCTATTACCCACCAAAAATTTGTGGATGACACCATGTTGATGGATGAATCCTATGTGTGTGAAGTCAGAACTATGAAGGGTTTGATTAAGGACTATGAGAAGGCTTCTAGTCAATGTATCAATCCATTGAAGAGAAATTTTTTTTCCTTAATAACCCTGAAGCTTTATAATTGAAGCTTGTAGGGATCCTATCTTGCAATAGGGGTGATCTCCCATCCACCTACTTGGGGCCTCCTTTGTGTATCTCTAAAATCCTAAATTCTTTCTAGCTGGGTTTGCTGGATAATTTTAGTAGAAAGTTGGCGGGTTGGAAAGGGGTGCTTCACAATCAGGATGGGAAGCTGCAACTTATTGCCTCTACTCTTAAAAATCTACCAATGTTTTTTTATGAGCCTCTTTAGAATTCCTGCCAAATTCAAAGAGAAAATCAAACAAATAATGAGAATATTTTTGTGGTTGGGTGTTGAAACCAAAGCTAGAATACCTCTTGTGGCTTGGGACTTGGTATGTAAACCAAAGAAGTGGGGTGGTCTTGGTATAATAAATCTAAAAGAATTTAATAAGGCCCTCTTCTCAAAAAATGTTTGGAGGATCCTTAATGGTGAAGCAGGTTGGGCTTCCATGGCTAGTAACAAGTATATGCATGGCCTTGAGAGATCCTGGAGCTTGCTAACCTATGATGATATTCCTTTTGGTTCATACTTTTGGAAGAATATTGTTCCTTGTAGGGAGTTGATTGCTAATGGTGTTAGATGGTTGTTGGGTGATAATACTAAAATTATTTTTTGGGAGGACACTTGGTGTGGCTTGAAACCTTTGATCAGTCTTCCCTGAACCTCTCCCATTGTTCCTATTTGCAAACATCTTTTTGGTAATCGAGTGGCTAATTATTTTCATAATGAGGAGTGGAAAAATTCCTAGGATTGGTACCCGTCTTTGAAAGTTCTTAAGGACTTTTTATGCAATCTTCGAATCCCCATATTTCCTAGGTCGGACAGAGTTGTTTGGGCCCCTTGTGCTAATGGTAATTTTTCATTTTCTTTTGGCCTTATTAGTTCACTGGATAAGCCTGATTCTATTCCTTTATGGGGGAGCTTATGGAAAAGGAAGTTGATTCCCAAGGTGAATGTTTTCTTCTAGCTACTTATGCAAGGTAAAATCATAACGCAAGATAATCTTTGTAAAATGGGTTTTGCTTTTCCTAATAGATGTGTTATTTGTGAAGATGATGCTGAGAGTGCTTTCCATATTTTTATTGGTTGTAATTTCTCCTCTCTATTGGGTGATCCCACAATAAAGGTTTACAAATTTTCACCAAACTGGACATTGAAATTATTATTTTTAACTAAATTTTCACATTTGGGCACCTATAGCAGCTAAACCGTGAGGGATTTGAAGATGATGCAAACTAGAGTCTCATCACATTTTGTTTGTAGATTCTAAAAATATTTTTTAAAACTTTTTGGAATCAAATTGCACCTCTTTTTCCATCTCCCATGAAAACTGGTTTTTTTCATAAAACAACATTTTAAAAAAGTGATGCACATTGTATAATGCATAACTTTTTTTCCATGAAGGATTAAATTCTAATTCTTTTGAATTTAGATTTGTAACTCCAATATCTAGTGCTTCCGCTTGATTAGATAGTTTTTTATTGAATATTTTTTCTTTAATCAAGTTTCGAAGTCAAACAAATTACAATTCAGACATAACACGACCGTATAACGCATAACTTTTTATATATATATCAAATTTCAAAAAAAAATTGTTGGATAAAGGACTTCAATATCTGGTGCACTCATATTTTTCAATTTTTTTTTTATAATCTACTATTTTTCGACATGTGCAAAATAGAGACCTTCATTTTCAATGAAAAACCTATGTTTAATAAAACTAAAAAAACAAATACATAATAAAATCAAAACATATTAAAATTATATTCGTTGGATAGCTCATTCCGAGGACTACCATAATCATTTGAAATAAATTTTAAATGAATTCATTTGATCCCCCAAAAGGTAAATCAATTTTTTTTTTTTATCAGCATTTTGATAGGTGTAAAGGAGACTCATTTATAGGTATGGTTTAAAACTAGCTAGGTTCTATCCAAGGGGGTTTGATATAAGGTGGTTTGGTCAAACCCTCTTCAATTGGAATCCTTAAAATGAAACTTTTTAAGGCTTAAATCATTATATTTTCTAAAAATATGTGATTTCAACAAAAAATAGTTCCTCTCAAAAATTGTAAACCAGCTTTGTGGGATCACCCTGCTTTGGAGTAAATTTCTTGGTTTATGGAATCTGGTTTGGGTCTTCCCAAAATCCCTTGATAAATTTATTGACCAGTGGAAGTGCCCCTCCACTTCTCTTGTTCTTCGTGAGCTTTGGGATCTAATGGGACTGCACATTATGTGGGGTCTTTGTAAAGAATGAAATAATAGAATCTTTCGTGATTCTAAGGTTAAAGTTGGTAGTCTCTACATTAAGATTCATCGGGCGATACTGGAGAATTTTGCTATCATTAATCTTGACTCTCCCCATTGTGATATGGTTGCATGTCTGGTTGGTTATGATATTTTTCGTGATTTCTAACTAGAACATTCCTCCCATTCCTACCATAAACTCAAAATCCAATTTGAATAAAAGATTGAATACTAAGTGGAAACCACCTCCTCCAGGGTGGGCTAAAGTTAATTTTGATGGGGAAATGAAGGGTAACTCTAGGCCTGCAGGTTGTGGGGGGCTATTGAGGAAAGAGGATGGTAGACTCTTAGGTGTGGTGGCACTCTCATTGGGAAATCAGACCAATCACTATGCCAAGGCGGAGGCTACTGTTAGAATTGGCTATGGTTGCCAAGATCTTGAGACCAAATGGAAAGCACAAAAAAAAGAGAATAAAATGTGACAAGAATAAACTGTATTCTTATCAATATGATTCAATGATATGAGATGATTTTATTTACAATGAGATACCCCTTGGTTATATAGCCAAGGTAAGTACATAGAAGGGCATAAGATTATGACAAGTGTCATAATCTTATGACATGAGACAATTATGAAAAGATATCACTCCACCTAAAGTGGAAAAGTGATAATGTGATAATCACCACAAATGGTGGATTACCCACAAAAGGTGGAAAGGTAATCACATGATATGTCCACGAAAGGTGGAAGTGATAAAGTAATAACATGATAAGTCCACCAAAGGTGGAAAAACTCCAACTACCTCCTATGTGGTCCCTAAGTAAACTTAACTAATGTGTAATTATGACCTAGGACAAGGTACAACACATTTAATTACACTAACACCCCCCCTTAAGTGCAACTTAGGGAGAATGTACACAAAATAAAACAATGCAAGATGGGTCCCAACAACTAGGCCATGTTAGGTACCCATGTACAAATGCAATGCAATGAAATCTCTCAAAAATGGAGAAAAGGAGAAAACCCAACGGGACAAAACTCCTCCCCAAAAGAGAGATGAAATATAATAAATTCTTTCAATGAAGAATGAGAAGGTAAAAACCCCATGTGAAGAAAAAACCCTCCCCCATAAGAGAGAATTAGAAGAGAGACAAGGCAGCCCCCCCTCAATGTTGAGTCTCCTACAATGATGGTAGAAGCTCGACATTGAATGTTGAATACTATCCAATCTCACCGAACAACATTCCTCCCCTTAGGAAGAAACAAAACCATGGATGTATGCAAGATGTCTGGAAGATGGATGATGGATGATGGATGATGTCTCTGAAGCATGCTCAAGTGTCTCCATGTTAATGTCGAAAGCTGACACACTCCAAACAAGTGTTCTAGGCCACACTACTGAAAAGGACAATCCAAAATCTAGTAGAGATGAATGTAGAACATGATCCAAAGATAGTTATACCTCCTCTGAAGACAAAGAATCCTCCTCCAAATGTTGTCCAAAAATATCCACACTCACGTCAAACTGCAATGAATGATCATATAGAGAATGAACAATAGGGTTAGAGTGTTCCCTCACAAGAACTGAAGAAGGATCATCTTCATCAAAGAGAAGATGAATGCTATTGATGATGTCTCCCAAATCTGCAAGATGAGACACCACAAACAAGTCTAAAATACCTGTCAAGAAGTCATCCAAAGTAGCCAAATCTAAAAGACTATATATATCCTACTGCACTAAATCACAAGGAACCAAAACTGTGGAATCACAAGCACCATCAATTGCAATAGTGGATGAAGATGTGATCTCAATAGGAGGAGGAGAAGCAAGAAGAGAAGTATCTTTGTCAATTGGACATTCAGGACATTTATTATACTCAAGCTCCTCTAAAGTATCATCATCATAGGGTACATTATCAACATCATCAAGGGGAATTAAACAATCTACAACAGGATCATCTGGGAATGGAGAGATATGATGGTCTCCAAAAATCTCCCAAATCTTGGTCCAAAGTGTGAGTGGGCAATCGATATCTAAGATCTCCACAAGAATATCAACACCAATATATGTACCAATTAATCCTACAATGTAATCATTAATATTACCCCAAATTGATTACTTTGAAGGTTTTTCTGGTTCAGGTATGAGCCCATAAAGGTATGGCAAAATCTTAAGCCACCTGAGATGTGTCAGGATACCTTTCTTCCAAGACTCATAATTATCCTTATTCAACATTACCACAAAATGATGAATAGAGAAACCCATGATACCTCCTCAAATGATCAACATAAATGAATCAACCACAAGATTACCCCCCCAAATTCGCTCAATCAAAGAACCCCTCAAGCAATATCTGATTTGGCACTTTATATTTAGTGCATTTACAGTTGCCACTTGCCAAAATAGAAAAGTGGACTTTGATCTTAGTACATGCAAATTGCCAAAATAGGCCTCAAGCTCAAAGTGAAAAATTTAAACTAGATGAGATAAATCTGATAACACCACTCGAAATTACATGAAAAATAATACACTTTCAAAAAAAAATTTACACAAAAATGTTACCGTAGGAGCAAGATATGAGCTCCCAAAGTTCCCAAAATGAGGATGAAGCAACAACACCTGTGAGAATATGCATTTTTTGGAAAAACCAAAAAATGATTGCACCACTATGAAGAGCACAAAAAATTAGCCCAAATAAAAAAAAATTGTTCTAAAAAAGGAGCCAAAATGACTGAGATATGAGCATTTGAAAATTGACTTGAAAAACCAGAATGCAATCCATGAGGGGGGCAAATTTTTTTTGAAAATGCTGACGCAAGGATGACGTCAGCAATCCACCCAATTAAATTTGATGGGTTGATGGCCGTAATTCGTTGCTCTAGGTAAATTTGACGTCATTCTAGATGTCACAGGTCCACCTGCCAAAATTTGTTTCTGCCGTCGGAATATTCCAGACCTACCGAATTTTTCAGGAACCCCGGCCTCTGCTTGCTAGAATATGTTGAATTTTGTGGCCAGATTTTGCTTTTTGACCACCGGTGGTTGAAGGATTAGGAGGGGGCCTGCATGGGAGAGGTGGGGCCACGATGGCTAGTGGCCTTTGTGGTACCACGCAATATGCGTACCTGTTAAAGGTACAAGTCTACAAGTCTGCGGACTTTAAATATCTGCCCTTTGATTTTTTTTGAAAATTTTACAATGATTTTTTTTTTTGAAAAACTATAGTTAATGAAATATATTTTTTTCAAAATTAAAATCAGAATTTTTCTTTTAAAAAATTTCAGTGATAAATAATAATATTATTATTTTTCATACTGTCGACTATAATAATGACAATCTGGGGGGCCATACGACTCCTTGGGCAAAATATTTTTGCCTCACAGGACAACTTGCTCCAAAATGGATGAATTGGCATTTGATCTTAGGGTTTTTGGCCTTTTTGGATGCAATGGCAGGGTCAAATTTGACCCAAAATGCTCAAAAAATGCAACTACCTTTTGGATCTTACAACCACTCCTCAACTTCAAACCCTCATAGATTTGGCCTTGTATGTCTGATTTGGATGAAAGAAAAGGAAAAATCAACTTTATCAAACCTTCTAGACGCAATGGTGAGCTCAGATTTGTACCAGCAAGCTTCGATATGAGCTTGGAATAAAGACCTAAAAATGGAACCTCCCCAAATTTGATATCTCTCTTCAAAAAAAGACTCTCCAGTGGCACCCAACTTGCTCTGATACCATGTTAGAATTGGCTAGGGCTTCCAAGATCTTGAGGCCAAATGGAAAGCACAAAAAAAAGAGAATAAAATGTGACAAGAACAAACTGTATTCTTATCAATATGATACAATGATATGAGATGATTTTATTTACAATGAGAGACCCCTTGGTTATATAGCCAAGGTGAGTACATAGAAGGGCATAAGATTATGACAAGTGTCGTAATCTTATGACATGAGACAATTATGAAAATCTATCACTCCACCTAAAGTAGAAAAGTGATAATGTGATAATCAACACAAATGGTGGAAATGTAATCACATGATATGTCCACAAAAGGTGGAAGTGATAAAGTAATAACATGCTAAGTCCACCAAAGGTGTAAAAACTCCAACTACCTCCTATGTGGTCCCTAAGTAAACTTAACTGAGGTGTAATTATTACCTAGGACAAGGTACAACACATTTAATTACACCAACACTACGTGTATAAGCATAAAATTTGTTGTGGACAGGGGATATACCAAATTATGGGTTGAATTTGATTCTTTAAACATAGTTAATTATCTACATGACACCCATATGCCAAGTTGGAATGTGGAGAAATTAATTAAGATATTATAATGATGTTAAGTGCTTGTGAAGAGACCCGCGTACCTCACATCTTCCGAGAGGGAAAATATTTGGCAGATTTTTTGCCAACAAGGTTGTCAAATTAAATGAGTTATGTGTGTGGGAAGAGGGATCGATCATTCTCGAGAGAGCTAGGAGTTTAATGAGAAATGATGGCATGGGATGAGATTATGCAGTGGTGGCATTTAAGCCTAAGTACCTTATTCTAACTCTTGCACACTTTCTGGGTTTCTTTCATATTTTTGGAATTCATTTGAGTGATTTTTCGTAAGGGTTTACCTATTCTGGTGTCTGAAGAAATATGTGGTGACAGAAGTAGAATTGAGCCACACTCTTGCACAGGTCTAAGGAAGAAAAATAAATTATGGAAGATTTTGTGTCACGAGAATTTTATGCCATTTTTGGAAAGATTGCATGGGCACGACCCAAATGCTTCAGCGGAGTTTGTTTCTTGTTGGCATAATCAAAAGCTTCAAATAAAGGGTCTGGAAGTGGAGGTGAATGAGGAGTTGATTGCTTCTATGATGGGGATGTTGATGGTTGACTGTAAGTTTTACAAGGATAAGAAGAGTAATGAGAATGCGATGGCCCAATTTTTCAAAGACAACAAGAGGAAGAAGTTGATTAAGATGGAGAGTTGGGGCTATGAGTGCAAATCTCTCAAGAAGATTTGGGTGAAGGTGGCCAAGGTAATAATTTTTTATGTGACATTGGAAGGCACGGTTACTGTTATTCTGGGTCACCATTTCACTCTCTTAAATCACTTCAGACATGGATTGTTTGTTTCTTTTCCATTTTTTCTTCTTTCATCCATGGAGATTTCGATGTATGCACATTTAAAAAATAGGAAGGCTCTGGTCCTCCATGAGGATCTCATTCTTTTAATCATGGAGCATGTTAAGTCCCTTCTCCCTCCCCCTACTATTATGGATACGGAGAAGACTTTGAGTGATGGATCTGATTCTTTTGGTTCAGATACCAACAATGTCAAACATGAAGAGTGGGAAGAAGAGGATGAGGAGGGTCCTCCATCCCTTGAGGCCACCTCCTCAAAAAAAAGGAAGAAGGGTAGCCTTAAACATAGTCATGCTCCTAATCGCCTTATTCTCTCTGATAGCGAGGATACGAAGGTGGGGTTAGATGATTTATCTCCCAAGAAGGTGGTGTTGGCTATTGGTTGGGGTGAAATTGATGATGGAGGTAATAAGGAGGGTTTGCAGGAGAATGTGTCAGGCTTGAAGGCTAATGACCAGCCAAGGAGGTCGTCCAAATGCATTGCTAAGCTGAAAAACCATGTCTCGAATGTTCTTGCTAAGGATGCCAAGGTGTCAGATGAGGAGAAGGATATTGGTGACTAATGAGGTAAAAATAACCTCATCATAATAAAATCTAAAAAGCTTACTTTTACAAATCAATCCTAAGTTTGTGCCAATTTATTAAACTTTAGGAGAAATAATTTCTTATTTTAAAGGAAAATTATGCAAACTTTCTTTCTTATGATCAATTGAGGAAATTTACCAATGCAGGTTTAATGGGTTGATTTGAGTGTTTTTGTAGGGAATAATCGGTCATCTAGAAGTTGTTACAAATGTTGAACCAGCACATGCCTTAAGTGTGGTAAAGGATAGATGCTGTGAACCTGCTCCTAAATATCAAGATGATGAACTGAAGATTTAATTTCTGTTTCTTTAAATTCTGTTATCAAAAACTTCATGGCTCGTCTCGAGCCTTCTATATGTTTATGAGCTTTAAAGACATGAAAGTTAGTTTTAAGTTGTTGAAGACTTTTTCAATGCCTATCCATGCCATCTAGAATCTAGGATTTAGTTATAAGTCATCTATCAAAATATAACTTCAAATGAGATAAAGAAAAGGGAGAGACTGAATGGTAACGTTATGCTGCTTATATGATTTCTGAATACTAATGAATGAAAGAACTTTCTTTTGTTACTTACTAAGTTGTTGAACTATGAATGATGATAACTGTTTGTAATGGAAAGACTCCAGAATCTGTAGTTTATGTGATTTAAGAATGAAGTGTTAACTTGTGAGCTGGCCACTCGAGGGAAGTTAGCTTAAATAGATAAGTATTTTACTGTTTTGTTATTTTATTTGTTAAAAAAATAGATAACTATTCAGTAGGAAGTAACTAAGTTTGTTGAGAGTCGAGTTTGAAGTTCTGGAGCACCATTGTTTTAGTTAGTGTGGGTTACTTTTCATAGTTTTTAGAATCTTTTACTGTTTAAAAATATGTTTCATAGTCTATTCACTTATTTCTCTACTTCTGCAGTATATCAATTGTTCAGTTTGCTTGTTTCCATGCTTTCTAGTTTAGTCATGATGCTTTCTAAATTAGTTATCTTATATTTTCTAGCCTAGTATTTCTAGTTTTCTTAGAACAGATTATTTTCCAGCTAAGAAGTTAAATGCCCTTAGATTAAAAATTGATTTCAATAGTTTAAAGAAAAATATAAAATATAAAATGAGTTATCCAAATCATCTTCTTCTACAAACTGCCTTGGATACTGCCCGGTCGACTAATTGACATTATATATTCTAAAGTAGTAGGACCTAATGACAGCCTATCACATCTTGGCACCATTTTTGGGGAACTAAAATAGCCTTTGTGCTTAAGTATTACTAGGAGATGGGTTTTGATATCTCATTTTATGCCAAAAAAAATTTCGTCGGCTTCCTCTTTTGCATGGTCAAGAAAAAAGGCCCTCATGGACGATTTATACCAAAGACCCCCCAAAATACATACCAATCATACCTAGGGAAGCCCAAGGCTCAGACAACCACACTTCTGAAGAATTATTTCACCCTATCCCACCAAAGGTTTTCCACTATTTACCTAACGAGCAACTGGCATAACAACCAGTCATAGAGGAAATTGTCTTTGAGGAACATACTTCTCTGAACATCATGGGAGATCGTAGAGTTGAACCTAACCACAATGAATCTTAGCGCCCTCCTAGAATGTTTACTTATCCTATTACCTTGGATGCAGATGATGATACTGTGATGAAGAACATTTCTCCAGCTTTCCTTCCAACCTTTTGTGACTTGTCCTCGGAAGACCCAAACCAATTTCTCTTTGAATTTAAAGTCTTATGTCAAACATATGAATATAAAAATGATAACCAAAAGCTGAATCTTTTTCCTTCTACTCTAAAGGATTCAACAATGTGCTGGTTTATGGGATTGGGTTCTGGTAGTATAACATCCTGGGGGGAAATGGAGAATGTTTTCTTGAAAAATTACCAAAGCTGCTATAGGGTGAGTGACCAGAAGGAAGAGTTGTTTAAACTAAGACAAAATGAGGACAAGAGTTTAGAGGATTATCTCGATAGGCTCCTCTTCCTCTCTAAACGATGTGGAGAAGCGACCATTAGCGTTGAGATTCTCAAAACAAATTTTCTTAAAGGTCTTGATGATGACGCTAAAAGAAATCTTGATTTGATGGGGAAAGGTGATGTATCTCAACTAACCCTTGAGGAAATATGTGAGTTATGTCAGAATTTCTCTCGTACTCGGGGAGGAATCTGCAAAACTAATCTTTTTAAAGGGTCTAATGAGATAGGTAAGCTCCGCGAAGAAATAGAAAATCTAAAAACAAACATTCTTGTTTAGTTGAATACCACATTAGATGGTATGCAAGATAAAACTCGCAACCCAGAGACCTTGTCAATATATTGTCCCAGGTGTCGAAGTAAATACCTATTGCATGAGTGTTCATTAGATAAAGTCAATTTTTGTCAACTTTGTGAGAAAAACCATCCTACAAATCAATGTGAGCTTCTATCCGATATTAAGAATACTAAAAAAAAACCCATTCAGGTTGAAGAAGAGATAAACACCTTAAACCAATGTCAAGGTGGTAATTTCTCTTATGGACAAAATTCCAATCCTACATGGAGACCACAACATAACTGGGTTCATAATCAATGGACTCCATCTTGGAATCAGTCACCTCCACCGCAACCTAATTGGGGAACTCCTTATTGGGGATCCCCCGAATAGGCAAACCAAACATGGGGAAATCAACAGTGGTTGAATCAACCACAACAACAATGGTACCAACAACATGCTGCCCCTCAATAGAATCGGGCACATAATTAGTTTTATACTGAACCTAGGAGGAATCTGTTAGAGTAATTGGACATTTACTTTATTAATTAAACAATATTTGTTTAATTACGTAAAGTTTCCTTTTAACTCTTTTTCACTTAAGCTAACATTAGGTACATAATAATTAATTATTTTATTAATTATTATTGTGCAAGCCTAGGGTTTTCATCTATATGTAGTTGAAAACTATCTTTTGTATCATTATTCATTTTACATTTTCAGGTGAATACATTGCTCCACATTCTTGAGCATTTCTTTTGTTGCTTCTCTTTGTTTCTCCTTGTAACAGGTTATTTGCTTGCAAAGATCTTTTGGACTTCTGTGGTGTTGTATCTTCTCAACTCCAACATGGTATCAGAGCTTCAGATTTGCAGCTGCTTGTTCTTGTTTTGAGATTTTGCATTGGAAGCAAATCTAGGGTTCTAAAGTTTTTTTTGGGTGGATTCAGCATACTCCATTTTTTGGGTTCACTTTGGGCTCAAATGGACAGTGCCATTGGATTCGTAGCACCCAAAAACCCCTAAATCGACTGTCAAATCATCGATTTTGGTTACAGTCAATTTGGAAGGCAAAATTTTTTTGCCCTAAGGCCGTACGGAGAAGCAAAAAAAAAAAAAAAAAAAAAAATCAATTTTTTGGTTTATTTTTGCGCGGCCAGTGTTAAATTGCCAGAGCGCCGCCTGGTGGCCACCGCCACCGGCGGCTACCACCGACCACGGCCAAGCGGCCACCCTGCCCCTGTCGGCCCGCCACCCTGGTCTGCTCCACCCGAGCGCCCTGCGCCACCCAGCCCATCTGCCACCTCCTGCGTGCTAGCCCCGGTCCACCATGTGCCCTGGGGCCGCCGAATTTTAAGCCCTTGAGGGCTAATTTTTTCTCTCCAACCCCCTATTATGTCATTTTTGGTCAAATGGGCATAACTTGGGCATCCTAGCTCCGTTTTTCGAACAGGAAGATGCATTGGAAAGCTGAGAATGGCACCAATCTGATGGTATAGAAATATTTTTAATTTTTTTACCAGTCTAGATATTTTTTACCAGTCAAAGTGAGGTCTTCTTTCTTCACTTCCGGGGTCATAGAAGATGCAAACGGACTCCGTTTTTCAAACTTGAATAGGCGTTGGAAAGCTCTCAACATGCTCTATTCAGTGATGTGATCTATTTTATCAGAATTTTCACCAGGTACATGAGAATTTGTCTTGAAGTATTTTTTGCTTATGCATTGCTTCCTTCTTCTCAGTTTGTACTAGGGTTTGGGTTTATCTTTTGTGGGGGGTGTTTTTTCTCTTGCTTTCTGTCATTTATATCAGAAAACCAGAACACCAAAACTCTCAAAAATACAAACCCTTCTGCATCTTCTGTCTATTCTGAAAGATCACATAATAATAAAAAACACAAGCAGGTACAGGTGCAGGGTTTCATGGCAGACTCTTCAGTTGAGCTACTCACATCACATAACTATCACACTTGGAAGTCTCGTATGATGAGGCTACTCAGGTCACGAGGGTTATGGTCTTGTTTAGATGAGGTTCAGCCTCAGTTGCAGCGTCCTTTTGAGATTATGCAGCACAGGAACAAGATGGATGAGGCTATGGGTTTGTTATGCATGCATGTTTCAGACAATCTTTTGTTTCACCTTGATGCTTTGCTCACTCCTCGAGCCATGTGGCTGAAGTTTGAGACACTTTTTGGGGCCGTTAATGAGTTTCGTGCATTACAGATTGAGGCAGAGCTGACTTCCTTGTTACCTGATTCATTTCCCACTATTGAGGATTTTTTGAACCAGTTCAAAACTATCCATACTATTTTATAGGGTTGTGGGAAGAACAAGACAGACACATAGTGCATTTCCTTGATTCTTTCGAAGCTTCGTGGTCCATTTCAGATATTTGCTTCCTCCTTCTACTCCACCATGGATGGTTTGGGTGCCAGTTTTACCATGCCTTCCTTTGATTTATTTTGTGAGCAATTGTCTCGGGAATAGTCTCACCTTTCTCAGATGGATATGCTCTCAGGTTCAAAGAGCAAAGCATTGGTTGCTTAGTCACCGAAGGGGAAACAGAAGCAGAAACCGAGGCCCAAGAAAGATTTTGCAGGTAGTGAGCATTCCTCCAAACCGCCTGTTAAGTCTGATTCTAAACCACCATTTAATCCAAAACATGGGAAATCTTTGAAGTCTAGTGAGTCTTCCTCCAAGACTAAGGAGAAATCAGGAGACACTTGCAGTTTTTGTGGCAAGCAAGGTCATCTAGTTTCCAGGTGTTGGAAACAATTAGAGGCTTTAGAGGAGGCCATGCAGCAACAACACATCTCCTCACCTCAGTCTTCTTCTTCTTCCACCACAGGGAAGGGTCATGCTCTCCCTGCATGAGCATCGACCAATGGGTCCACTTGGATTTTAGACTCTGGTGCTTCTCACCATATGACTCACACTCAGCAGTTGGTCACTTCTCTTGCCTCTTGTGGTACTTCACAGATTGCAGTGGGTGACTCTTCACAGCTTTCCGTCTTGGGTTCAAGTTCTGTCTCTTTGGATGGGGGCACTCTACAGGATGTTTTGGTTGTTCTTGACATTTCGACGAACCTTTTGTCCATTTATCAGATTTGCCACACTGGCTCTGGTAAGACAGTTGAGTTCTCACCACATGATGTGGTTATTCGGGACCTCCATGATTCTGATTTGGTTGTGGCTACTGGTAGTGTTGATACTGCATATTGTCTTTACCGATTTGATGGATTTGCGCCTTTTGAGGGTACAGGTTCATCTCTTATAGCACATGAAGATTCAGTGAGTCAGCTTTGGCATGAGCGTTTGGGCCATGTCAACTACAGATATCTTCAGCAGATGAGTACACAGTCACTTGTTCTTGGTCTTCCACGGATTTCCTGCACTGACGGTGTTTGTCATGGTTGTGTGCTTGGCAAGCATCACAAGGATCCCTTTCCGAAGGGAAGTACCACTCGTGCTTTGGCACCCTTGGATTTGATTCATAGTGACCTCATGTCATTTCCCACTCCTTCTTTTTCAGGGGCCAAGTATGTGCTCACATTCATTGATGACTTTTCCAGACGCACATGGTTGTACTTTCTTAAGTACAAGTCTGATGTTTTTTATTCCTTTTGTGTCTTCAAGACATTTGTAGAGAAGCAGTCTGGTCTTTCTATCCAGTGGATACGTACAGATAATGGGGGTGAGTATGTGAATTAGGCCTTTAGAGATTTTTGCACTGTGCATAGTTTGCAACATCAATTTTCTGTTCCCTACACCCCTCAGCAGAATGGTATCGTTGAGCGAAAGAATAGGACTTTACGGGAGATGGCTAATTGTATGATTCAGTCCAGGTCCATGGATTCATCTTTTTGGGCTGAGGCAGTCAATTATGCCAACTATATTCAAAATCGGATGCCTCACAAGGCGCTTCGACATATGACTCATGAGGAGGCTTGGTCTCATGACAAGCCTGATATTTCACCATTTCGAGTATTTCGTAGTGAGGCATGGGCTTTTATTCCTGATGCTCAAAGGAGAGCTATGGAGCGAAAGAGTCGACCCCTCATATTTGTCAGCTACTGTGAGGATGTTAAGGCATACAGGTTATTTGATCCTGATACCAGAGAGGTCCTGTTTCAACGGGATGTTCAGTTTGATGAGCGCCTTCCTCCAATTGATACCTTGTCTCCAGTGTCCACTTCACTACCTACTCCACCCACTACAGCTCTTCAGGATTATTTTGAGGATTCTGATGAGGATATTGATGATCCCCCATCACCACCTCCCCTTGCTCCACCTCAGAGGCCCAAATGGGCTCGCTTTACTATTGAGGCAGCAGGATCTATGGCCGGTGATCCTTCAGACACTCGTCGCACTCATTCTCATACTGCGGGTTCTAGTCTTTTGACTCATGCTCTTTCAGAGGATCCTCAGAGATTTTTAGAGGCGACAGGTCACCTTGAGTGGGATAGTGCCATGGAGGAGGAGTATTCTTCTTTGATGAAGAATAATACATGGGATCTCTGTCCTCTTCCTAAGGGCATAAAGATGGTTCGGTGCCGATGGTTGTATCGCACCAAGTATGCTGCTGATGGTTCTATTGATAAGTACAAAGCACGTCTTGTTGTGAAGGGTTTCTCACAGGTTGAGGGTATTGATTACTCCAAGACATTTTCCCCTGTTGCCAAGATGAATTCTATTCGCTTTGTATTATCACTTGCAGCTTCTAGAGGATGGCTCATTTTTCAGATGGATGTGAAGTGTGCCTTCTTACATGGTGACCTACAGGAGGAGATCTACATGGAGCAGCCTCAGGGATTTGTTCATGATTCTTCTTTGGTTTGCAGACTTCAGCGTTCATTATATGGTCTCAAACAAGCCCCTCAGGCTTGGTATGAGAAGATGGACTCTTTTTTGCTCTCCACTGGTTTCACTCGTTGTCATTCTGATCACACAGTCTATATTCAGCATCTTGAGGGTGAGATTCTGATTCTTGTGCTATATGTTGATGATCTTCTCATCACAGGTAGCTCATCCTCTATGATTCAGAATTCTCAGCTAGCCTTGATGGAGCAGTTTGAGATGACAGATCTTGGCCTTCTGCACTATTTCCTTGGTCCTCAGGTGATTCAGTCTTCAGAGGGGATCTCCATTTACCAACAGAAGTATTCTTTTGATATGCTTCAGCGCTTTGGCATGCTTGATTGCAAGTCTGCCCCCACACCTTTTCAGTCAGGGGTTGTTTTGACTACTACCTGCCCCACTCCTTCAGTAGATGCTACACTTTACAGGCAGTTGGTTGGCAGTTTATTGTACCTGACTCACACTCGTCCTGATCTTTCCTTTGTGATTGGTCTTGTCTCTCGATTCTCACATGATCCTCATGAGAGTCATTGCCAGGCTGCCAAGCATATTTTGAGTTACATTCAGGGCACCACTTCATATGGCATTCACTACACATTAGGGGATCCTCACATTGTTGGCTACACTGACTCAGATTGGGCTGGTGATGTCAATGATCAGAAGTCTACTTATGGCTTTTTTTTTTGTCTTGGCTCTGGTCCTATGACATGGTCGTGCAAGAAGCAGACTGCTCATGCATTATCATCTATAGAGGTTGAGTACCGAGCTGCTATGCTAGCTAGTCAGGAGATTTTATGGCTTCGTCAGTTGATGACTGAGTTTGGTTTTCCTCCTGATAGTCCCACTATTCTTTGGTGTGACAATCAGAGTGCTATACACATTTTGCGCAACCCGGTGGAGCATCACTGGATGAAGCACATTGAGCTTCATATGCATTTCATTAGACAGTTGATTTAGGATGGTTCTCTCATCTTGGAGTATGTTCCCACTGCCGAGCAAGTTGCAGACATCTTCACGAAACCTTTTGCATCTCCGCACTATCTTCAGTTGCGCTCTATGCTTGGGGTGAAGGAAGTTGTCCTTAGGGGGTCTTTATGAGGCCTTCCTTCCTTCCTTCATGTTTCTTTCAGCATGTTGTTCTATCTCTTTTTGGAGAGGAGTTTTTCCCACTGGGTTTTCTCCTTTTCTCCGTTTCATAGAGATTTCATTGTACTTGGGTACCTGATCTGGCCTTGTTGCCGGGACCCATTGCTTTTGCTTTCAGTAGCTTCTTCTAGGTTTTAGCTTCTCCCTATGTCTATCTTAAGGGGGGGTGTTAGAGTAATTGGACATTTACTTTATTAATTAAACAATATTTGTTTAATTACGTAAAGTTTCCTTTTAACTCTTTTTCACTTAAGCTAACATTAGGTACATAATAATTAATTACTTTATTAATTATTATTGTGCAAGCCTAGGGTTTTCCTTTTTAGGGTTTTCATCTATATGTAGTTGAAAACTATCTTTTGTATCATTATTCATTTTACATTTTCAGGTGAATACATTGCTCCACATTCTTGAGCATTTCTTTTGTTGCTTCTCTTTGTTTCTCCTTGTAACAGGTTATTTGCTTGCAAAGATCTTTTGGACTTCTGTGGTGTTGTATCTTCTCAACTCCAATAGAATCAACATCAAAATTTATTACATCTAGCTCAAAACCCTCCTCTGAATGAGCAGGTGAATCAACCTAAGCTTCCTGCACAACCGCTTCCCAACCCTACGAATAATCGCCAGAATACACCAGTCTATTCTATCGAACATGAAAATGTTACAAGGCTTAATGCGATACACTTCAAAAATGTGCAATTGTGCTCTGGTCAAACTCTTCAACCTCCAACTATTGAAGAAATAGTGGAGGAACCTGAGCCTAAAAATCCAATCAAAGTCACGTCATCTAATCAGGATACCACAACCAAAGACAAAGAGCCTTTTTTAGCGGAAGGAGTTGCTGACTTGTCTTAGGGGGAGGAAGGTCAGCCCTTGAGTCAACATAGGGAGGATCCCATTCCAAAGGAGAACACGATGGCACCATATCCAAAACATTTAAAGTCAATAACTCCAGAAGATACTCTAGAAGTATCCATGGCTTCAAAAACTACGTTAATTCAGGAGATTAAGCAACTGCAAATTGAAGTTCCTTTATTGCAAGAAAAAAAGAAAATTCCTGAGTTAAACCAGTTAATCAAATAACTATGTATTAAAATGACAAGTAGGAAGCCAAAAAAAAAAAATACCATTCATATTGATGGTTATTTAGCTGATTTTCTGTCTGGAAAGTCTATTGCTCCAAAATACGATGATCTTGGGAGCCCACTTATAACTGTTACAATCAATGATGTAGCAATACCAAATGCACTAGTGGATCTTGGGGCAGCTATTAACGTGATTACTGTGGATGTAATGGAAAAGTTAGGACTAACTGATTTACGTCCTACAACCACAATATTACAAATGGAAAATCAGTCTATAGCCATCCCAAAGGGCATCATTAAAAACATCCTCGTCAAAGTTGATGGATGGGAATATCCAGTCGATTTCTAGGTAATTCAGTCGCTTACACCTAAAGATAATTATCCAATAATTCTTGGGAGACCTTGGTTGGCCATGGTTGCTACTAGGATTGATTGCAGGGAAGGGGGAAAGAACATTTCGCATGTTCAAGACATTAAACATTTATTCTTATATCCCCCTACTAAGCCTACTGAGCATAAAAAGGTTTGGGTTGATGAACCAGAGGAATCCAATGGTCCTGACAGTTTGGCCTCTCTAGCCATGGTAGTAATTAAATAACAAGGAGAAGAACTAGAGGAAAAGTTAGTAATCAATGTAGCACGCCTTGCTATAACCCCGAATGAGGAAGAAATAATGGATGTTCGAAGAATTTTTGGGAAACCAATTGATATAAGTGGGATGGAGCAAAACTATGCTACAATGGGAATTCCTTGTCCCTTATCAAACATGATTCCCAGAACAAGTCATTTCTTTGAAGATATCACAAGGTTTCACTAACTTATACCTCATAGCTGTCCTCTCAATACCCTATTATGACTAATTTATAGTGTCACTTCGATCCATCCTGAAACAAAATCAATCATGTTGTTACCAGGAAAAACTTTGAACATCAATAGCTGGCTAACAGAAACACAAGAGGATAAATTATTCAATGTGTTGGTAAAAAGGTCTAAAGCTTTTGCTTGGGATTATACAAAAATGAGGGGAATTCACCCAAGTGTCTGTACTCATCACATCTATACTGACACAAGTATAAGGCCTGTTCGCCAGCCTCAGAGGAGACTCAATCCTGCATTAAAGGATCTAGTCAAAATTGAAATTGGGGAACTCCTCTGTGTAGGATTTATTTATCCTATCTCTGATAGTAAGTGGGTATCACCTATGGCAGTCGTGCCAAAGAAAAATGGGAAGTGGAGAATCTATATAGATTATAGAAAACTCAACAAAGCCACTCATCGAGATTATTTTCCCCTACCATTTGTTGGTCAGGTTCTGGACAACTTGGCTAGAAGGAAATATTTCTCCTTTCTAGATGGATTTAGTGGTTACAATCAGATACAGGTCGCCCTAGAAGAACAAAACAAGAACATGTTTACTTGCCCTTGGGGAACATTTACATACAGAGTGCTTCCCTTTGGACTTTGTAACGCTCCAACGAATTTTCAAAGAGCCGTTATTGCTATATTTTCTGCTCTCATTAATGACTATGTAGAGGTCTACATGGACAACTTTACAGTCTATGGGTAAACATATGACGAAGCTCTTCAGAACCTAGACCGAGTTTTACAAGTTTGTGAGGAAAAGAGACTATCCCTCAGCCATGAAAAATGTTTAATAATGGTAGAACAAGGAATAGTCTCGGGTCATCATATTTCCTCCGACGGAATAAAGGTCGACCCCAAGAAAATTAAAGTCATCCAACTGTTGACTATCCCTCAAACACAAATAGATGTTCGAAGTTTTCTTGGACATGCTTGTTACTATAGAAGGTTCATAGAAGGCTTCAGTAAAATAGCAGCTCCTATGTTCTTTCTTTTACAGAAAGAAGTAGATTTTGTTTGGATGCCTGAGTGTCAGCTATCATTTGAAACCATTAAGGAAAAACTTGTCTCTGCTCCCATTCTACGAGGACCAAATTGCAGTATTCCCTTCCACATTTATGTAGATGCTTCTGATGATGCTATTGGTGCAGTTCTAGGACAAGAAGATGAGAACGGGGATAAATATGCCATATATTTTATCAGTAAAAATCTTAATGCTGCAGAAAGGAACTATACAACAACAGAAAAATAATTTCTAGCTGTTGTTCATGCCATTAAAAAATTCCGCCACTATATTACGGGATATAAGGTTACAGTTTATACAGACCATTCAGCTATAAAATACCTAATGAACAAACCTATAGTTAATGGTCAAATTATGAGATGGTTATTACTCCTTCAGGAGTTTAATGTTACAATTCTTGACAAACCAGGGAAATATAAAGTAGTAGCAGATTTTCTGTCATGAACCAAACATGAAGAGGGTGATAGTACTCCTATACAAGATGAGTTGCCAGATGAAAATCTATTTGCAGTTTCTATAAAATCACCCTGGTTTGTAGATATCGCTAACTATTTAGCTGCTTCAGAGGTACCCCCAAGATTCATGACTGAGCAAAAGAAGTGACTTATCAGGGAAAGTGTCCCATTCAAATGGATTAACGGAATGTTATTTTGTTGTGGACCTGATATGGTCTTAAGAAGATGTGTGAGAGTGGATGGAACCTACAGCATTCTAAGCGCCTATCACGATGATCCTTCGGGAGGGCACTACTCTATGAAGAGAACTTCCCATAAAATCTTAGGCACCAGATACTATTGGCCTTCAATGCATAAAGATATTAAGAACTATGTTCATCGTTGTGATGAATGTCAGAGATTAGGAAGACCAACTGCTTCTTTGAAAATGCCTTTATTGCCACAGGTGGTGCTAGAACCATTCGAGAAATGGGGTTGATATTTTATCGGACCCATAGATCCTTCCTCTCAAGGGAAAAAATACATTTTGGTTTTCACCGATTACCTAACAAAATGGGCAGAAGTTCAAGCCTTGCGAGTAGCTAGGGAAGAGCAAGTCGCAAACTTCCTCTATAATAAAATCTTCCTTAGATTTGGAGCCCCTCGAACTATCATTACTGACCAGGGACCCCAATTTATGTCCAAAGTGCTCTTAGCATTCACCAACCATTTTCAAGTAAGTCATAGAAAGTCATCACCTTACCACCCTCAAGAAAATGGCCAGGTGGAAGTAAATAATAGAGAACTTGAAAACATTTTAACAAAAATAGTTTCTTCAGGAAGAAAAGATTGGGCCAGAAAACTCCATGAAGTTGTATGGGCCTACAACACAACTTGGAAATCCACGACTGGATTCAGCCCTTATGAGCTCATTTTTGGAAAGAAACCTCTTCTTCCCATTGAGTTTGAGCTACAAACTCTATGAACGGCTATGGAACTAGGTCTGGATTTAAAACGAGCCCAAGTTGAATGAGTTCTACAACTAAGTGAATTGGATGAGCTTCACCTAGACATTGTCCATCAAATTGAATTAATGCAACACCAACAAAAAGTGTGGCATGACAAACACATTAAGGAGAGGAATTTTCGTAATGGAGACTGGGCCCTGCTATTCGATTCAAGGTACAAAGATCATAGAGGAAATCTTAGGACTCATTGGCTGGGACCTTATGAGATTTCTGAAGTCTTTTCGAATGGAACTATTCGGTGGAAACCAATTGATGCTGACACATGAACCCTCTTAGTTAATGGTCATCGCTTGCATGTCTACCATAAGCCGTTCAATAGGGAAGAATTCTCAAGAATGGTGGAAATGCAAGGCAAAGTCCAATGTGTTGACTCTGCCAAGGCAGAGTCTATTTAGTAAAAATGTGCACTTAAAAAATATATATGTATATTTTCGAAAATGTGTAGTAAAAAGACATGTATGCCAAGATATTTTTCTTCATTAATTTTTCTTCTTTTGGACTTAGCTAATTTTTGTTCCATTTTGTAGGACTTCTTAAAAAGGAGGAAAATAACTTTTGGAGCACCCTCCAAAGATGCTTTGGAACATTATGATCATGATGCCCAATGCTCCGGAATGTTATGATCCTAATGCCTGATGCTTTGAAAGTTATACAAAACTCATTATGACAAAAAGGCATTCCTGCACTAAGGTTCAAAGCTCCCGAAGTTCAAAATTCTTAAGTCTTGTCACTCCACCTTCATTCTGTTGCTTCTCTAGCTGCATCTTTTGGCAATGCTCTGGAACCTTCATTTTGTTGCTTCTCTGGCTGCATCTTTCAATGATCTCTGAAACCTTCATTTCATTGCTGCTTCGGCTGCATCTTTCGGCGATGCTCCAGAACCTTCATTATGTTGCTGCTTCAGCTAAATATTTCGGCAATCCTCTAGAACCTTCATTCTATTGCTGCTCCAATCGCATCTTTCGACGATGCTCTGGAACTTTCATTTCATTCCTTCTCTGACTGTATCTTTTAGTGATGCTTTGGAACATTCATTTCATCATTGTCCTAGTTGTGTCTTTCACGGATGCTCTGAAACTTATCCGCCTTCTCCATCATGAATACAAACCTCTTGCATGCTCTGGAACTTATGTACTAGTTTCGAGCACGACGTCAATTGCGCACTTCAAAACTTTTTCATACGTATTTCACCACCTTTTCATAAATTCAAAATTTTGCGATACTTCCATCATTATATCTTGTACACTTGTCTTCCTATTTTGTTTTTTTTATCATAAATAAAGCCACCAAGTCCTGCAATCCTCATTAATAGCTCCGCCATCCATAAAATTCCGCATTCATGCCATAATAAATCTGTCGTTACCTCAGCCAATACCTTCATGTCATCCTGTCAAATCTGTAAGGTACGAGATCTTCGAACGATCACAAAATGCAAGTAAGTACTAATTTTTGCTTTATGTAGGTAGTTATTTTTGAATAAACAATAATTAATTGGCATGAACTTCACTCCCAATTTAGCAAATTGTGCCACTCGACGATCACCTACTTGTATGGAAAGCCTTTCGCATGCCTTCATGCAGTTTTAAAAATCATTGCTTAGTAAGCTGCAAATAGGACAGATAAGTTATTCTAGAGGCAATATTTTCAAAAGTGTTGTGTGAAAGCTTTGGGCCGTGATTGAAATCTTTTACAGAGAGGGAAAATATGAAAATGGGGAGTGGTAAAAAGAAGTCAGAGCCAAATTCAGTTGACAAATTGTTGGGATTAAGCAATATATCTAGACTGTTTGAAGAGGCGGGATGGTTGGATTTTATCAGAAAATTCGAAGGATATGATGAAAAGATGGTGAGCTCGTTTGTTGAAAACTACTCAAATGGAGAAGTGATACTTCATGCAAAGCATTTCAAGGTGAGTCCAAAAATGATTTCCCATTTGTCTGGGTTAGAAAATTCAGGTATTAAGATAAAATAAACCTCTCAGATAACGTACCAAAAATTATCTGAATTATTTGTTAGAGAGGGAGACCCTCACCCCATGGTAGTAATTAGCACCAAAGGACAGAATAAAGGGTTCCAAAGGACCTCCATACTAGAGCCCTGGGGTACTTTCATTGCTTGGATCATTAAATATTTTACTTGTGACGGTCAACTAGTTGTTGTAGTAGGACCTGCTTTCCGAATGCTGATCCATTTGCATCATGGGAAAGAGAACCCCGCTCTTAGGGTAAATTTGTCTGAATTTGTATATGAATCCCTAAACACTTCCATAGAAAGATATAAAATAGGGTCAGGGCCACTGAAACACCATGGTTTAATTCAATTGATTTATAAATACCATTTTTGCAAGAAATCTGAGGGAAAATGAGAAAAGTTTTTAAAGAAAAATGAGAAGCCTTCAATCAAAAAAACAATAGAACCAGGAGAATTGTCTTAGCAAATTACTTCACCATCTGGAGCAATTTCCCCTAAGGGCTCTCCAGCTTCAGAAGCTCCTAATCCCACCACCCCTGGTGAGGAAGTGCCAAAATTTTTAAGTAATGAATTCAAAACCCCTAATTTTCCAGAGCAAGTCAAGCTCGTTTATTCTGATTTGAGTAACCCCAAAAGAAAAAGAAAAGGGAAAAATAGGACACATGTCACCTTCCAAGGTCTTCCTCCATTAAGAAGAAGTAAATGCCTAGCCTCTGAATTCTCCGAAACCCCAATGTAGAGTATGGAGGGAAGTTCCAAAAAGAAAAAGCCCAAGCGGCTATATAAGCCTGTTGAGATTTCAGAGCCTACCAATGTAGAGGAAATACCTCTAGAAAAAGGAGATTCGGTTGAAGAGATTCCTTCCCACTCTGCATATGTGGAGGAGGTCTTCATTGAAGAAATTCAGGGAAGAGAACAGGAAGGATATGATGGTATTCCAAGTAATTTGTCCCCTATTGTTAATAGAATTATTGAGATAGTTGAAACAAAGGATGACACTGCAGAAACAAAGAAATGTAAGATAGAAATTGATAATCTAAAGAAACAATTGTACAAAAGTAATGAACAGGTTGAATTGAAAAAAGAAGAATTGATGGTGCATACAGTTGTAATAAATAAAAGGAATCAAGAAAAATAGGGTTTGAAACTACAATTACAAGAAAAGGACACAATAATTTATAAGTTGAAAGAAAAAATGCACAAGTTGAGTCAAGAGCATACAAATTATAAATTTGACATTGTAGGAAAGAATAAAAAAATTGAAAGGATAAAGCAAAACTTTTTGCTTATGGTCTCAGCCTTTGAAGAAGACAGGAAAACAAAAATTGGAGAATTAAATTCTTCCATCAACAAATTTGTAGAGCTGGAACAAGACTTGGTGGAATGCACTGGGAAACCAAAGATGGAATCCAAAGAAATCCAAATTGAGCCGGTTATAACCAATTGGTTCTAGGTTCACATTCCCCCACTATTAATGAAATGGATGGAACAGTGTTATTTCTTAAGAAATGTTCAAACTGAGAATTTCAGGTTGAAGAAAGAACTGGTACTCTTGAAGGAGTCATTTCACAGGGCATACAGAGGAAAATAGGATGCATGTCAACTTATTGATTGTCTATTAAATTGCAGAAGGCCATCTAGATTGTACTCCATATTTTTAAACGAACAATAGATAAGATGGAAATTATTTAGAATCTACAATGATCAGCCTTACGAGCCCAATGATAAAGAATTTGTTAAGATATTTGTAGAGTCAACCCCTGGGGATCAAGATCTAATTTGTGAATTCTTTTTGCATGATTTATTATTAGAAAATCATGCCGATTTCTTTATCAACCTACTTTTTGGAGAAGTAGAATTAGGAGCCTTTTTGTCTACCATGAGAAACCAGATTCATTGGCAGGAGTGTACAAAAGAGCTTTCACAGGCAGAAAAGATAGTGGGTCTTCAAATAAGGTCCCCAAATTCTAGGCCTGGTGGTTTCAAAGACACATTTTTGTCTCTCCTTTTTAATGACAAGATGAAAGAAAAGTATGATGATAGCCTCAGGTAGTGTTACAATAATTTTATGAATCATGGGCAGAAATTGATTGGGAAAGCATGCCACACTTGTGAAGAGAGCTTCACTCCATTACCTACTTACCTCAAGAAAAGAGAGGTCATTTCCCCTCTTAATCTCAGGTGGTCTTTTAGAAGAGCTGATCCTTTAGTTCAAATCCTGAGAACCCTTAAGACAAACTAGATGAGAATGAAATAGAGGCCTCCTTTTCTACTTAATCCGCCTCCTGCTTTTAATGTTTCAACTGATCAAAATGAGAGACTTTTTAATGAATGGAGAGAGAGTGTAATATTTCACAGAGGGTTCATCTATGACCCTAAAGCTTTTGATGCACTAGCAAGAGAGGTACATGATCTCAGTGCCCTATATGAGGAGTGGAATAAAACTCAGGGTTATAACTATGGAGTAGGAGGACCTGCCAAGAATTAGGTGGGGGAGGAAATGATGAAGTAAAAATAACCTCATCATAATAAAATCTGAAAAGCTTACTTTTACAAACTCAATCCTAATTTTGTGCCAATTTATTAAATTTTAGGAGAAATAATTGCTTATTTTAAAGGAAAATTATGCAAACTTTCTTTCTTATGATCAATTGAGGAAATTTACCAATGCAGGTTTAATGGGTTGATTTGAGTGTTTTTGTAGGGAATAATCGGTCATCTAGCAACTATTACAAATGTTGAACCAGCACGTGCCTTAAGCGTGGTAAAGGATAGATGCTATGAACCTGCTCCTAAATATCGAGATGATGAACCGAAGATTTAGTTTTTGTTTCTTTAAATTTTGTTATAAAAAAAATCATGGCTCGTCTCGGGCCTTCTATATGTTTATGAGCTTTAAAGACATGAAAGTTAGTTTTAAGTTGTTGAAGACTTTTTCAATGGCTATCCACGCCATCTAGAATCTAGGATTTAGTTATAAGTCGTCTATAAAAATGTAACTTCAAAGGAGATAAAGAAAAGGGAGAGACTGAATGGTAACGTTATTCTGCTTATATGATTTCTAAATACTAATGAATGAAAGAACTTTCTTCTGTTACTTACTAAGTTGTTGAACTATGAATGATGATAACTGTTTGTAATGGAAAGACTCTAGAATCTGTAATTTATGTGATTTGAGAACAAAGTGTTAACCCGCAAGCTGGACACTCGAGGGAAGTTAGCTTAAATAGATAAGTATTTAACTATTATGTTATTTTATTTGTTAAAAAAATAGATAATTGTTCAGTAGGAAGTAACTAAGTTTGTTGAGAGTCGAGTCTGAAGTTCTAGAGCATCATTGTTTTAGTTAGTGTGGGTTACTTTTCATAGTTTTTAGAATATTTTACTGTTTAAAAAGATGTTTCATAGTCTATTCACTTATCTCTCTACTTTCGTAGTATATCAGTTGTTCAATTTGCTTGTTTCCATGCTTTCTAATTTAGTCGCGATGCTTTCTAAATTATTTATCTTATGCTTTCTAGCCTAGTATTTCTAGTTTTATTAGAACATATTTTTTTCCAGCTAAGAAGTTAAATGGCCTTACATTAAAATTGATTTCAATAGTTTAAAGAAAACAAAATATATAAAATGAGTTATCCAAATCATCTTCTTCTGCAAACTGCCTTGGACACTGCCCGATCGACTAATTGACATTATATATTCTAAAGTAGTAGGACCTAACGAAAACCTATCAGTGACAAGGCAGTGGATATTGAGGACTCGTCAGTTCATAACTTAACCAATGATGCTCTATAGGATGGAAATAAGGGTCAAGGTAAGGAAGACTCCAAGAGGATGAATGCTAAATCAAAACCCCTAAAGGTAGATCCCCTCTTTGAGGAATTTTCTTATTTAAATACGAGTCTCCCTTAATGTTTGAGCTGCTAGACATGGCAAGGGCTAGGGCCACTAGAACTTTTAAATTAGCTAAGTGGACTCTTCAAGAGTTCAATAAAGTTAACATTAAAATTAGGGATTTGAAGGAGATCTTGAATAATGTGTTGAAAAGCTCAGTGTCGAACATTCTAATTGATAGAATTATGGAACTAGAGGGTTCATTTTGGGATTTCAAATCTCTGTGCGATGAGTGGATGGTTGGATTGGAAGTCAAGGTTGTAGGCACCAATGCAGACATTAAAAATTTGTTGGATGTGTGCCATATTTCTATTAAAAATAGTGTGAACTCCTTGGAAGTCTTGTTCAAAAAGATTACTGAATTAAGAGAGGATCAAGTGTACTTCTCTGATTTAATGGAGGAGAATATGGCTAAGGGTAAGGGAAAGAAGGGAGAAAAATATGACACCAAAGGCCTTGTTGCTAAAGGGCCGACTGATTGGAAAAGATACTTTGAAGCTGAGAAGGAGCTGTTGGATATGATTGATCTACACAGGAGTCGGGATCTTGAGGTGGCCAACACCTTAAGCAATATGAAATAGTGTTATCTTTTGTTCTACTATTTTATTTATGTTGGGTCTCAGTTGGCATTTTGTTGTTTTTTTGTTGTTGAGTGCTACTATTGGTTTACTGTTTAATCTTTTATTCAACACTTTGTCTATCTTGGTTTCTTAGTGATGGTCTACTGCTGGTATCTTTAGGCCTATCTTCTTAGCAACATTTTGTATCTGATGTTGTAAAGGGTTTTGGGTCCCTTCAAAACTTTTTTTCTCGTATAATCAAAACCAGCACATAAATATTAAAACTATTCTTATTAGTATCCCTAATGACTATCATTCTCATAGTAATCGATCTCAAAGTCCCCAATAATAGGATCACCCTCATCTTCTAGGCCCAAATCCTTCCTAATAGGCTCATTTTTTATTTATTTTTGAGTTCTTTTTTACTTCAATTTTCATTCTACAAATCTTGTTCTTCTCCACATATTCCTTCAAGAAATATAGTTTCTCCTCATCTAGATTATCTCTGTCCTAAGAATAAAAATATGCATTGACCACATCCTTCTTGTACACCAGATTGAGTCCCCTTTAAAAAATAACTAGTAGTTAACTCACCTAATATTAATCATAACACCATAGAGCCATGAGAGAAGGTAGGATACAAAATAAAACTTAAAACTAAACTAAAATATTCTATTTAAATGATTAAGAGAATAGTAGGGTAGAAAGAGATACTGCTATAGATTCGTTTCTTAATCTAATAGGAAATTTATTCAATATCACACTCTCACCACCTACACAATTGTTTGTCGATAATTAAAACCATGCATGAAAATGCCAACCATAAATTGGATTCTATAGCTAATATTTGTGAACCTCTAAGTAATGAGTGTATGAAGAATCCTTCAGTAATCCACAAACAAACAAGATAAATTAATATTATAAATTATAAAGAGGAATTTTAATACACTTCAAGTTATTTTAGAATCTTGTAGATAAAACAACTAACCAATCTATAATAATTTAGCAAATGTGACCTTAGAGATCAACATAGTATTCCAAATTTTGATGGAATATAGTCATCCATGGAGAAATTAATGAAATAGAGCGAAAATATGCATTTATTCCATTTTCTAAGAATTGACAACAGTTGAAAGCATGATTTATAGAACATAACATGCAATTATTTATGACTTAGAGTAAATTGATTATAATACAAAATATTTACAACAAGGTAAAGCCCTCTAGCTAACCAATTAATCATCACTTGTTTACATATTTTTTATATGCTTATATAGGATTACAATAATTACAATAAACTTCATATACATAGAGGAAACATGTGAACAATTAATCTTGATCAACATTAGGCCAGATCAACAATTTTTGTACCATTGCATGGAAGAAAGAGGAAACTTGTGATGGAAGAATTTTCACATTGGATTATGATGTAGTACATAGGAGCATAGAAATTCTTGACATAATATTTAAATGACAACCCAAAATCAAATTCACTAGCCTAAAATAGTACGGGGGAAAAGCTTTATTCATGAAAACATCAAATTAAGTCATACCCTACCCATACATATGCATTGAATATGACAATTAATAGAAAGAGGTGGCATAAATTATTTGAAATCCACCATCACCTTATTGCAAAAGAATTATACAGTACTTACAATGTTAAACATGGCATAACACACCACTCTCAAGCATACCCATATTTCTAAGGACCAAATAAATGCAACTATTGTCTCAAAGACATCACTAATAGAATGAAGAATACTCCAATTTTAGGGTACTTAGAGCATGGATAGAGAATCAAAAAAATGTCACTTGTAGAGAGAAACCACCTTCATAAAGATCATTAATAGATAGAAAATTTCCTAGAGAACTGCATTCATGTAGAAAATAGGACCACCAACCCACATGCACAATAATAAAATGATTGTTTCAATCTTGTGGGTAGAAAATCCTAAAATTGGTATTAATATTGAATTTGAATTAGTATGACATTAATTATTTTTTTGGGTTGATCTAATTCACCCATGTGGAAGGTCTTTACATTGAAGAGTTATGTGTTGAGTACATGAGAAATATGCAACCACATTATGATTGGTTATTTTTGAAAATACATTACATGGATGCAAGCATGGAGATCCAATAACTATGCCAAATATGTGCCACATGGAATCTGATTATTTGCTACAAGATATATGGTATTGTCATGTTAAAAATATTAGGATTTTTATTTCCACCAAGGTAACATGTGGTGGACCACCATTTTTTGTCAAATCCAAGTAGGCCACTAAGAGGAAAAGATTACTTGAAAATAGAATATGTGGGATCCACCATTAATTTTATTCAATACATACATGTGGAATCACACCAATGGTCTATGCACTATATCATGTAGTATTGAATCACCATAACTACACCCATAGACTAATGAGAAAGCACAAAGCATGAGAAGAGTGTAACCTAATATCCAATAGGATTGATTGATGTGAAGTTATTAATAATTGAGCATCTTGTAGTACATTAATGACACAAAAGTAATTAGGGTAGATCTAATGGGTAATACATTTTAGGTGAAGTAAAGTTGCATAAATAAATTTAAGTCAATTTGTTCTATTAATGAGGTAGTGACATGTAGTAGTGGGGATACAAGTGAATAGTTATAGTGGTAGGGAAACATATAAGGGTTAATATAAAGAGGAAAATAGATTACCAAGTTATTATCAATGACATTGACTAGCTCAATTGATACAAACAAGGTGCCTAAATAAAGTATATTCTCTAAGCTATAAAGAAACTGAGTATATGAGGTTATTACATAAAATTATGTAATAAAGTGCATGGAAAACTTGTATGAGAAATCAATGTGAATTAAGGTGCACATAGAAATATGAATTTGGCTAACACATATACATATGAATTATGGCTTATGCAATTATTTTTTAATCAGAATTAAAAATATGTTGAAGCTTTGAACCACAAACATAGAGGAACATCTCAATGACCACAAAAATACTAGATACACTCCAATGAGTGTGATAACAAACCCAAAGAGAAATAGGGCCAATAAATTGATATTATTTGATTGACCAGTGTTTAGAATATAGGGTAAATTTAAACATAGCTAGTAAAAATCCCAAGACATACAAAATATGATTTGAGCGCCATTAACTACTACCAAGACTTAAACACTTAATAGACACACAAAAACTTGATACATAAGACATCTCATATTGACTATAAATAAAGGGTTTTCAATCTAATATGGTAGATAAACTTTCTATTTTTTGACTAGTTTCCAACACTTTCAACTTCATTCTCTACTCAAAAAATAATTGTAAGATTTTTTGAACTCTTTATTTTCAATCTTCTATAAAACTACCATGTCATAATATATTAGCCATAATAAACCTTTAAAAACAAAACATGTAAGGTGAGTGATATAGAGACATTGGTATACTCAATTAAACAATGTTTATAATCATAACCTTCAAATAAAATTAATCAAACAAAAATTTAGTATATTTTAAAAATATCTATCAACGTAACTATTACTAATATTACAATATTTTTTGTTAGGTAATTAATTACTTATCTATTCACCATGAGGAAGTTGGATATTTTATTCTTTGTCGACCTTCACTCTAGTTTCCTATTTTTTGTGCCTCTTTAGATTAAAAATGTTAAAGTTATCCAACATCAACTCTTAAGATGTGGATTTACATTAGGTAAGAATTTGGTGGAATTAAAAGTCAATTTTTATGATTAATTTAAAGTATTTCCTCAAAAATAATCCTAAATAGATTTACAATTTATTCATTTGATTGAAAAATAATAATAAAATAATTCTAAAATTTTAACTTTTTTTTTCTTTGTACAAAGATCATATATACAACCTACATATTAAACTAGTCAAATTTTCAATTATCATGGGTATATTACTAGAAGTAGACCTCTATAACCCACATATATATTCTTCATTTTGAAACATTTGAACTTTATACAAATTTGGAAATTTGAGAAGAAACTGTGAGTATAAATTTGTAGCAATAAAAAATGTAGACAGTTAAGAAAATCATCTAAGTAAATAAACAACTTGTCATAGGTCATATAAAATAGTGCCCTATAGAACATAATAATGATTTCCATTTAAATACAAGATCACATAATATGGAAAAAGAGAACCGGTAACAAGAAAGGGGAATATTCATGTTTTGAATACTAATTCAAATAAGGATTTGAAAGGATGCATTATTATTTTTTAATTGTTTTTAATACATAGTTTTCTTATAAAACCTCATGGTTTCTAATTTCTAACATTTTTATAAATTGGGTGCATGTGATATAGGTACAACGGAGAAAAATAGGTTGGGTGATTAAATATGTGAGATTTTGTAATAAGTGGGGACCTATTTTCCTTTATTTCATTAGGAAATGAGATTCCCACAAATAATTGTCTAACAACCCTTAGGTAAAACAACACAGTGTTAGAATATTTAGATTTCCTTATGATTGAAGGATGAGGGTCAAGGTCAAACAACACTTTGGGGAAAAAACTAAAAATAGTAAATCAACTCCAAAATGCAATCTAACACTTGAAACAACAATATTAAACTCAATATTTACAGAACCAGAAAACCAAATAAAAATATGAGAAAGGTGGAAAGGTGTTTACTAGTCACCAAGAGGTAGTTTTTTAAGGAAAACTAAGACTCATTCACCCATGGGCGAATGGGTCTTTGCTCAAGTTTTTTCTACAACTTTTGAGAGCCTCTAATGTTGATCTGTAGCTTTTGATTTGTCTAGGTTTTAGTTTTGAAAAGTCAAAAATTAAATCTATAGGTCAAATTCCATGATTTGACAACTTTGACAACTTTTTAATCTTGCACTTCAAAAGGTCTTCAATCCTTCTTCAACCTAAATCTGAAATCACACACATAAGAGAGAAAAATGTTTGTTTTTGGGTGAATGGAGGTTTGCCTTGGTCAAATCTGTTTCGGTAATCAAACCTCGAATTGAAATAATGCATGAAATATGGAATGAAGAATGAACAAAGCTATGTTACTACTCTACAAACCCTTGTAGAAACCTTTATAATGGAGATCTTGGGAATTATGCAACTTACATGAAATGGATGAATTGGATGTGGATCTTGACACTTGAATAATGCTTTGAATGTTTGACTTGATCTTGAAACCTACATCACAATGTTAGCTCCAAAAACATGCATGATGCAAGAATACTTTGACATGATAATTGGATTTTGAATGCTGCAATAAATCTCTACTATATTTTCTCTTGAATGTTCTTGATCATACATCTTATCTCTTGTGAAGTCACATAAAAATTCTAGGTGAAACTTAGTGAAATAACCTTGTATTTATACCTATATGTATCCTTAATTTCCCATAATTCAAATATCACAAGCTAACATTGAAATATGAATTTCGAAGATGTTAAAATACCACCAAAAACATAATTTAAATTTAGGCCCAAGGTCTAGGGAGGACCCAAATGGGTCCCAGGTCCCTATTCTTGGAACACACATTACTCAAGGTAAAGTGTTATGTATTGGCATTAATTATTGTTGGGCTTCCCCTTCAAAAAATATAATTTATTAGGCTTGTAAATGAATAAAATGGATAATCAAGGCCTAAATAAGCTCAATTTAATTAAGATGGCCCAAATAAGTGTGAAAACGTAAAGGGATACATTTATCAACACTAAATTAAGGCATTATTATGTCCATTATAAAAGGAGGCCCAAACAAGTGTGAAAATGTAAAGGGATACATTTTTTTGCACTATATCTAGCCCCCACTTTAGTTGGAGGATGACCTTGCATCAAACTTGCACTAAAGTAGACAATCAAGAGCAATTTAATTGTACAATCGTTGGAAGGATAAGACAAAAAAGATCAAGGTGGGTGAGCAAGCCCCCAAGATCTAAGATCTCATGATAAAACCAACAAAGGCACAATGAGACACATGCCTATGGTATATATATATATGCAGCAATGACAAGATACTCAATCATACAATTTCAAAGACTCAAAGAAAAAGAAAAGAAAAAGAAAAGGGGTGGATCAAGCCTCGGCTATCCAACGTGATGTTGATCACTCCTTAATTGTTTTTCCAAAAATATTTACAAGTGGAACTCATTTTCCACTATGCAAACAACAATACACACTCACACGAGATAGTGAAATCTTTTATCCACTAGGTGAGCCCCAAAGAGTGGAAAATAAGAGAATATTTTTAGGCTCTCATACCATACCAAAGTTATACCTCTAATAACTTTAATAAGCCTCCACACAATAAAAGCTTCAAGCTTAATAAGGCTTAGCAAGCTTTGTTGTGCTAAACACTTATGAACAAGCAAGGCTCCATAGGCAAGCAAAGTGTGTTATTCTTGGTGGCCATGAAAAAGGGTTGTAACTTCGATCTTCACAAGGTTAGCAAGCTACATTATGTGAAACACATGAAAAAAATGAAAATAGGATAAGACATGTTCAAAAGGGGTTTTTCTTAGTTCATGTAAGGTCTCCTCTTAGAGAACATCTTTCCTAATGTCTCCAAGGGAGGACAATTCTAGTATAAAAGATTCGCAACTTAGGGTATGCAATGTGTAGCATCACCACTAAGAGGAAAGTCATATGCCATGAAGGGTCACATTCTTGGAGGACATAAAACCCAATGACACCACCAAGAATAAAACACATCATGAGAAGTAAGAATACCACTCAATGAAACTTAAAGATATAGTTCAATATTTCCAAAATGATAATTCCAATGTATGCCCCCACTTTAAAGAAAGTGATAAACACCTTGTTGTGAGAAAGTACTTTAAAGTAGAAAATGATAAATGCTAAACAATAAAGAAGACATGAGAGCTTATTTTAAAATCCCTATGTCAAACATATGTTTCCAAATGAAACTACGTCATGAAAAGGGGTTGCCCCTAAAATGAAATCTCAAACACAAAAGGGATCCATGGATTCAGGGTCAATGTATGTCTTTGCTACAATGATATTATAGAGCTCAAAAATGTCATAATTCCCCAAATAATTCATGGAACATGAAGAATGACACATAGAGAGTGAAAACAAAGAAAATCCCTTGGGTCAACATAAAAGAGACCTAAATGTCTCGACACCTTGCATCATCCCCAAAATGAAAACACAAGAAAAAAGAAAAGATAAAGGTTTACGACATATAGAAGAATGTAGGTACAAATAGAGGAATAAACATGAAGACACATCAAACAGAATGACACAGGGGATCACATTATGCACATGCAATCACACAAAGAACATGAATAAAAACCAAAGGAAAGACTAGTAAGGAAGATGTGAGTCAACCTATAGCAGGTCATCTGCATCCCAATCTTGTTCATCATATGTGAAAGGTGGACACTTAGCCAAAGAGGCAACATCCAGTGCCAAACTAGGACAATCACCAAGTTCAACACACAGTGAATAACTCTTTTTAGGAGGATTTTCATGATTGTTATCATTTAAGTTCATGGAAGAGGAAAACAATAAATTTGAGTAATTATGCACTTCCTCATCAATTTTTACAATTTCATTGTCATCGTCCAAGTTTATCACAACTAAAGATCTAATGATAATATCCATAGAAGATGCTTGTTGTTATGTTTGAGGTTTAGGATTTTATTTTCTCGGCAAAGGTAAAGGATCATCATGCATTGCTTGAGGTAATTTTGGATTTTTATTTTCTATGTTGTTCGTTTCTTCTTCTTTTGCTTGTAACAAACAAGCAATAGCACCATGTCTATGCCTATTCTCTTTAGCATTTCAGTTTCTTTTCATTAGATTTTCAAGTTGTGATTGTGTAGGAGTGGGTTTATCAACCATAGGTTTCTATTCTTCCCTTAAGGGAGGAACAGAAGGAACCATGGGAGGTTTTTCAACCACTTTCTCTTTAGCTTTGTAGATTTCTTCGATTTTAGGAGGCTTGCACAATGAGACTTATTTGGTTATCTTGTGGTCTCTTATAGGAAATAGGTGAAGGATTTTCTATAGATTGGTCTTGGTTACTCGGAAGGGATTTTGTTTCAATCATGGTTTCATCAAGGATAGGAGGCTCAATCATGGGTTGAGGCATATTGGTAAGGGATAACTCTACTATGTGCTTTGCCTTAAACTTTTGATAGGATTTGAAAAAGA
The DNA here is from genome assembly GCA_007115665.2 of Sequoiadendron giganteum. NCBI lineage: Eukaryota > Viridiplantae > Streptophyta > Pinopsida > Cupressales > Cupressaceae > Sequoiadendron > Sequoiadendron giganteum. The sequence goes on from CM021103.1 coordinate 249,163,139, forward strand.
AGTCCTCACAAGGTGTAATAGGTTCCATAGGTTTGGGCCAAAATAAATCCAATGAGAATTCCCACAGGAAGACATTGGATTAAAGCCAATATGATGCATAGTAAAGATCTCATTGCCAAATTAAAACTTTAAGCATTTATGCACAACCGACAGGATGGCATTCATGGAGTGAAGCCATGGGTAGCCTAACTTCACACAAAATTGGTCCAATGATGGGACAATGGAAAATGAGATACTTAATATTTTTGGTCTAGCTTTTACAGGAAGAGTTATCGAACCTATCGTAGGGCAAGCAAAACCATTATGCATTTTGATCCATGCTTTTATTTTTTCATAAGTATCTTGATAAAGCTCATACACATATAAGAATTCTTCAATGATCACACTCTCTACACAAACAAGATCAATTAGTATCCCATTAGTAGGCTTGTCATTGATTCTTCTAGCTATGTAAAGAAGACCATTAGGTGCATGTTTGATTATGTCATGTTGTGAGAAAGCAATGTCAAGTGGCATTTTGGTTAGGCCCTTATAAGGTTGAACTTCAATAAGTCCAATCATATTGTCCATTTTTTTCATGATTTTATTATTTTTGTCAACATTCATCACATCATTCTTTGTTTCACTAGATTTGACAAAGGAAATGTTATGATTTGGCATAGGATTAGTAAATATTTGTAAATTTTGATTAGGAGGGGAGCTACAGACTTATTACCTCGATCATTAACACTACCAATTTGAATATGATTAGAATTAATGAGTTCTTGCACAAGATGTTTGAGACGCTTGAAATTTTTTGTTTCATATCCATTTTATCTTTGAAAATGGCAATAGGCATTTTTTCTATAGTTAGGAGGTAAAGGCTTAGTAGGATTAGGAGCTCTAATAGAAGGTAAGGAAATTAGTTTCTAGTTTAAGAGTTGCAACATGATATTATGAAGGGTATCAAGTAGAGGGGAGAATTGTCTATTTCTATCTCTAAATGTCTATGGATTTTTCTCCTTTATAGTAGCCACTTGGTTATCAACATGTTGAGTTGGTTGAGGGGGATTAAGTTGTAAAAATCCCTTATTTTGTTTCTTAAATGGTTGATAGTTTTTATGAGGCATGGATTCAGATTTTTTGGGATGGATAGAGGGAGTTTTAAATTCACAACTACTAATTGAATTTTGATAATCATGAAGGGAAATACACAACTATGTGAATGAGGGAAATTTCAACAGCTCAAGTTTACTTTGGATTTTGTTTTGCAAATTGGTAATAAAAATTCTTTGAAGGTCAACATCGGGAATCTTAATGTTTATTTGTGAGTAAATCAATTGTTATCATGCTATGAAATCAATGACCTTTTCATCATCCTTTTGTTTGCTTGTCATTAAATCAACTAAGGTCATCTTAGGACCCATATGTATTTGTAAGTCATTGTAGAGAGTAAGTTATAGTTTCAAATTTCTATGGTTTTTTTAGATTTTTGTTTCAAACAGTAAGCTATAGTTTTATATTTCTATAAAATGAGCTCTAAATGCAAGCAAAAATAGTGCTAAATGACAAGCAAAATACCTCATTTGAGATGAAATTTTGATTAAATTTTCTAATGTAAATGACTGATGATGTAATGTTATGCAAAAACTATGCAAAATGACTCGGATTATTTAAGTTTCCATATTTTAAATAATGGAAAAATGAAAACCTAAAGCCCTAAATGAGATACAAACTAATGCAAGTGAAAAACCCTAAATGAGATTCAAATCAATGCATTTTAATGCAAATGAATGTAAAACCTATATTTAGGGTTGAAAATGGACTCCAAAATTAGCAAGTTATGATGCTCAAAAGTCAGGTTCACCAAAATGAAATGGAGAAAAATAGGTTGGGTGATTAAATATGTGTGATTTGGTAATAAGGGTGGGGGGGGGGGGAGATATTTTCCTATCTTTCATTAGGAAATGAGATTCACACAAAGAATTGACTAACAACCCTTAGATGAATCAACCCAATGTGAGAATATTCATATTTCCTTATGATTGAGGGATGGGGGTCAAGGTCAAACAACACTTTGGGGAGAAAAACTAAAATATAAAATCAACTCCAAAATGCAATCTAGTTGAAACAACAATATTAAACTCAATATTTTCAAAACCAAAAAACCAAATGCAAATCTAAGAAGGGTAGAAAGATGTTTCCTAGTCAATAAGAGGCAATTTTTGAAGGCTAACTAAGACTCATTCGGGCTTTGCTCAAGTTTTTTTTGCAACTTTCGGGAGCCTCTGATGTTGATCTGTAGCTTCTGATTTGTTCAGATTTTAATGTCGAAAAGTCAAAAAGTCAAAAAATAGATTTGTAGGTCAAATTTCATGATTTGACAACTTTAACAACTTTTCAATCTTGCACTTCAAAAGTTCTTTAATCCTTCTTCAACCTAAATCTACAATCACACACATAAGAGAGATGTTTTTTGTTTCTGGGTGAATGGGGTTTTCCTTGGTCAAACCTATTTTGGTAATCAAACCTTGAGTTGAAATAATACATGAAAGAGGGAATGAAGAATGGACAAAACTATGCTACCACTCAACAAACCCTTGTAGAAACCTTGATATAATGGAGATCGTAGGAAGTCAGCAAATTGCATGAAATGGCTGAATTGGATGTGGATCTTGACACTTGAATAATTCTTTGAATGCTTGACTTGATCTTGAAACCTACATCACAATGTTAGCACCAAAAACATGCATGATGCAAGAAGACTTTGAAATAATAAGTAGATCTTGAATGCTGAAATAAATCTCTAATATATATACTTTTGAATTCTCTTGATCATAAACCTTAGCTCTTGTGAAGTCACATAAAAAATCTAGGTGAAACCTAGTGAAATAACCTTGTATTTATAGGTATGTATCCTTAATTTCCCAAAATACAAGTATCATAAGCTAACATTAAAATATGAATTTGGAGATGTTAAAATAATACCAAAAAAATAATTTGAATTTAGGTCCAAAGTTCTAGGGAGGACCAGGTCCCTATTCTTGGAACACATATTGCTCAAGGTAAAGTGTTATGTATTGGAATTAATTATTGTTGGGTTTCCCCTTCGAAAAATGTAATTTATTAGGCTTGTACATTAATAAAATGGCTAATCAAGGTCTAATTAAGCTCAAGTTAATTAAGAGGGCCCAAATAAGTGAGAAAATGTAAAAAGATACATTTATCAACACTAAATAAAGCATTATTAAGTCCATTTTAATAAGGAGGGCCCAAACAAGTGTGAAAATGTAAAGGGATACATTTTTCTACACTAGAATAAGATTATAAGTTTATTTTCTAGGTACTCTTATATTCACAAGCTATTCTTAGAGGGATAAGTGGATTATATTATCAATTAATACATTCATACAAGCTTATGTCTCTTTAGGTATATTTTTTCTCACAAGGGTTTCTTCACGTATATTTGGTGCCTATATGGTTTGTATTTTATGAGTTTTTTATTTCTACTTGCTTTATTATTTCATCAATATAATTTTATTGGTTTAATCATATTGTAATTAGATTACTTTACCAAATTATTAATATGATATTCTATTGATTTCCCTATACTTTAACATTTGGAATTAGAGCTACATCTAAAATATAGAAGGTGAAGCCTTTCTTGTAGTGTTAGGTTTTTTGTCATTGTAGTAAGAGTAATATTTTAGTGGTTTTATAGATCTAAGTGTGCTTAGAGAATCCATTAAAAAAACATCACCATAAATTATTGATAAGTTAAATGACTATATATTCAATCTATGAAAACTAAAAATAGAGGATATCTTGAAAGAAAGATAAATGAAGACTTATGAAAAGGGATTCTAAGTTTATAGGTGTTTCAAATAAATATTGGAGAAATATTTACATGAAGGTATGGAAACTGTAGAGTTATGCCTCACCAATTTAGTTCTTTTGAATGCATCTAAGAGGCTACTAATTTTAGTTTGCGCAAGAAAATTGGTAAGATATATCAAACAAAGAGTTTGATAAATAATATTTATTTAAAAATAAATTTGTATTCCTTACAATGAAGGAAATATAATCTAGCTAAGCCTTTAAAAAATAAAGATAGACTAGGACATCGTAAGAAATTAGATGTTGTAATATTTATTGAGCATAGTTGGGGGAGAAAGTTAAAATGTCTAATTATGTGTCCAACTCCTCTAGTTTTTTATTCGCATAAGCCATTTCTTGAGAAAGTGATTATGAAGGAGAGATTATATGTTAATAATATATATGTGAGACACATGAAATAATTATATTGGGTATCATTAGAAGATAATATGAAATAAGAAGAAGAATACATGAAAGATGGTGTAGAGGAAGAGTTGTCCTACATGGAAGAATCTCTAATAGAAGTAACTATTTTACTAATCCCACAATAGCTGTCCCACTTGTGGGACATCCTAATTTTTGCTTGTAATAACACATTTTGTATAAAAAGTAATAATTTAAGCTTTGGGGGATTCCATAAAAGGGTTTAACTAAAGGAGGTTATATTGAACCCATTTAAGTCAAACCCCCTCTGATAAAACACCCTAGGCTTAAATCAAACCCTTGATGAAATTTCCTTCACACCTATCAAAATATTAACAAAAAATAGCTCTTCAAAAAAAAATTGGAGATCAAATGAAGTTATTTAGGAATTCAATTTTTTAAGTATGTATCCCTTTGTCTTATCTTTACAAAAATTATAATTTATATTTTCTTGTACATGTGTGTGTTATAATGAGTATATTTTCATTACGATAAATAATGAACTTCATCCAAGACACTAGGATAAAGATAAACTATAATGAGTGTATTGTAAGGAAGCTAAGGTAGCAGAACAACTTCCTGTACACTAATCTTGAGAGGGGAATAATGTAAAAAATTTACAGATCTTTAACAGTTACATAAACTTGAACAAGAATAAAGATAAATATCATGAATACCATGACACTATGATTTAAATGGGGAAAACCCTTTCGGGAGAGAAACCCCACACTCCAAAAGTCACCCAATATATTATTCAGTAAATCACAAAGATTACAATATACTTGCAGAGAAAGATTCTCACAGGATTATCACCACTCAGTTATCAAGAGACAACACAACTGTTAACAAACTCTCAAAAAAATCATCATTTCTCACTTTGCCTCTTACTGTCACTCACACACAACTGTAGTGTCACGCCTTCACAAAATAGAGTTACATTCTAGGGCAAGACCAACCAACAAAAAATATCCATCTAAGATCTAAACCCCAATAATTGATGATCTAGATTCACAATGTATCAACTCCTGCTAATGAAGATTTACATAAGCTTTTACTACCCACGAGACCCACTATTCCAGCGCATTTCCACACAATTCACAACAAGGATGTGAATTGCATGATCATTCAATCGATAATCGCCATCTGCTTATACACATCACCATTTTTCCTTATCAACCTATCAATTCCCACCATATGCCTTCCATCACATATCTCTAAGTCACTAAAAACTCAAACTTTAGAACCTCATGTCGAAGGTTACGAAATTCAGAAAACCTACGACATACTGACAATAAAGAGATCACTGAGTCGGAAGGTTATGAAACTTTAGAACCCCACGACGTATGTTAGGAAAACTTGAAATCTTGCGACAACAAAGAGATCGCTAAAATAGGAGGTTATGAAACTTTAGAACCCCACGACATAGGTTATGAAAACTTGGAATCTCATGACATAAGTAACAAAACCATTTCATTGCAAGGTTGAGACATAATTTCCCAACAAATCTCCCACTTGTTGAACACCTTGCAAGAGAAATGAGAGGGAGTAAACATTGTCTCTTAATTGCTAGGGGACAAAAGGCCTAGCATCTCTGAACACCATCTGAACTTCTATGTGCTCACTGGCTTAATTAAAGAATCAACAACATTCATCAAAGTCTCTATATTATCCAATTTCACCCTGCCATCTTTGACCATATCTCGAACAAAATTATATTGTACATCAATGTGCTTGGTCTTGGCATGAAATATCGGGTTCTTGGCTATACATATCACACTCTGAATATCACAATAAATTTTCACTACATCTTGTTTTATTCCAATATCTGAACATAATCTCTTAAGCTAAATGGCTTCTTTACAAGCATGAGTAGCTTCCATATACTCTACTTCAGTAGTGGACAAAGCAACCACAGCCTATTGCTTTCTCATCCAACTGATTGCACCACCGAATAATTAAACACATAAGCACTGGTGGATCATCTGCTATCAACATCACCTGCCCAATTTGAATCCACATAACCATGAATATCAAGGGAAAACTTGCCTTTAGTCATATTACTATGATAACATAAGGAATAATCTGAGGTACTGCACAAATATCTGAAGACTCTTTTAACTACATCCCAATGAACTCTACCAGGATTAGACATATATCTGGAAAGAACTCCCACTGCTTGGGAAATGTATGGTCTAGTACAAACCATAGCATACATCAAACTTCCAACTACACTTTGGTAAGACATTCTACTCATTTTTTTCATCTCTAATGGGGATGTTGGACAATCTGAAATAGATAACTTTGTTCCAACTGAAACACAAACACACAATGGTCTACAATCCTGCATGTTGAATCTCTGTAAAATTGAATTGGCATACCTACTTTGGCCAATCCATAGCTTTATGTTCACTCTATCTCTTTTAATTTACATCCCAAGAATGTGTTTCGCTGCACCAAGATCTTTCATTTCAAATTTAGTAGTAATTTGAGATTTTAGCTCTGAAATCATACCTTTCCCTTTGCCAATAAATACCATATCATCAACATATAATGCAATAAACAAGAAACTATCACCATCTATTTTATAATAAACACAATGATCTGATTTAGAATGCTCAAATCCCAAACTCAATACATATGTATCAAAATTTTGGTACCAAATCCTAGGACTTTGTTTTAATCCATACAAATATTTCTTTAATTTGTAAACCAATTTACTTTTACCTTTCACCACATAGTGTTGTGGCTATGTCATATAAATATCCTCCTCTAAATCACCATGAAGGAAAGTGGTTTTCACATCCATTTGCTCAACCTCTAAATCGTAAGCAGCGGTAATAGAAAGCAAAACTATAATGGATGTAATTTTTGCAACAAGAGAAAATATCTCACCATAATCAACACCCTCAACTTCAGGGTAACCTTTCACAACCAACCTTGCTTTGTACTTCTCAATACCTCCATCTGAACCAATCTTTTTTTTGAACACCCATTTGCAACCAACAAGTTTCCATCCTTCAGGCAATGGTACAAGATCCCATGTATCATTCTTTTTTAAAGATTCCATTTATTCATCCATAGAAAACTTCCAAGATTTTGCATCATTCATACCTAATTCCTCTTCTACAGATCTGGGTTCATCCATGTAAGTATTCAAAGAAAAAATACATCTCCAATCATCAGGTGAATAGCTTTCAGATGGTTTTCTATGCCTTGTAGACCTATGAACAAGCTGAGTTGGAGGTTTTTCCTCCTCTTCTGAAGATTCAGAGTTGGATGAGCTCTCCTCAACTTCTTGTCTATTCTTGGGCCTCGATTCATTTTTCTCAGGTACAGAAGGAAATTAAATCACATCTTCCTATTTGCTTTGTTTTGGATGCACTGTAACAGAAGAAAGACTTAGTTTCTCTAAAATTAGCACTTCTACTATGTATTACCTTTTGTACAACAGGATCCCAAAGCTTGTATCCTTTCACACCATAACTACATCCGATGAAGATACATTTCACAGCCTTGTTCTCCATCTTTGTTCACTTATCCTTTGGCACATGTGCATATGCCTCACAACCAAAAACTCTAAGATTTCTTAATGAAGGCTTGTGACCTAACCATGCCTCTATAGGAATCTTATCAAAAAGAGCTAATGTAGGAGACCTGTTAATCAGGTAACAAGTAGTGGCAATGGCTTCAACCCAAATCCTTTGTTCTAGGCTAGCACCACTCAACATACTCCTAGCCTTCTCCATCAGTGTCTTGTTCATTCTTTCTTCAACTCCATTTCGTTGTGGAGAATATATATTTTTCTTATGTTTATGAATACCATAATATTTACATAATCTATCAAAATCATTAGAGAAAAACTCACCGCAATTATCAGTCCTCAAACACTTTATTTTCTTTCTAGTCTACAACTCAACCATTGCTTTAAACTCTTTAAATCAACTGAAAACTTCAGATTTACTCTTTAGAAAATATACCCATGTCCTTCTACTATAATCATCATTAAATGAAACATAATATATGGATTTACCAATGGAAGGAACATCTACAGGACCAAACACATTAGAATAAATAAGATCTAATACACCACAAGATTTATGAGAACTTGATTAAAACTGAGCATGGTTTTTTTTCCCATAAATACAATTCTCACCAAAATCAAATTCAAGATTACAATTAGACAAACCTTCAACAAGTTTTTTATTTTTCAAGGTCCTTAGACCCTTTTCTCCAATGTGGCCAAGTCTCTGGTGCCATTACATAGTTTTCTCTACAAGTAACTTTATTTTAGAAGAAAGAGTACCCTTGGGTACCCAAAATCCATGACCATCTACTGAAGGTGAAACCCTCACTCCTTCCATAGACTTGCTTTCCATAGAATTACTATTGCACTCAACAATGCATGCATCAAGCTTATGCAATGTTTCATATCTAACACCTCTAGCAATCACCATAGCACCTCTAACCATCTTGCATCTTGCATCAAAAAATACTATATGCACATCCACATCTATTAGTTTTCTCACATATAACATATTTCATGCTTAACAAAGGATATGCAACACATAATTAATCCTTTTTATCCTACCATCAAGAAACCTAATTTTAACTTTACCACAGCCAACAATGTATAAATGAGAATCATCACCCAAGTACACCTTACCTCCATCAAATTCTTCATATTCCAAAAACCAATCTCTATTAAAGGTCATATGGAAAGATGAACCTGAGTCAATTAACCATACATCATTACCTGCATGAGTTGCCAAAGCTGCAATGAATGCATCACCATCTTCCTTATCGGACTTAGAATCATAATCAAATTTCTTCTTTTTCTTCTTTTGTTCTTCTTTAAGGTCCTTATGAACATGTCCAAGCTTACTGCAATTCCACCAAATAACTTTGGACTTTCCAGGAGACTTAGATCTCCCCCTAGACTTGGATTTGCCACCATTTTTATTATTCTTGCCTTTTTCCTTAGGTATTCCATGAAAATTCAAGGCCTCCTTGGCATTGATGGATACCTTCCTCCTCATCTCTTTAGAAAGCAAAGAACCCACCAAATCTTTAGTCTTCAATATAACATAATTACTCCCAATAGCCATAACAAGATAATCCCACGAATTAGGTAAAGAACAAAGCAAGATCTGGCATTTCTCTTCCTTGTCCATTTTGACACCAACTGATGCCAACTAAGCCACTAGCATATTGAATGCCACCAGGTGTTCTTTAATCCATCCACCCTCTTCCATTCTGAAGGAATATAATTTCTTCCTCAAGAAATTCTTGTTCACTAAAGATTTGGCTTGATACATCTCACCAAGTTTCTTCCATAGTTTTTGTGCAGAGGTCTCTTCATGGACATTGATTAAAACAGATTTTGCCAGGAATAATTTGATTAAACCCTTGGATTTACGGTCCATAACATCATATTGAACAGCCTGAGTAGGATCTGTAGGCCTTGAAACATTCTCATCAACAACATCCCATAGATCGCGATATATCAATAGATTCTCATCTTCAGCTTCCACATTTCAAAATTATTTCTAGAAAATTTATCCACCTCTATTCTCCCTGATGTACTTTCCATCTCAAGATTCCTACAACAAGATCACAAAGTGTCTTCTACACAAGCTCCCACTCAAAACTGGATTAGTTCAAAAAACCCAACAACCCACAATTGAAACCAAAGGTGATCAAGCTTTGATACCACTTGTAAGGAAGATAAGGTAGAAAAACAACTTCCTACACTAATCTTGAGAGGAGAATAATGTAAAAACTTGTATAGATCTTTAATAGTTACATAAAATTGAACAAGAATAAAAATAAATATCGTGCATACGATGACACAATGATTTACGTGGGGAAAACCCTTTCGGGATAAAAAAACCCACACTCCAAGAGTCACCCAATATATTATTTAGTAAATCACAAATATTACAATATACTTACAGAGGAAGATTCTCACAAGAGTATCGCCACTCAAAGATCAAGAGACAACACGACTATTAACAGACTCTCAGAAAACATTGTTGTTTCTCACTTTTCCTTTTACTATCACTCACACACAGTCATAGTGTCATGCCTTCACAAAATAAAGTTACATTCTAGGGCAAGACCGGCCAACAAAAATTATCGACTATTAGATCTAAACCCTAATAATTAATGGTCTATATTTACAATGTATCAACTCCCACTGATGAAGATTTACATAAGCTTTTACTACCCGTGGGACCCACCATTCTATCTCACTACCACGCGATTCACAGCAAGGATGTGAATTGCATGATCATCCAATCGATAATCACCATCTGCTTATACATTCCACCATCTATCCTTATCAACCTATTGAGTCCCACCATATGCCTTCCATCGCATATCACTAAGTCGTTGAAAACTTGAACTTTAGAACCTCATGTCAAAGGTTTGAAAATTTAGAAAACCCACGACATGCCGACAACAAAGAGGTTGATGATTCAAAAGGTTATGAAACTTTAGAACCTCACGACATAGGTTAGGAAAACTTGGAATCCCGTGACAATAAAGAGATTGCTAAGTCGAGAGGTTATGAAACTTTAGAACCCCACGACATAGGTTAGGAAAACTTGGAATCCTGTGACATAATTAACAAAACCATTTCATTGCAAAGTTGACACAATTTCCCAACATGTATTTCCACTCCACATAAATGTCCTTAATTCAATAGAAAAAGGTAAATTTACTTTTGACAAGTATGCTCAAAGAGTTTTTCTATAGAATAAAAAAAGGTCTAAATTTTTTGTTAGTACTAATTCAAAAATTAATAATAAATAAAATATTTACTCAAAAATAACAAAAAATATCCATGCATTGAACATTGGAGCTAATGATGTAATTCCCACACATCATGGATTTTTTTCATTTTTAGTAAAATTTATGTGCTATGGAATAATGTCACTCAATAAAAATAATTAAAAATAAATAAAATTGAAAGATAAAAAAGAAAAAGTGAAAAATAATTTTATTTTTTTTTCATAAAAAAATAGTGTTAATATACATAGAAATTTTACAACTCATTAGTTTACATCATCCTTAAATTTCTTGACCATTTGTTCCCTATAATTGATAAAAAAAAAAAAATGATGATTTTGAGTGCATCAATTATGCCAAAAAGAGGGACACACTATTGTGGGATCACCCATGTATAATTCATTATTATTGTGTTGTATCTCATCCAAAATTATATTGAGGAAGTAATTTTTTATGGTCTTTTGAGAAATATTTTCTTTTTTAGCTATTCTACTCAACTAAAGGAAGGTATAGAGGAAAATGGTATAAGGTGTAGTATGATATGTTTCAAGGGGCAATGGAGGTACATGGGAAAGATATTTATCATCGGGAACATGGACCTCATGTTTTATGTGGAAGGAATTGCTAATGGTATACAAGGATAAACTATTTAGTTCAAGAGAAGGGTCCACTAAGAGAGGAATTATCATGAGCAGGTATCAAAGATGAAGTATAACACTTATGCATACAAAGAATTAGAGATTTGAGGAATATGGTGAGTGATAATTAATAATCATATAACCAAAATGAAGTAACCAACATCATAAAACTTATTGGAAAATGTAGGTGAGGTTATTTAGAAAGGAGAATTCATCCTTTGTTTGAGAGTTTTGCCCACAAAAAATAGACAAAGAGGGAACCTGTACATTAAATAAAGCAATATATAAACCCATGTAATATATATTAAATTATTGTTAGAGTAATCATTCTCTAGCTAATAACTAATTAATTTTTAATTGATTATTAGGCTAATTTCACTTTATGCGCTTAAGCTAAACTTAGTAGTGTTTTTTTCTTTTATTAGTTTGAGCTATTATTAGATCCTTTTTTTAATCACATGTGATGATGACACTCGTCATGATCTAATCCCTTTCTCATTTAGGTTTTTCTTGTATAAGCACTCTCCTTCATTGTAACTTTGAGTGAACTCTTAATTCTACAAGCTTTTGTTTTTTTAAGAAAATAGCAAATCATTATTTGAAAGTATTGAGTATGGATGGTGTTCTTGTTTGATGTTTGATCTTGTTTTGTGTGTTTTTCAAAAATCTACCATGGTATCAGAGCATGGATTCAACAAACCCCTTCTCAAATTTTGAGGATTTTCTTCAATTAGGGTTACAAGGGCATGAAATCTAGAGTCTTCATATTTTTTGTAGGATTTAGACTTGAGAAGTTTTTTGGTGAATGTTGGAGCAAAAGGAGACTCACCATTGCATTCAAGAGGCCAAATAAAATAATTTGACTATAAATTTTCCCTATTTTAGCATTGGGAGATTTTGAGGCATTTTTTATTTGGGAGGTCATATGCCCCCTAGAGGTTGTACCATACATTTTTTTTTTAAAAGGTTTTAGTGTGTTGTACACACATCGCTTTAAGTGCTAAGCCTTAGAGCTTGGGCACATAGCACCCAAAACTTAGTGTTGCATTAGGACATAAGGCCCCACATCCTTAGAGGCACTTGTAGGAACCTACCACCAATGGGGTAGTTACGCTAGCTACTAGAGGCTATACGCTAATCACACCTGCCACAACCAACATCACCTCTTGTCTACCACTCAACCAATGGAGGGGGGTCAAATTACTTTTATAAATCCTACAAACCTGTTAGGTCATACAAGTGACCCACATCCAACCCCTAGGGAAATTTGTTTTCCTCTAATGCCCTAATTGGGCAACATTTTTTTGTGGGGCATAACTTTTTGGTCAAGTATCAAAATTGGGAAAATGAGATATCATAGGAAAGTCGATTCTACACACTACCAAATGGTGTAGTTTTTTTCTTAGATTTTGCTGATAGTATATTCTATAGCTTATCAAAGTCAAATGTGTTGCTTTCACTCTCGAGCTCACAACTTTTGACCAGTTTCTCTTTTTTTTCATAATTCTAGTGGCATTGGAAAGGTTTTTCAAATCTCTTCACGACTATTTATGCATTTTTTCCAAATTTTTCTTCAATTACATTTTTTTTTTTTTTCACATTTTGGTGAATTACTTGGATGTTTTAGCTTGTGCAAACTATTTTTTTGTGTGGTATGACTTGTTTTTGGTTGTTCTACATGTATTTCTAGTATTTTTGTCCTATTTAGGCATTGTAGACATCTTTTGTATGCACTTTCTCTTATGTAATGCATTGAGATAAAGTGCCACTGCTGTAAATGCTTTTTAGGGATTCCACACATCTTTTTATGCCTTTTTTATTTGTGTTATGTTATAAAGTGTCATCGAGGGTTGTGTAGTGCCTTTTTTTTTCCATCACACCTTTGTCAAGTGATTTTCCCTTCCATGACAACATCGAATCGTAGTGATTCTTGCCTCATGTGTGTGTGCCTTTGTTTGTACACCCTCTTTCAATTGCAAGTACTCTTTTGTGCACTTTAAAATGTTCTTGGTTCTCCTTCATGCACTTCTTGGTTACACACAATTTTAGTGGACCTATCATGGCTCTTCCTTGTTAGCATTATGGGTTTTTTTTTTGTTGGTGCTAATGCTTCCTTAGTTTCATCTTGGAGTGAGCTACGTATCCAATTTTTGCTCCTATGTATGAGACAAATGTATTGGTTAGTTACCCATGCATTTCAATGAGATGGAGCATTTACCATATGGAAAATATTGTATTCTTATGTTTAGAAGCATTCTTCCATTTTCACTAGATCAATTTTCTTTGGACTATTGGTACTTGTATTTTTGACTTGCATCTTGCATGGTTGAGTAATGGCATTGGGGTCACTCATGCAAATTCATGTACTTGTTAGATGCATAAGACAATTGAGAGGGGGTGAGTTAGTTGAATACTTATAAAACATTAGAAACCCTTGCTAACATTTAGATCTGAATATTTTCTTGCTCCTCTCTTCTTTGTTCATGTTTGAACAACCCGTGCGCATGGTGGATTCTTCCTTGGGGGTAATCCATGGTCCCCCTCTTTCCCCCCTATCCCAAGATCACCTTGTCACATGCGGGCCTGTGCCCTATAGGAGCCACTCTCAGAGGGTTCGTTCCTTTGTTTATGGTTCTTTCAGACTCACCCATCATTTTGGTCATGTCTGGTGAGAAAGTCTCAGCGGTGGAAATTCTTCCAAGAACTTTTGGCTGGAAGGATGTGCTAACAAATGGTAAACAGAGTTCAAATCCCTCATTTCTTTTTGAAGAGGAAGTCAAAGCTTCAAGAATGGATTTTTCTATCTTTAATTCAGTCAGTGATAGGATTCTCTCCTCCATGGAGAACACAGTAGTGGGTTGTTTTCTCTCTTTCCATCCCACAGTGGATATGGTTCGAAGATGGGTTGCTGCTAAATGGCATCTTAAAGGAAGTGTGGAGATCTACGAAATTTTAGGTGGTCTCTTCCTTTTCAAGTTCACGAACTTAGAGGACTTGGTTGTGGTTCTCTCTACTGGGCCTTGGGTGTATGGAAAGCACAGCTTGGCATTAGGCCACTGGAAGCCTGGGTTTGACCCTGTAGTGGATCTTAATAAATCAGTACTAGTCTGGGTTCATCTACCTAGGTTTCCCTTGGAATACTAGGATGAATCCATCTTCAAAATAATTGGGGATCTCTTGGGTCAGTTCATTTCTTTAGATCTCATCACCATATCTAAATCTAGGTTAGTTTTTTCCCACTTTTGTGTGAATTTTAGTGTGAATAAGACACTTCCTAACTCTATGAATCTATTCTCTAAATTCAGTACCTAGGTCCAACTTGTGTGCTATGAAAATGCGATTGTTTACTGTCAAAAGTGTGCTAAACCTAGCCACCTTATCTTTGACTATAAATCTTCCTTTAATCGGGAGCCTAACCCGAGTGTCTCTGCTACAAGTCCTCACCCTCCTTTGGAAAATGATGTTCTGAAGGATTGTGACTCTCTGGCCAAGTTTGCCTCACCAACTTTGGTTAAACCCCCAATCTCTGGGGATCCCCTTAGTGGGATGGAGACTTCTAGTATAGATTCGGCTTCGAGCCTTTCTATTCCTTCTTTGATTGTGAATGAGGCAGTCAATAAGATTTTAGATGTCAATGCTCTACCCTCTGGCCTAGCTCTTGGGGGGGATGAGTTAGTAGGAGGATCCCTATTGGAGGAGGGTTCTGCTAGGACTAGTGAGAATTTGGGTGAAGAGGATGAAATTTGGGAGAATGAGGGTGCTAGAGTTATTGAAGGGACAACTTTTAGTTCAGAAGAATTGGTTCTAGAGAAAGCTATAGAAGAAGATAATTGGGTAACCCTAAAGAAAAGAGGGAGGAAGAAGAAGGAGGATGTAGGAGGTGACTCCCAACCTAGTAGACCCAGCCAAAGATAGGCTAGGTTGAGAGAGACTACAAATGAGATAGCGATTGGTAAACAAAGGACATTGGATTAGTCTTCCAAGAAAGGTCAAAAATGAAGGTCATGTCATGGAATGTGTTGGCCTCCTACAATGATTTCAATAACTAATCCTTTACATCCATGATTCAGAGATTGGACATCTGACCTGAATAGCCATCTTAACCATCATGAAGGTACATTTAAATTCTCAACCCAAGGACATGAACTTGAAATGGGTCAGCATAGTATGTGCACTAGGAACTTCAAAGTAGTCACCTTCATTCTACAACTAAGAAAGACTAATGCTGAAGGTAAATTGCATGGAAAGAAATTAAGCAAAGGTTGAACACTACTCAACAATAAAACTAAAACTTAACATGCATAACATAAATGAATCTTGGGAAACAACCAAGAAACTACTCTACCCGCTTTGGCTGCAAGAACAGTCACAAAATGGAATTCTAGTGGCTACAGGAACAATCAATGCCAGATTCTTACTAAGTACTAAACATAAGCTAGTATTAATCTATCTAAGCTAATGGATTACTCACCAAGTGGGCCCCCTTGGATGAGTATCCTCTAGAACTAATGCAAACTTAGATTAAACTTAGATACTGAATTCAGAATCTCATTTCATTCATTGGAAAATATAAATATAAAAGAGTATGTATGGTATTCTCAATTGGTACAATAACTTGGTGATCAACTCCCTTAGAAGGAGGATCCAAACCTTATTTATCATCTAAACAAGGTATTCAACTCCCACTAATTGAGAGGACACCATTTAGGGAAAGCAGAGAAAAGAGTGGAAGGGTAGTTACACATGCAGGGGAATTCATTCAGACATGCAGGCCCAAACGTGGACTGGACCACTACAGTAATTCTTGCATTGCTCAATTTCATTAGAGATCAGCATAAGGTGGTTACATGTGGCTAAAATGGGAATCTTCCACCATCATCCTCCAGTTGACCTTCATGTGCTTCTTTTGCATGACCAGTTGGCAGTTGTGCTTCTTAACTTTTTGATCATGTCTGCATGGCAATTTCAGTACACATAATAACTACATAGCTAAAATTATCTTAAATAACATCCATCAATCACATGCAATATTAATATAGATAGTCCACATAATAATTTAATATCATTAAAATTGGTAGAAAGGGACTTAAACCCAAATATCTTAAGGTTTGGGATAAATTATATAAAAGTGCCAGTCATGCAATATCAAAGCCCATGGTAATTTCAGTAAATAGATAATGGATTCTACCCATAACTAGCCCAAAAAATAGACTCATCACTCCCCCCAACCTAACATTTTGTTGGTCCTCTAGCAGGGGAAGAGTTATGTTTTTGCTTGGTCATGGCTCTAAAATTTGTAACTGATAACTGCCTGGTGTCAGTGTTTGTCATGGGTGAATTTGGGTTCCAGTAGAATCCTCCCAATCGGTTGAGTCTCTTCCATCTTTGGTTTTCCTCAGCGATGTCATATCGAAATAATCTAAAATTTGGTATAGGCCGCATGAGGATAGGTCGCTGAAAATTTAGGGGAAGCCATTCTCACCCCTGTTTTCTCCCAATCTGAATATACCTTTCAATTCTTTTTAGTGCAGTAGCATAGTTGTGGATGGAATGTGGTTCAACTTGTTTTAGCTCATCAGTTCATGTGTTCCATCTTTGGGATAGGTACCTTCTCATAGTATCCTCTTTTGCTATTTTTTTACCTCGTACTCATTATATGTTGCCTCATTCCAAGGCATAATCTTGTTACCATAGCTCATCCTGAAGAGCATTCTATTCCAGTCTGCATAAATGCCTTCGGGGTTCCTAGATTCAGCTCTAATAGCCAAATGAATATTGGATTCCTTCCCCTTATAAGCATTATATTGTTTACCCCAACTAATCTCATTTTGTACCCATGACATAAATGCTCTCAGTTGGATGTCCCCCACATAAAGCAGCGGGTTCCAATCTTGGTCTTTACTGACAGTGAAATTGTGTAAATAAAATTCACATAGTAAATTTTTCATTTTTGGGGAGGCAATTCTGTAAGCATTGAAAAATTCAACAAGAGTTTCAATTGAAGGATTCAAACCTATAATGTGTCTTGACAGTTTAAAGGAGAGATTCTTTTCCTTTAGGTGCAGAGCATAAACTCTTGGTGGTGTTCTACATGCTACAATTTGTGGTGGCACCAAGGTTGCAATATTATCCATCCTCTCTTTTAAAGAGGCAATCTCCTTATTCTTGTCCTCAATGATTTCATCCTTCTCTTCAATTTCTTTTTTCAGTCTTTTCTTCTCCTTTTTCCATTCTTCCTCCAATATATGTATCTCTTTCCACAAATTTAAAAAAGTTGCATGAACTATAAAACTAGGGGGATTATGAATTCCTACCAATACCTTTGTTGATGCTCCATATAGTACCAATTGCATTGATTCAGGTGGTCCAACAGGTTCTGACCGCGGGGGTACACTTTCTTCTTCCACTTCCTGTTACATGGCTTCTTCTTCATGTTCCTGTGATTGTTGTAGGAACTCTTGATCTTGTTGTAGGAACTCCAAATTTTCTTCATGTTCTCGAGTCTCCACTTCTTCTGTAATGGCAGCAAGATCTACCAGGGTCATTTTTACTGCTTCTTCAAATACATCCTTTTCTTTAACATTTTCTTGCCCCATTGGGGCCTCTACACTCTCATGTGATGTCCTTTTATGCTTAAGGCTTTTCTGTGAAGGCATATCCACAATAGGTGTTGATTTCTCAGGAGGGCTCTCATGTTTTTCTTCGGTTAAAGGATGAATAGTGCCAACCTTTCTCTTTCTAGTACTTGACACCTTTCTATCTACAACCTGTGTTTTGACTTTTCCTTTTTCTACTTGTGCCTTCCTTTTGTGTGCCCTAGTTCTTAATAGGGTCCCAAGCAGAAAATCATCATTAGAATTCAAGGAATAAATTTTTCTTCCAGAGTTCTCAGTTTTAGAGGAACTAATTTCTATGGTTCCTTTTGCTGCAAGAGGGGTCATACCAGCACCAAAGGTCAAAGCACTAGGGGTGGCTTCAACCATGCTTAATTTTTTGCCAGACCTACGTGTCTGAGGTGAAACCCTAGGTTGCAACTGCTCAGGTCTAAACTGATCAACTTTTATAAAATCTTCCTAGGTCATTCTAGGTGTTGCATCATGTAGATATTTTACAACCAACAATTTAATTAAAAAATGGTGGGAAACAAAGTTATCCCTACCTTTTTGAGTTTTCATTTCCATGATGGAGAGAAGGTTGTACAAGATATTGGGCGTGTTCATCCTCCTCCCATGCCTCATATGACTCAACAATTTGAAATGCATCGAATGCAGATTCGATATTCAACCCTCACAAGTGATATATTTGATGATGTAGATGGCTGCCTGCTTCCATGGCTCAGGCAGAGAGAGTCTTTTAGCAACCTGTTTGTTAATAGTGACTGAAGGATCACCATGCATTGTGAATATAGCCCTATCTAACCTGGTGTCTCTAGAAACAAGGTAAGGTTTTCCATCAACTGGTAACCCTGATACTTCTATAATTTGTTCTTCATTTACTACAACCTCCAGCCCTTTCACTATGGCTTTTCCATCTAAAAATGTTTGGGCAAACACCAATGCAATACCTTCATCAAAACCGTCCAGTTTGAGAAAATAATCCAAACAGCCACAATTTTGAAACTCGGTCAAGCACTGTACATCTCACAACAAAGTACCATGAACTAAGGGCTCATTCCAAATGAGTCTACCTCCCATTGTCTACAATCAATCTATTACTGTGCAATATTTCCTTCTGTAACTCTTGTCTATAAGCAAATTACTTTATGTACACTTGCTAGCTGAATTGTCAACTGAATTTTTCCTTTACTCAATTTTTTAGCAATTACCATTTGCATTTCAAGATTATGACAGGGTTAGTCATGGCAATAAATGGCGGCAATAGTTTAGTGTCACATCACATATGTGAGCTATCTTTTATTTCAAATTTCAAATCAGCTCAGCAAGATTTGTTGATGCAAACTATTACAAGATTTTCACTTATAGCTCAATCAGGTAGAGCTTGTTGGTTTTAAATTGAGAAAAAGGTACATTTTTAATCTTTCATTCATTAAATTCAAATGCATAAATGAAATAATCTAAAAGATTACATTTTACAATTACTGCATCCGTACATATGCATGTAACAAAAGAAGGATTTACTCAAGTCTTTCTGAAATAGAACAGTAATATTTATTGAATGAAGAAATGTACATCATCTCACACAAGTCATGAGATTAACTTACTTATTCAATGCATATAAAGAAAAATATATACATATATAAGTGAATAAGATAAATGTGCATGAAAGAGAGAAACCAGTTACTGCCTGGAATGACTGGTTCTGGATGCATCTTCTTGTTCGTTGCTGCCCTGAGTTGCTTGTTTCCCTTCCTCGCTCTGTGCTGCTCCAAGTTCTGCATCTGGAAAAAGCATTTGTACTAGAGCAATGCTCTAAGCAATGAAAGGTTTCAAATCATACATAAACATGCACCTATCCACTTATATACTGATCTTCAAGATGCATTAAACAAGCTATGCATACTTTAGGTGTCCTGGAGAACTATCAGAGTCATCAAACACACCTGAAACATGCACATGTTTTTCTAACTTGTTGTTTCATGTGTGGATATAGGGAAAGTTAAATTGTTGTCTTAATTCATCTTATTATAGCATGTGGGTTAAATGTGGCTCCCACAAGGGTTGAGCCCAATGTGCCTTGTTGTGCTTTAAAGAGGCATTGAAGATAACACATTCTTTATGATTCACTCATGCAAGTACATATCATTTGTGATAAGTGGAATATTTATCACTATCATAAGTGACATGTATTTGTTCAAGGAAAATATTAAAGAGTGTATTCAATTTCAGTATCAAAACTGATTAAAGAAATGCAATAATGTGTTATTTCATGATTAGGGGATAGTCCTACATGAGTAGTTTGATCACTTATCTCAAAAGTGAATGAGTTTGATAACATAGCATTTTTCACAATCCAAAAGTATTGAGCAAGGTGCAATTATGATGACACAATAGTAGCTACTAGGAGAGAACAACATCATTGAGTAAAGACAGTTCAAGCACCAAAGCATGGCAGTGGAGATATATTTTTCATACAAAGACAATAGACTGTTGCACATTCATGATGAACAATCTAAATATAATCATGAGACATTTTGATAGTCATAATATGCAATAAGTCATGGGATAGTTCTATGAAATGGAATAAATGCAAGGAAACAGTCATTTGCTTCTACATGTGACAGTGAATATCAGATAACTGATTATGAACATAGAATAGTAAAATGAAATGTATTCTCATTCTGAATGTGATGGTTTCACAAAGAAAAAGGGGCAATCGCAGGTCAGATTGCAATGGTAGTTGCAAGCATTTTTTACAATCCCCTATGAGTTTCAGAGGTATCCAAATGCAGTTGGTGGCTTTCTCCCCACAGTTTCTTTTCAAATACTGGGCTAGATAGGAGTGACTCAAGGAAAATCTCATTGCTATAACATATTCTTCAGATATAATTGTGTTCTATAATGTTTCCTTCTAAAGGGTGTTGTTGCTTATTAGACATGAACTTGTTCTAAATTTAGAAAGATTCTTATACAACTATAGGCAGTTTTCAACAAACCAAAGGATGGTTGATTAAAATAAAAGTAGTGACAATTCTTGTGAAAGGATTGGAACCTAGTGCCATAGAATTGGTACATGCATTTTTATCATCGGATAACAACACTACCTTGTATGGCTTGAGAGTAGTGGTGGAATTTTAAAAAAGGTTCAAGAAATCACTGTTATGTTTCTTCAAAGGCACAATTAGTAGCATTTTTCAAGGAAATAATAGTCCTAAGTAGCAGATGGAAGTCCATTGTCAATAGAAAAGGCATAATAATATGTGGGAAATCACTATGCAATCATAGTTAAATGCATGGATTCCTTGAATAGGACAAAGCAGGGGTTTTCAAGTGAAGGGTAGTGTTCATAAAGGAATGAAAAAGGATCTGTAGAGTATTTGATTTATGCCAGACTCTACAATGATATTAAATCATCTTGCAGACTATTTTACAAGACATCATTGTCATGTGGCACAATGACTGAGAGACACAAAACTCTTAGCCATGAAATACTAGAATGGAGGACTCAGAATAGCCAATAAAGTATATAGATATGGAGAAACAGAGAGTAAATGGAGCATTTGCAAACCCTCGAGTTCAGGGTAAGGGTGGCCATGAAATGAAAAATCCCAAGCTCTAAAAATTGCAAATGGAACAGACCCTTGAAGGGTTTCTTCAAAATATGAAACCAAGCAAAGGAAAGCTCGACAGAGAATATGAGCATGGAATGGTCATGACCATTGAGAGTAAATCTTTTATTCAAGGAATACAGGAATGCATAGAAAAAAGAACAATAGATATTCCTCATTATTTTGCAAGAAATAGAGCAAGCGCTTTGGAGGCTTCATTAAAAACAAATTGAAGAATTTCAAACTAGGACTAGGATAAATGTGGTTTCTATCACATTTGGGCCAACTATTCCTATGCCGGGAGCTAAACATGTTACAAGGAATGAGCATGTTCACAAGGTTTTGACAATTTTCAGGAGATTTTATTTGAAGCAACGGGATTTTTCCATGAGTTCATGTCGAAGCTCAGAGCAAGGTATGGGATTCCTCAAGATTTCTTTTCTACTGAGGAGGTTCCTTGTATGAATAATCAGAAGACTGTTGCAGATCTGAAAAAGAGGTCAGTTTTCATGTCACCGATGCTTGATATATTTGGGTGACCTTTGCACGGTATAAAGAACTGCATGGGGAGGAAAATAGAGAAACCCAGAATCTGTTGATGAATATATGAAGCCGTGCCTAGGAATGCTCTTTTTCCCTATTTTTTCTTCTAAGGAAATGAAATGTATAGGTAAACCCATGGTTGTGGGTTCAATGAGAACCCAAAACAAAAAATATAAGAGAGCATCAACAAAGAGAATTAATAGATAATATAAAATGCTTACCCAAGCATAAGAGACCGTTGTTTGTCAGATTTTGTGGGAGGAAATGCAACTGTAATGTCAGAATTCACCATGGAAGATCCTCCATGAATACTCCAGTTGAACCCTATGGCGGCGGTTGAAGGCTCCAAAGGATGTAAAAATGAATGCAATCTTTTGTTTTTCCATTGTTTTGGTTTTAGGTTTTGTGCCCTAATCACAATGTCAACCACTTAGGTGATTTATCACTTTGTTTAAAAATATGTATACAACCTTATAATATGATTCCCCTCAATATTTCGACTGTTTAAGTCATTTTAAGACTTATGCTTTGACTTTCCACATAGGCTGAACCTTGGCCTTTTTATTTTGCATTTTTTGTTTTGAAATTGTAAAACATTTACTTAAGTGGTGTAATTATAAACCACTTAATTTGTGTTATTCTAAAGGCAAGAGTGGGGATGTTAGTTTTCAAGACCAAGTCAAGGAGAATATGGTTGAAGATTTATGAATGCCAAGTAAATAGTAGGAATGGTTTAAGAGATTAGCCAACATAAGGCAAGAATATAGGAGATTTCTTTGACCATTTTTAAGTCTTTAGGAGTAACTTGGAGCTTTTTTTGGGTGTTTTTATGGTTGGACCTGGTCAAGTTGACCTTTTCAAACATTTTGGAGCCTTTTTGGAGAATATTTTGTTACTATATTGTAGGTTTTATTGAGCCTTCCGAGATGAAGTTTCCAAGAGCTATTTTGGTGGATCTAGTTGGGAGTTGGGATATATTCTCATTTTACTCTTTTGGAGAGTTAGTTATGACTTGTTCTTTTTTCTGTTTTGTGACTTTTTGGAGTCCTTGAAGGAAAAGATAGAGTTTTGTAACTCTTTTGACAGATTTGTACTCAGTTGTTCTTTACCTTTTAATCAAAAAAATCAAGCTATTTTTCCTTCTCAGTACTGGTTATTGTGTAGTAATATGAAATTATTGATCTTTCCTTGTGATGTTAATGTTTATCCTTTGTTTTGTCTAATTTCCCATTGCCTTTATGTAGAAGTGCATGTTTGTGCAGGTCATAGTTCGTGTTCCACTAGTTCTATGTAGGACTCAACCGTGAAGTCAAGCATTTGAGCCTCTAAAAGGTCATTTGGTATTCCTCTTGAGTGTTTCCATAAACTTCAAGCTCCTCTATGAAATACTTATGCAAAACATGTCAAAACTGATTTGTGCATGTTGTAGTGAGTTTTATTGGTCATATTGTGTGTCAAAATAGTGGTACAAATCTTTAGCATTTGGTGCATCACCTTTAGGAAGTAGTTTCATTTTACGCAATCTCTTTCCTTTTTCCCAGCATAGTAGTTTTTAGGTGATTGTCCCAAGGAGAACCAACTCTTTAACTAGAGGCTTGATCTCAACTATCGATGCCCACACTCTGAAGATCATTCCCATGTTTTACAAGATTGCCGAATTCTAAATTCAACAAGGTGGAAATTTTAGTGATAACACAAACAATCATGGACTGACATGTGGCAATATATTCACATCTTTCTTACCCCTCCCCCAACCTAAATTTGGACATGTACCCACACATGCAAGATGGAAGCAACGATTTGATAGGGGTATTATGTGAATGTCCATACTAACATACAATAATTAAATGAACCACTTTAAAAGATAATTAAGAATGCAATTAATGCACACATAACTGAGTGTGTACAAACATGATGGTGTAGAGGATTTATTGCAATGATCATGGAGAAAGTACCATTTTCCTTTTTAATAAATAATTGAGCAATTAATGATGATGAAGTGGAATGGTGTGAGGTGGAATGAAGTGATGAGAGGGAGAGAGGGAGGTGGTACAGATGGACGAATGGGCAGATGGGTGAAGAAATGGACTTCTATAAAAGTAGAAGTCTTTATTATGACAAGTACATACCTTAATTAGGAAAAAGGAGGGACACTAGGTCCACTACCTTTGGTTGTAGGAATTGTGTTTGGGTGTTGTATGTTGGATGAACTGCTGGAGGAACTCTTCTTTGGATGCTAGCTTCTGATACAATCTGAGACGATGCCCATTGACTAGTAATTTGAATCTGACAGGGTCAATGGTGGTGAGCTTCATAATGCCATTGGGAAATACCTTAGCAATTTCATATGGCCCTAGCCACCTTGTCTGTAATTTTCCTGCATTATCTCGATACCTTGATTCATAAAGCAATGCCCAATCACCTAACTGAAATTTTTTTTCTTTGATAAATTTATCATGCCATTTGATTCTTTGATTTTGCACTACTTCAGTATGGTGGAGGGCTGATTTCCTCATCTCATCTAATAGATTCAGCCGCATGATCCTTTCTTTTTGTGCCTCAGAGATTTACATCCCTAATTCAATTTTAGTTTTGAGAGTCTTTTTGCTCAAATTTAATGGGCATCATGGTTGTCTTCCCATACAATAGCTCAAATGGTGTGAAGCCTGTAGTTGTCTTCCATGTGGTTCTGTACGCCCAAACTTCTTCTGATAATATTTTTTCCCAATCCTTTCTATGAATATTCACTGTTTTGGTTAGGATGGCCTCAATCTCTCTATTTGTCACCTCAACTTGTCCATTTTCTTGAGGGTGATAAGGATTGGAATTTTTGTGTTTTATGTTATATTCATTAACCAATGCTATAACAAGTGTTGACGTAAACTGAGCTCCTTGATCAGTTACTATTTCTCTAGGTACTCCATACCGTGTAAAAATTTCTTCATAAATAAATTTTGCAACCTTGTTGTCTCTTGCATGTTTCATGGCTTTGACTTCTACCCATTTAGTTACATAATCAGTGCATACCAAAATATAAGATTTACCATTTGATGGGGGGTCAATGGGTCCCACAAAGTCCAATCCCCACTTGTCAAAGGGAGTGACTACTATTTGGGGATAAAGTGGCATCTCATCTGACTTGGTTGGTTGGCCCATATTTTGGAATCTATCACATTTTCTTATATATCTTCCTGCATCTTTGTGGAGTGTAGGCCAATAGTATCTTGTATTAAAAATTTTCATTATTGTCTTCTTGGTTGCAAAGTGTCCTCCACATGGTTCATCATGGCATGCATGTAGAATATCATAGGTCTCATCTTCCCTCACACATCTTCTCATAACATGATCTGGTCCAGTATAAAATAGGCATCTATCTATCCATGAAAAAGGAAAATATTTTTCAATCAACACTCTTCTCTCTTTTGGAGAGAAGTGAGGAGGAACCCTCCCTGTCACAAGGTAATTGTCTATGTCAGCATACCAAGGTGTTTGCACACTAATGGAGAATAGATGCTCATTAGGGAAGAAATCATCTATGGCTTGACTATCTTCTGATGTGGTTAGCCTAGAAAGAAAATCTGCAACATTGGCCTTCCCTGGTTTGTCCATAATAATTATGTCAAACTCCTACAGTAGCAACAACCATCTGGCTAACCTTCCTGAAATTAGGGGTTTATTCATGAGATATCTAATGGATGCATGATCAGTGTGCACATAGATCTGGTAACTTATTATATAGTGCCTGAATTTTTTCAAGGCATAGATTACTGCCAGCATTTCTTTCTCTATCACTATGTAATTAAATTCAACTCCCTCCAAGTTTTTACTAACAAAATAAATGGAATTCTCAATGGATCATTCTTTTTATCCTAGGATTGCTCCTATGGCATAATTTGAGGCATTTGTATGGATGTGAAATGGGATTTCCCAATCAGGTCCCTTAAGTATAGGAGCATGAGTCAGAGCTGTCTTTAAATCAAAAAATGTTTTATCACAATTTTTTGTCCATTGAAACTCAGAATCTTTAGTCAAGATACTATACAAGGATGCTACTATTTTGCTAAAATATTTGATGAAATGCCTATAATATCCTACGTGTCCTAGGAAACTCCTGGAATCCTTTTGTTTTGCAGGTGTGGGAAGATTAGAAACTACCTCAATCTTGGAGGCTCAACTTGAATACCATGGTGTGAAATGTAGTGGCCAACGACTACACCCCCTTGCATCATCATGAATAATTTCTCACTATTTAGAGATAGATTTTGGTCTTCACATCTCTGCAGGACTTTCTTCAAATTTTCCAATTCTTCATCAAAATCAGTACCGTAGGTGGTAAAATCATCCATATAAATTTCCATGCAGTCAAGGGAGATGTCTCAAAATATGTTGATGACTTCTCTCTAAAAATTTGCAGGTGTGTTGCATAACCCAAAGGGAAACACTGAATAGGCATATGTCCCCCATGGACATGTGAAGGTTGTCTTCTCTTGGTCTTCTGGTGCAATTTAAATATTATTGTAGCCACTAAATCCATCAAGGAAATAAAAGTATTGTTTTCCTGCAAGAGAGTCTAGGACTTGATCTACAAAAGGCAAGGGAAAATGATCCTTCTTAGTAGCAACATTGAGTTCCCTGTAATCAATACAAACTCACCATTTTCCTCCCTTCTTGGGAACAATTACCAATGGAGACACCCACTGGCTATCTAAAATAGGGTAGATAAATCCTACATCTAATAACTTTTGTAGCTCTATTTTGACAATCTCTCGTAATGCAAGGTTGATCCTCCTTTGTAGCTGCCTTACAAGTGTACACTCATCTTTGATATATATCCTATGAGTGCATAGATTTTGATCTAGTCCCTTCATATCATGGTAATCCCAGACAAATTCTTTTTGATGGGCTTTCAGCAAATTTCCCAATGTCAATTGTTGTCCCTCACTCAATTTACTATTGATTTTTCAGATATTTTCCTTCAGACACCTATACTTGTGTAACTAACTCTATCATAGTTGCTTCATTAATACATGGTACCTTAAGTTCATGTGGCAGCATTATGTGGAACATACCTATTTTTGTAGGAAGTTTGTTTGTTAAAAGAGTGATTGTAGGAAGTCTGTTCATAGAGAAAATGGCACAAGAAGAGTGGTTGCAGGAAGTTTATCTACAGAGACAACAGCTACAAAAAGAGTGGTTGTAGGAAGTCTATCTACAAAAACAACGACTGCAAGAAGATCAGACAAAATTGATAGAAGTGTTTGCACGAGGTCTGTAGAATCAAATGCATGAGTGGATGATGCCTTGTCTATCTGACAATGGTTTTGAATGATACTAGATAACACTTCATCCTCATCTTGAAGTTGTAGGAAAGGACTTCTTCCTAGCATCATGAGTTGTGCCATATAGTTAACATCTTCAACCTATTCACCAACCTGTGGCCATACAAAATTATCATCATGGGATGGTTGAGCAGGAGGATAAAGAATAAGCTTTTTGGTGTTCCTGCCATTAAAAATGGTCATGTCACCTGACCGACATCCAATATAAGCATATGTAGTTGCTAACCATGACCTACCAAGGATAATGGGATGCCTGCCAAGTGTATCTTTGGGAGAAAGAGCCATGAAGTCATCTAGATACTCCCAAGAGTCTAGAATCACCACAAGGTCTTATACTATGCCATCAGGCTTAACAATGGAACTATTAGCAAGCTGGAAGATAGTAGGAGTGGATCTCATGCTTACAATATTCAGTTGCTGCAAGATGTCTTTAGTCATCACATTGATTGTTGCACCTAAGTCAATCAAAGCATTATTTATATTTATCTCATTTATGATAACTTCAACTACAGGACTTCTAGGATAATTGTACTTGGGGATAGTTATTTTTCCATGCATGATGTCAGCAAGCTGCCCCACTACATGAACTGTAGTTGGGTCCTTCTTTTTCCCGCCTGGTTTCTTAAGGCGTGCTTCTTTAATTGTCTTTCCATAGATAGGGACATCTTTTATGACTTGGAATAGGGGTATCTAGACACATATATGCTTTATCTGGTCTAGAATATCAAAAGTGGTTTCCTCCTTGTCTTCTTCTTGTTTGTCCACTTCCAATCTTTGGGGGAAAGGTGATTCTTGGGTTGTTTGCTTGGTTGGAGTTGGTTCAAGATTTTTAGGTGCACAAGGCTGAATGGGATCAGTTAGAGATTCTTCTTGATCTTCCATAGGAAACTCAGTGATAATGGGGGTGAAAGGAGCTAACAAGGTAGTTCCTTAACACAGACGTATGTCACTTAAACTCATAGCATATGTAGGGAACTGATTTGGATCAGCAAAATATGCAGGCTATTACTATGGTTTATTATTTGAGTTTGGTGTGGGTTGGGTTGGTAACTGAGTAGGTCTGGGAGCATTTGTAATTGGATTGGTAGTAGTTTGCATCATATCAAGCTATTGGGGTTGAGAAGGTGGTTGCATGTAGCTTGTTGTCTGGTTTTGGTGCAGAGCACCTTGAACATTGTATGCCTTCAATAGGCAATATTTTAAAATTTGAATTTCTATCATTGACAAGAATTTTAAATGGCCATGTGAAGGCCCATTCAATTTTATTTGAGCCTTTAATAGGTCTCTAGGCGGGAAAAATGATGGAAAATGTAAAACTTGCAAAATTTGCAAACTGGAAAAAGTGCGAGAAAATGCAAGAAAGTGGAATATGAAGAGTCAAGTGGGAAAATAGAAGGTTTAGTTTATTAGGGAAGATGAAAATCCTTAAAAAATGAATTTTACTTTATTTTCAAGAAGAAGGGGGAAGTTTGAATAAGAAGAAAATCATTTTGAAACCCCTTTGCATGCTTTAAGTTTGTTTTTTCTGTATTTCAGACTGGTAAAACGTGTTTGTAGGTTGATGTATGGAAATTTATAGCCTTATTTTTTAGTATCAATCATTGGGATTGATGCATCTATGATTCTACTTCATTTTATTTTTTTTGTCTCATCGAATTTCATTGATTTTTGAGTATTTTATGGCCATTTTACTTAAGACAGGTTTGCAGATTTGGGCCCTTGGATCAGCGTAGCAACATGTTTTTGAGAGATATATTCCAAAGTAACCCCACCTGCATGTAAGATATGTTATAGAAGGGCCAAATGGGTATCCAAAACAGGTTTTAGGTCATGAATTGAATTTGTTATCTGAAATTTATGTCAAAAATACCTTATTTGCTGCTCTCATAAAAACATAGTGGAAGATTATGAGAAAAATCATTTGTTTGAAGTGTTAGATTTTTGGTCTTGGAAATTTCTTTGAATTTGTGTTATTTTTTATTCCTCTTATTAGTGCATCAATTGGTATCAGAGCTCAAAATATCTAGGCTAGAAAAGAGTTTGTATTTGTGTGTTTGTAATTGTTGGTTGCAAGTGCTTGATCCATCTCAAGCTACAGAGAGGAAGAGTTGAAGTTGTGTGTTGGTTACAGACAAGATGAGTTCTGTGTTCACCATCATCCATTGGAGATTAAGTTGGGGAGAAGGTGCATAGAGAAATTGAGACCACTGAGAGAAAGAGTGGTAGGTGCATCTTCCAGGATCTACTATTGGGTAAGATGGATGGTTTGTTGAGTTTGTGTGGTGAAGCGGTGAGGGAGATGGATATTTGTCTGAAGAATCACTTGAAGAGTTTGTAGCCATTACTTGTAGAGTACTCCACTAATGGGAGTAGATGAGAAGAGTGATTGGTGAACCTGATAAGAAGAGAAAGAGAAGGCAAAAGGAAAGTGAAGATAGAGATGAAGGCTAAAGATTGAACCAAGACAAAGGCTAGTGAAAGATTCAAGAGCAAAGAAAGGGAGCAGTCCAAGAAAATTAAGTAAAGGTTAAAAAAAATTTGCAGGTGTGAAGAAGACTTATCTACAGTAATACATTTCCAAGGGACTTGGAAAGATTTCATGGCCGGTTGTATGGTGCAGAGCACCTTGAACATTGTATGCCTCCAATAGGCAATATTTTAAAATTTGAATTTCTATCATTGAAAATCATTGTAAATGGTCATGTGAAGGCCCATTCAATTGTATTTGAGTCTTTAATAGGTCTCTAGGTGGGAAAAATGATGGAAAATTTAAAACTTGCAAAATTTGCAAAATTGTCAAATTGGAAAAAGTGCAAGAAAATGCAAGAAAGTGGAATATGAAGAGTCAAGTGGGAAAATAGAAGGTTTAGTTGATTGGGGAAGATTAAAATACTTCAAAAAGAAATTTTAATTCATTTTCAAGAAGAAGGGGGAAGTTTGAATAAGAAGAAAATCATTTAGAAACCCCTTTAAATGCTTTAAGTTTGTTTTTTCTGTATTTCAGATAGGTAAAACATGTTTGCAAGTTGATTTACGGAAATGTACAGCCTTATTTTAGAGTCTCAGTTATTGGGATTGATATACCTATGATCATACTTCTTCTTTTTTTGTCTCA
Organism: Sequoiadendron giganteum; assembly: GCA_007115665.2. Taxonomy (NCBI): domain Eukaryota; kingdom Viridiplantae; phylum Streptophyta; class Pinopsida; order Cupressales; family Cupressaceae; genus Sequoiadendron; species Sequoiadendron giganteum. The sequence continues at coordinate 249,194,066 of CM021103.1, forward strand.
TCGAATTTCATTGAGTTTTGAGTGTTTTATGGTCATTTTACTTAAGACAAGTTTGCAGATTTGGGCCCTTGGATCAGTGTAGCAGCATGTTTTTGAGGGATATGTTCCAAAGTAACCCCACCTACATGTAAGATATGTTATAGAAGGGCCAAATGGGTATCCAAAACAGGTTTTATGTCATGAAATGGATTTTTTATCTGAAAGTTATATCGAAAATACCTTATTTGTTGCTCTCATAAAAACATAGTGGAAGATTATGAGAAAAAATATTTGTTTGAAGTGTTAGAGTTTTTGTCTTGAAAATTTCATTGAATTTGTGTTATTTTGGAGTCCTCTTATTATGGCATCAATTTTGGCCATTGTTGGCCACCTCTCCATTGAGATGTTTGCTGCCAATTTCCTGGAGGTGGCTGTCAAGATCTTTGAAACCGCTGCCAACTACCCTGAGGTGAGGGATTTTGATAATTGGACCAAGCATTCAAAGGGTTACCCCAAGAATGTGGTGGGTATCCTCCATAGTTGGACGGAAAAGGGGGTTGTCACTAGTTACCAGATGAATAAGAATTGAAATATGGCCCAACAAAAGATAGTGGATCTGGTGGCATACCTTGTCTTGAATCCCATGGCCTCTTATGTGCAACAAAGTACACTTAGTCTTCCTTAGTTTGAATTAGTTTGAACATAGGTGGAATCTACTTACTGTCAATGTTAGCTATCACCTTGCATCTGCAGACCTTCTTCTTTTGTCTACAATGAGCGAAATATTTTGTTAGTATTGCCTCTACCTCCTCATGTTTTTTCTTGACTTGAAGTGTATCCAACTGAGTAGCTAGATTATTGATGATATCCTACTTGAAATATGCCAGCAAATTAGTAATCTTCATTCTTGAGACTCCACTAGTGGATGACTTACCCATAAAGGATTGGTAAGCTCTTCCTTTCTTTGAAGCTGCCCTAGCATAGATCTGGCATAGCTTCTTGATATCCTCCCAAGTAACTTGAGTGATATCTCCTCCATCCATTAGATCCAAGGCATTAGTGTAGCTTTCACTAATTCCTCTCAGAAAAAGCAACTTTTGTGAGTCTTCATTCAGTGTATGGTGTGGAGATTTCTACAGACAAAATAGAAACCTTGAAATGAAATCCTCCAGGCTCTCATCTTCTTTTTGCTGCATTCTAAAAATGTCACCTCCTCTCATATCACTACCCCTACAATACTCCTTATATTTCTCAATGAATTTTGTCTTCTTATCTTCCCAAGTCACCACAGTGTTCCTACCAACGCTCATAAACCATCTCAATGCAACTTCTTTCCAAGTGGTAGGAAATAGCTTGAGTCTGTGGGCATCAGTGGTATAGTCATAGCTTCTGCAGAGTATATCAAACTCAAACAAGAATGTATCAAGGTATTTTGTGACAAGTCCATAGAACTTAGGAAGGACCGAAGCAGGGATATTTTTGAGGTTATCTACTTCATTCTATTCAGCAATGGTAAAAGAAAAAATTGGTTGGTTTTGCCTATTAGGCCTGTCTCCATTTGCATCAGCCATGCATGCTTGATGAAATTCTAAAATAAAAGGTTCTTCAACTAGATTCTCATCTTCAAGGGAAACTTCAAAACTAGTCAAGTCAGGGAATATATCAGCAAAGGGATGTGGCTCTTCTTCCTCTTCGTTTCTGGGAAGATTTGGAAGCTCTATTAGCTGAAATGGCTCTAGATTATTAGGCATGAATCTCCCATAAGAATCTCTTCTTCTTCTATGCATGCAGTATCAACTCAGTATCAACCAACTCACACAAAGAATGGGTGGAAAAAATGGTGAATCATAGCTTATAACTCTAAGAGAAAACTCCAGAAATACTACAACAGGAGAAAACTATCAATGACTCCAAAGGACTCCCTAGTTAGACAACATCCCCAACAACGATGCCAAAAATGTCGGCCTCCTACAATGATTTCAATAACTAAGCCTTTAGGTCCATGATTCAGAGATTAGACATCCAACCTGAATAGCCATCTTAACCATCATGAAGGTACATTTAAACTGTCAACCCAGGGACATGAACTTGAAATGGGTCAGCACAATATGTGCACTAGGAACTTCAAAGTAGTCACCTTCATTCTACAACTAAGAAATACTAATGCTGAAGGTAAATTGCATGGAAAGAAATTAAGCAAAGGATTAACACTACTCAACAATAAAACTCAAACTGAACATGCATAACAGAAATGAAATTTTGAGCAGCAAACAGGAAACTATTGTGCCCACTTTAGCTACAGGAACAGTCACAAAATGGAATTCTAGTGGCTATATGAATAGTCAATGTTAGATTCTTACTAAGTACTGAACATAAGCTAGTATTAATCTATCTAAGCTAACGGATTAGTCACCAAGTGGGCCCCCTTGGATGAGTATCCTCTAGAACTAATACAAACTTAGATTAAACTTAGATACTCAATTCAGAATCTCATTTCATTCATTGGAAAATGTAAATACAAAAGAGTATGTTTGGTATTCTTAGTTGGTACAATAACTTGGTGATCAAATCCCTCAGAAGGAGAATCTAAACTTATTTATCATCTAAACAGGGCAGTCAACTCTCACTAACTGAGAGGATGCCATTTAGGGAAAATAGAGAAAAGAGTGGAAGGGTGGTTACACTTGCAAGGGAATCCATTTAGATATGTAGGCCTAAACGTGGACTTGACCATTGTATTAATGCCTTCATTGCTCAATGTCATTAAAGATCGGCATAAGGTGGTTACATGCGGCTAACATGGGAATCTTTCATCGTCCTCCTCCAATTGACCTTTGCACGCTTCCTCTGCATGACTAGCTAGTGGTTGCATTTCTCAACTTAGCATTTATGATCATGTCTGCATGGAAATGTCCGTACGTATAAAAACTTCATAGCTAAAATTATATTAAATAACATCCATCAATCACATGCAAGATTAATATAGATAGTCCACATAATAAGTTAATATCATTAAAACTAGTAGAAAGGAACTTAAACCCAAATATTTTAAGATTTGGGAGAAATTATATAAAAGTGTCAGTCATGCAATATCAAAGCCCATGGTAATTTCAGAAAATATACTATGGATTCTACCCATAACTAGCCCAAAAACTAAACTCCTCAGAATGTACGAGGGCTGAACAACTCTCACAAGTAGCTAGCTCTGAAGAACTATATTTTAGAACATAAGAATGATGTGTTAATTTTACAAGAAACTAAGATGAAAAAATCTAATTTTGATTATATTGTAATTATTTATGGTCGAGGGCCACTTACTCCTATAGTGATGTTGAAGGGGCATCGAGGGGTCTTGTTGCGCTATGAAACCCATCTAGGCTTAATGGCTCTGAACTATTTTTCTACAAGAGTAGTGTGGGAGTCTCCTTTTCCTACCCGAGTGGCTCTTGGTCGATTATCAATGTCTATGCTCCCAACCAAAGAAATGCTAGAAATGCTTTGTGGTGGGTTCTTTCTGGGTGGGTTAAAAACAATAGTGGTTCTCGTTGGTTGGTGGCTAGGGATTTCAACTCCCCCTTATATCCTTAAGAGAAAAGTGGTGGTCTGGTGGATTTTTCTAAAAGTATGACTAATCTGGCTAACTTCCTAAGTTCTATAGGCTTGAATGACATTGACTTATTGGGTCAAGCTTTTACTTGGACCAAAAGGTGTCATGGGGAGGACTTAATTCAAGTAAGATTAGATAGATTCCTTTGCTCCAGTAATTAGACTGGCCTGCTCAGTGCCAATCTTTAGGCTCTTTCCAGGATGGTGTCAAATCATAATCCTCTGCTATTGATCTTGAATGACCTATTTGATGTTGGACCGTTCCCCTTCCGACTTGAGATAATTTGGAATTCCCACCCGGACTTCAAGGACAAAATTGTTGAATGGTGGAATATTCCTATTCATGGCTCACCCATGTTCAAGATCTTTTATAAACTTAAACATATCAAAATGTGTGGTGAAAGGCTAGAACAAAAGGGTCTTTGGAGACGTCTTCCAGAAAAATAAAGTTATTGGGGATAAATTGAAAATTATACAAAAGAAAATGGAGGATGGGGATTTCATTCTACCTACTTGCAACCAAGAAAAAGAGAGCCAAAGGGAATAGGGGAAAATTTTAAGGAAAGAGGAAATTTTCTAGAAATAGAAATCTAAGGTCCAATGGTTGAAAGAAGGTGATAGGAATACCTTTTTTTCACATCTTTTCTATCAAACATAAGAAAAGGAATCAGATAACTAAACTAATTAATGAGCAAGGGGATGTGATCAATACACCCACCTAGATCGGCCTCTTGGATGGTGACTATTTTTAGAGGGCTTATTTGGCTCTTGCTAAGGCTCCTAATCTGACTTTGGATAGTCTACTACTGGACCCTCTCCCGACCATCATTACCTAGAATGATAACCTTAGAATCCTTAGTTTTTTCACTCCTGAGGAGGTCAGGTTGGCTACCTTCAATATGGGGGCTTGCAAAGCACTTGGCCCAAATGGTTTTCCACCGGCCTTCTTTCAGATCTTTTTGGAGATTGTTGGTGGGGACCTCATCTTAGCTTCTCATGACTTCTTCAAATCTGGTAAGCTTCTCAGACAATTTAACCACACCTTCTTAGCCTTAATTCCCAAGATTGTTGATCCTCAGTCTATGACTAATTTTCATCCCATCAGTCTTTGTAATACCTTTTATAAAATCCTCTCAAAAATTCTAGTGAACCACATCAAACCTCTCCTTGAAAAACTCATCAACCCCACTCAAAAGAGGTTTGTGCCTAGTTTTCATATCCTTGATGCCACCATAACCACCCATGAGTTACTCCATTCCATGGACAGATGTAGCTATGCTGGTATGGCCCTTAAATTAGATATTTCAAAAGCTTATGATAAGGTGATTTGGGACTTTATCCATAAAGTCTTGGCTAAGTATGGGTTTGACCAATCTATGGTTAGACTCATTATGAAGTGTGAACAATGGTGAAGTACTATGTTCTAGTTAATGGGACTCCTTTTGGGTTCTTCTCTGTTGGGAGAGGTATCAGACAGGGGGTCCCCCTTTCACCCTATTTATTTATCATGATTGTGGATGTCTTAAGCAAGAAATTTTCTAATCTATTGTCAGAAGGGTCTATTAAGGGAATCGAGGTTGCCTCTTCCTTAGATCCAATTGTGATCCAAAAATTTGTGGATGATACTTTCCTATTTAGGAAATCCTTTTTTATTGAAACTAGGAAATGGAAAAATTGTCTTAACAATTACGCTGCTTGTTTTGGTCAGTGCATTAACTATAATAAAAGTATGATTTACTTCTTCAACATCACTCCTAATCTACAAGCTCAGGTGACTGTTGTTCTAGGTTTTTTGAGTGGTTCTCTTCCTTCAATCTATCTTGGTCTAACCCTAACTTTCAAGGAAGTCACTCCTGATTTTTGGAATTCGATCTTTGAAAGTATCCAAAGAAAATTGGTCGGGTGGAAAGGCTCCATCCTTAGCCATGTTGGTAAATTTCAGCTGCTATCTGTTGCTCTTCAAGGTATCCCTATCTACTTCCTATCCATATTCAAGATCCCCAGATTTATAGCTAAGAAATTTGAGAAAATTCAAAGGAATTTCCTCTGGTCTAGGACCTAGGACAAGAATAAATTTGCTCTAGTTAAATGGGACAAAGTATGTCAACCTAAACATAGTGGTGGGCTTGGATTAGGATTGTCTCTAATACCAATAAGGATTTTATGGCCAAAGTGGGTTGGGAACAACTAAGGAATAAAAAGGATTGGTGTAGGATTATGAATGCTAAATATCTTCAAAACAGACCTTTGGTTGACTGTCTCTCGAAGGTTCATCCTTCTGGTTCCTTGGTTTGGAGGAGCATTTGCAGCCAACGAGGACTATTTAGAAAGGGGATGAAATGGACGATTGGTTATGGTAATAAAATCATATTCTGGGAGGACCCTTGGTTACTTGATACCCCTCTAGAAAACTCTAAATTTAGAAATCTTAAGAGGCTGGATCAACAATTATTTGGTGTTCATATTAGTGATTACCTCCTTGGCCCACATGGTGCTAGGAAGTGGAATGTCTTGGCTCTTTACTACCCTTTATCCTGTGAACTAAGCCTCCTTGCCAAGTCCCTGCAAGAGTTTCTCTCCCTTACTAGACTTCCCTTAACCATCTTGGGGATGAATTATTTTGGACTCATGATAAGTAGGGAGATCTTTCTATTAAATTGGCTTACAATATGTTGATGAACTAGGGTGTTGTAATACTCCTCCATTTTTCTTCTTGTTCATTTTGTTTTATGTTATATTTGGGTTGCAGCTACTTTGATACTGGATACATTTTGTTATGATGTTTTGATCGCTACTATTGAGCGACAACTATTTTATGTGATGTGATGTGGTTTATCTGATTATTGTTTTGCATGCATTATGGATTAATGATGTTAGTAGAGTTAACATGAGATTTTATTATAAGATTATTGATTATGATGTTAATGCCAGTCTTTGATAAGTGTATTGGTGAAGAGGACGGTTTTGCATCACTCGCTTGCAAGCACCCTGTGAATCCGTGATTTCTTCTTCACGGTGTGTATTATATGTTGGATATATTGTATTATGTTGTTTACTTGGTTTCAAGTTGCAGGTACATGACATCGACTCCACCTGGTCTCACAGGTTGAGTGTGTCGATCCAACGGTTAAGTTGAACGGGAGATAGTAGCTAGGTAACATGTGTCAGGTCTACGCCCTAGCCTTAGTGTGTCGTTTGTCCTATTTTTTGAGTCATGTTTACCTTATTTAATGTTATATGATTCTATTAGATGCATTATTGTTAAATTAATGTTTAGAATAATTGCATTGGAAAAAGTAATGATTATGTTATATTAAAATTAATATTATGCTTTGATGTTATATTTAAAGTTGATAATGAAATTTAATTTAGTTAAATTTTAATTTATTTAATTAATTAAATTTTAATCTCAAAAGGGTTGAATTTAGTTATTAAATAATTAAAATTAATTAATTAAGTTCATTGGATTAAATTAAATTAAATTAAATCATAAGAAATTGAAAGGAAATTGAAATTGTATTTTAAATTCAATTTGGGTTTTCGAAAATGGAAAAAGAAATAAATATCTAATTCTCAACTATGCATGCATGCAATGTGAATTAGGGTTGTATTAGATATTTTTTATTTATGTGGAATGCATGTTTTCAATTTGGGGAGAGAAATTTTTGGGGGAGAATTCATTTTTCAGAGCAGAGAAGGATTTTTGGAAAATTTACACAAAGAAGGGTTTGAAATAGTTTTTGGTTTTGGATTTGATTTGAGGAAAATTTTTTGCAATTGTGGAAGTTTTTTGGATTGGATTCGTTGCACGTTTGAAGGAAATTCAGAAAATCTTTAGAGGAAGCTTGCATCAAATATTCAGCTTTTTCTGTAGCTTCAGATTCCAGGTTTTGTTCTTGTTTGTTCAATTCAATTTAATGGTTTAAGAATCTTTATTGAATTAATTGTGCAATAGGATTTGTTAATCGAATCTAAATTTAAATTAATCCAAATTTGGGAAAAATTTGTTAAATTTACTATAGGACTTTATTCAGTAAACAGATTTCATATATTCATTGTTGAAATTAAACATTTGGTTGTGCTTCAAACATTTAGGTTTTAGTATGAAGATTTTACCCTCTAAAAATATTTTAATTATTTGAAAATTTGAAGGAATAGTTTGAAGGAAATTAAATTTTCACCTTTTGAAATTTAGAACGATATTCTAGAAAAATTTAATTAATTTCCTGTTACTGATTATTTTATTTATTTTACTCAGTTTTATCAGTAAATTTATTCTGTGATTAAATATATATATAATTATATATTATATGTATTATATTCTTGAATATAAATACACATAATATATTTATTTAATTGTCAAAGATTAAATTCATATCGTTTTTTGTTATTAAAATTGTCGTCCGTATGGCATTCATGAGGAATGAATTTCGATGAAACTCGTGGTATTTTATTTAAGAAAGTATTTTATTTAATTTCGAAATTCCAAACTCATTGCATTTTATTTATGAAAGTTTTCTTTTAAGTTTGAAAATTCCAAATGAATGTTTGATTTGGAAAGGGTGGGGTTGACATTGGTAGGTGGGGACGGATGTACCCCATTGCCCACTCTTCCCAAGGGAAGGATGTACCTACCATGGGCAGTGCGCCCACCACTTGGGGGACGCACTCCCCATGGGAGGTGTGGCCACCCCAAAGTACATCGGCCGCTATACAATGTATAGTCAGCGACAAGCAAGGGTACCGTCCGCGCTAGTGCTGGAAATGGTCGCCGGTACTTTGAAGGTCACCGGTACCAATGAAATCCGGTGTACTAATGAAAGTTCGTCAGTTTGATTTAAAATCCGTCAATCATTAATGGATTTCGCAGGTCTTTAAAAGGACCTTTGGTAACTGCAATGCATGGATTTAATTCGTTTTGGTATAAAATATTATATATATTTAATATTTATATATAAAATATATATATAATTATATATGTGATATGTAATTATGTGTATGTTTTATGTATATATATTTTAAATATATATATATATATATATATTTATTTGGTATGTATTTTATTAGGTTTATATTTAATTATTATATATATATTTTATGAATATATATATATATATTAATATATTAAATACTGTTGTAGAAGTTTTTATTAATAGTATTTTTAAGTAATTTGTAATATGATATTTTGATTAAGAAATAATAGGAGATTAAATGAAAAAAAGAAATTTAAATGAATAATTATTAAATGAAGTTTATTTATTTATATGTAAAAAAGGGCATATTTAAGTGGCTGTGTATATTGTTTCAATTGCAAATTGTTGAAATTAGATAAGTTAGTTGAGAAACAGAAAGGAACTTTCTTGCATGTATTTAATATGATTTAGGTGCAATTGAATATCTTGTTATGTTAAATTTGAATTTATCTTTTGAGAAAGTAAGGGTAATTACATTAGCTTATTATTTATCTTATTGAAGCGTTTGGCTATTAAGTTAGAGAGAAGATATTTAATTTAATGAAAGGAATTATTATTCGCTTTAGTGAAAATTTAGAATGATATTATTTTAATTTCTGTGAGATGCATTAAATAGGGAAATGGATTTAAGATATCCGAAATTAGCGTATTTCCTTGCCTTTGCCAATTGTTGTTATCTTTTCCTTATATTCGTGATTGGGGAAAAAGGGTTTTATAATTATTTGAGTTAATCTTTTTATCGTGCCTTTGATTTTGCCAACGTTACCTATTGAATGAGTATGGATTTAGGAAATCCAAATATTAGATTTGAATTATGAATTGAATGTTTGTTGTAGCTATGTCGTCAAGTTGCATAGTGGGTTTTGGGATTTAGTGTTAGTCCTAAATTGTAAGTCTTCCAGAAGAACTTAGAGGATGAGGGTTGTTGAATCGTTATGTCATCCAGTTGTTTATCCCTTGGGTAGTGCATGGCGTCTTTTCAATTTTACCCAGTTTCCACGAACGGGGATGTTTTGTATCTCCTATGAAAGGAGTGGACTACGTGTGTTTGCTGCCTCCATGATGTCTGGAGTGAATTGTATTATTTGTTTTCTCCTTGTATTGGAGTGGTTTTGATACCTAGGTTGCATGCACTTGTGTTTCCCTTGGAGTATGGTTTTTATGGTGTGTTGTCCATTAGAAGAGTGGCTTCTGATAGGCGTCGGAGCCCAAAGAAGTAAACCGGGTAACCTTCAGAAGTTATTTAAACAAGTGATAGTTAAAGTAATGTACTTAGAAGATTAGGACTAACTTCTCACTAATCAAGATAATTTTTCCTCACTCATAGACACAAGGGCTCATTTAGACTTCGAATGAGTGAGTACGCCTGAAATGGCAAAGTCATCTATCTTGTCAGTACGAGAGGTATTTGGATGCCGCATGAGTGAGTATGAGGGCCGGGATTTGGTTGAGGTCACCAGGATTATCGGAGCCTATGAAGGATTCCCAAAGGAGATCTCATGACTACTATGCGATGACACTCTATCTAGGACAACTGTTGTTAATTGTTTTATGTGTATGGTTCTTTGAACATACTTGATCTATTTTATGTCTGGAAGCAATGTGATCTATGTCAGTGATGTTAGTGTTGTACTTATGTTGTAATTGAGTTTTACTTGTTTAGTTCATTTGTTTGATTGAGTCAGTATGAGTCAGTATGAGTCTGCCTTTGGTTAGTGGTAGTAGATTCTTTGTCCATGTTGCGTTGTTACTATCTCCTAGCATGGGGGGTGGGCCTTCGGGTACCACTTGGTTGGGTGGAACATGCACCATAAACCGTTGGGTCCCTGTTGATCTTCAGTACTTGGAGGCGAGACATCCAGTTGGACAGCTCGCGGATCTTGTTATTCTTTTCTGGCATTGTTGTATTTCAAATTGTAAGGAGTTTTTTATACCCCTCTTGTACTATGAGGTGGATTTATGTAATTGTAACTCTTATGTATTTATGACTCATTCTGGAAATGAGTGTTGTAATCAGTTATTCATGTAATGGATTTATGTTATGGATGTTATCTTATTATTTATTTAAGTTGAATGAATGCTTACTACTTGTGTTATTTATTGCAATGTAATTTAAATGATGTATGTTAATGGGGATTTAAGTAATGAGTTATGTAGCCTTAGGGGATGTTGTCAATTATAGGTGAACATGTATGTTTAATTCACTTTAATAAAAAAAAAATTAGTACGTTTTTTTTTGTGAATTGAAACTTCCTCTAGGGATGCGTGGTGGGGCATTACAGGTGTTGTCCTTCACATTTGGAAGAGGGTTTGGAATAGACAAATGATCTTGAAAGTTAACTTCTTTTAGTGGACTACCTACCATAACAAGATTCTAACCCAGGACAATTTGAGGAAAAGGGGATTTCAAATCCCCAATAGATGTCTTTTATGCAAATGCAATGAAGAATCGATGGACCACTTGTTATTGCACTGCTCGTTTCATGTTGATGTGTGGGAGTTGGAATTAGGATGTTTGGGCATTCAATGGACTATGTGTAAGGATATTAAATCCTTTATATTGAGCAGACTAGACCCTTCATTCACCCCTTACCTTGTGAAATTTGGAACCAGGTTCTCCCATTATCTATTGGTGCTTATGGAAAGAGAGGAACAATAGGATTTTCAGGAACATTGAGATGAGTCCGAAGGAGTTTTTTGGGATTGGTTCTCGGCTCATTGAGGAAAAAATTTCACCATTCAAAGGGAAAACCCCAGATAATGATTTGATAGAGAGGGAAATTATTATGGCCAAAGCTTGGCATTAAAACCTAGATGCAAGCTACTATGACAACTCCAAATCCCTGGCTAGAGGAAACACTATTTGGAAGCCTCCGGATAGTGGTTGGTATATTAATTTTGATGGGGTATCCAAAGGCAACCGGGCAAAGCTAGCATAATATGTGTTATCATAGATTGCAAAGGAAATTTTGTGGCTGGTTACTCGAGGGGAATTGGTATCCAATCTTCTATGATTACGAAAGCTCATGCATTGCTAAAGGGATTATAGATTGTTGTTTCCATGGGGATTGATAACCTTCATATCAAAGGTGATTCTAATTCTATTATCAATGCTACTAACTTTGGTAGATTACTGGGGTGGAACACTAAAGATATCCTATTAGACATAAGGCTCTTCATGTCTAAGTTCAATTCAAAGATTACTACCCACATTTACCATGAGGGAAATCAAGTGGCTAATGCCTTAGCCAACTTTGGAACACATTGGAAATTCTCTAAGTGCTGGCATAATTTAGGGAACCTACTGCCAAGAATTTAAGGTCTAATCCTGAAAGAATAAAGCCCTTATTTAATCAATGATAATAACTAATCATGTGTTTTTATGGGCTTTATGGGGGGTCCACATGCTTGTCTTATGGGCTACGATGACGGATGTTAATGCTGAGGTGTCCTACAAGTGGAAAAATTTAAATTATAGTCCATTTTTAAAATAAAGGGCATCATGAGGAATTATGGTAGGTACTTTGTGATTAAGGCTAGGTAGGGCCGTACCATACATAATCTCCTTTTGGGGATTGCGCTAATCTATCATATTTTCATGGAATTTTTTTATTTTAAAATTGATGTATAATTATTATGAGGAAAATCTCCTCTTTGGCTCTATCCTTTCTATTTTGTCTCATCTTCTAAAGGTCAAGTTCTTTGGTGTTTCTAAATTTGGCCTCATGACCATCTTGCCTTGGTTTATCTGTATCAACAACATGGATGGAAAACCTTCATTTCCCATCATGTCCTTCTTATCTAGCCACAAGTGTTTGAAGATCCTCATTAATGAGTCCGCTAAGATTGCTTTAAGAGATTTACCTCCTCAAGCGTGTGTCTTGTACATTGCTTTGATTACCCAAGGCTACTTTGTTTGCCTTAAAATCCTAAGTGTGTAGATGACCTTTTAATTAACCATCTTCTCTAACCTTTTTCTCTCACTAGTTGTCTATTTACTCCATGTGCAGAGAGGCATTATTGGTGGTGATAGAGTGAAAATGGAGCTTGAAAACTATGGAAAATTTTGTAAAGATCCATTGGTGTTGCATATATGTGTCAAAGGCGGTTTCGCTCCCTTGATGGAGAGTCTGGTGGGTCATGACCCTAATTTATCTATGCAATTTGCTAACTCTTGGAAATATCAAAGAGTGACTCTAGGAAACATTTACTTTGAAGTGAACGAGGAAGTGATAGCGTGGGTGATGGGGCTAGTGAGTACTATTAAGAAGTACCCTAAGCATACAAAGGCCCAAGATAATGAAAGTCTGAATGCTTTCTTTGTGGGGAATGAGAAGTCTTTTTATAACCAATTGGGGTTTGAGAGAGAGGCCCTTTCGTAGTCGTGGGACCAATTTTTCCTTGCCCTTATGAAGTATGTGATGCTTGAAGGTAGATACAAAACTTACTACTTCTACCATTCCCCTCTTTTAAATCACCTCCAGCATAAAATTTTGTTAAGCTTTCCTTTCTTCCTTCTTAAGGATTTAGAGAGCTCTATTGAAAAAAGCATTGAGGCCACTAGCCTAAACCCTGATGATACCCCTCCTCTATCGCTTCACCAAGGTCTCATTATGAGACTCTACCACATTCATCTTCCATTATGCCTGACCAAACCCATATCTTTTGTTTGTGTGGAGGAAATTTAACCTCTTGTTGTGACCAACATTTCCCTGGCCAAGTCCAAAGGTCCCATCAGGAAAACCCATCTGGTTGTTGTTGATACTTACAAGCCTAAAATTGTTGCTAAGAATCTTAATGGGAATACGGAAATTTCCTAGACTAGTGTTGCGGCTAGTCTCTATGAACTCAAGTCAACCTCTTCCAAGACTACTAGCAAACCCACCCTAAAGAATAAAGGTAAGGATGAGCTAAAGGGTTTGATGGAGCCTCCAACTAGGGATAACAAAGGTAAAAATGTGGTGGGTAGGGATTCTAATGGAGACATGGTGGTCACGGCTACAGTGATGACTAGTGGTGAGACCACCATCAGGAGGTCTTGTAGGTTGGCTAAGAATAAGAAAATACAGGTTAATGACTTGGATTTGGAGGAGGAGTGGTCTGACAACAAATATTACAAGGATGAGGAGGTGTCTTGGGATGAGGAGGAGGATTATGTTGGAGGGTCCCACATCATTCCTGATACTAGCAAAGTGCAGAAGGACAACTCGACTTCCCAATCCTCAGACCTGCTAGATGTGGAACGTGTTTTTTATTGGGAAGGTTATATATTATGGGGAGGAGCTTTGTGTGCTCCAGGAAATAATGGATAAGATGGACAAGAAATTTTGTGGCTTGACTCGGTTCACTATCAAGTTGGTTCACTCTGTTACCAACACCCTATCTACAGTTATGAAGGATGAAATGGACGAGAAGAATGTTGAATATGGTCAGGAATGGGTTGGGGATGACATTGTTAATCTCCTATCTAAGAACTGGTAAAATGCCAATTATTCTACATTTGGTTTATTTTTTGTCTGCCTGTTGTTGGTCTGCAGTGTATGTTTTTGGGCTTGGTCTCTAATTTTTTTTGAACTTGAACTTATTGGCCCTAGTGGCTCTTTGTGTTAAGGGTACAACACCTTGTAAATGTTCCTCACTATATCAAAAACATTTAGATCTGCATTAATTCTTAAACCCTTATTCACAATTAAACCAACATGCATTAACTGAATGTAACCATGTAAAGAAAAAAAGTAAACACATCAAACACATAAGAACACCAAATTTTATGTGGAAAACCCAAGAAGGGAGAAACCATAGTGGGGATTAGCTCACTAATATATGAATTGCAACACCGATTACAATTAGACTCATTGCCCAAAAATATAAAGAAAGGCTCATTGTCAGTGGCTCACTGCCAAAGGACTCGCTGTCTTGAAGAAAGAAGAAAGAAGGGATGGCTCGCTGCCAATTTGAACTACTAAAAATGCATCTCTCATATGTCAAAGGTATAGTTCCACTAAAGCACAAACAACTCATCAAAGAGACTAAAATGTAGACACATTTTGCTCACTGCATTAGGAAGTCATAGGCATTAAGGCTAACACTTAGATCAAGTACACTTGGTCACTTTCACATCTTTTACATCACACACTTCACACTTAATCCACACAAAAATTATCCTTGCATATATACCCTCCACAACCTAAAACAATCTCAATTATGTCAGCCTTAATGAAACATATACACCTCTACCATGCAACACCAAATAGGTGGGCACCAAAAAATTCCACAACATAAAGAAGTGAAGCCAAAAAATTCCACTACTTAATTGGGACCCAAATCTACACAAACACACTTCTCAACACTTCCTCAATCAACAATTATCCTTTGCAATTATCACTAGCACGCTAGGTTAGCCAAACTTGCACTGACACTGACAAGCAACACCAAACACACCTCTCAAGGTTAGAAAAAATATCACAAAATACAAAAAAAAAAATCCACACTATTCATACAACATCTTATAATACTCTAGCACCATCAAAATATTTGCACAACCATTGCAGCCACCTAAAACTCAAGAAACCTTCATTCTATGCAACCAAACATACTGGCACAAACATCCAATAAATCAAAAAACCTTGCAGATTAACTCAACACCTAAAACTTCAAGGGAAGGTAGATACAAGCATTATAATCACTTTGCCAAATCCACAACACTAGAAACTTCACTGCAGAGAAATGTAGAGAAATTTCATTTCTCCTAGACAACATTACTTCATAGTTCACACACTAGTGAACATAACTTCATCTGCCACATGATCCATAACTTGAAACTCTGGATATAACAACTTGGAACACCTTTGATCATCAATTGCAAACCACATGAGCATATATTCAATACAAAAGAAATGTGGAGAAAAACATTGAACATCACTTTGTCACACTCAACTTTCGTTTATTCATTTTTTCTTAGAAGCACATGGAAACCAAGCACCACAAACACCATCTTAACATCCTCAACACCTTCTCATCATCTCAACCACACAAGAGGTTGATATCCACAAGTACTTACTCATCATTGATACATTATAGGTTGACACCAATGAATATACTAATGACAACGTAATGCAACCAACACACTTACTTCCTCAAGGGTTGACATCAATGTAACAATGCTTTGTTGAAATCAATGACAACACAAGTTTCCAATAATATCCCCCTTTTTCATTGATGGAAACACCTAATATGATAAACTATCAGTAACAACAACAACCAAAAACAACACATATTGTTCACTAGTACAAATTTCTCCCCCTTATAGAAGCATTTATTTTCAGCTAACTTTCCCCCATGTGGTCTTCAGACTATATCCATTTTTAAACTATGGTTTTTCAACCAATTCAACTTTTTCTCCCCCTTTGACATCAATGGAAAATGACAAAACACAGTTTCTTTTCTTTTACTCCCCCTTTCTCATTACTTATATATACCCATTCTCCCCCAAAGGCAACACCTGTAAGAGACAACAACTACACCAACCAACCACTACTACCCACTCCCCCTGAGAGGTAGCCTTCAGCATCGATCTAGGACCAAGAGATATATCTTGAAATGCTTCTCAAGAAGATGCACACACTTATGCATCTAGTTGAAAGGAGGAGAAATAACCCCAAACTTCTCTTGGAGATACTCAAAAGTATATTTTGGAAGAGATCTTGTGAAAATATCAGCAACCTGATCCTTAGTAGACACACACTCCAACTTCACCTCATTCTCTACAACTTTATCTCTCAAGAAGTGATTCTGAATTGAGATATATTTTGTTCTTGAATTCATTACCATATTCTTTAAAATATTGATTGCACTTGTATTTTCACATGTGATAGGAATAGGTTCATCATATGAAACGTTGATATCTTTCAATGTTTTCTTCATACATAACACTTGTGTGAAACATGATACTGCTGCAATATATTTTGCTTCTGTATTAGATAATGACACTTAATCTTGCTTCTTGCTTAGCCATGAAACCAAACTGCTTCCAAGAAATAAAGGATGACCACTTTTACTTCTCTAGTCATCTGCACATCTATCCCAATCTACATCTATATATGCACTCAAATTGAAGTCAATATCCTTAGGATGTACCACAAACCATAATCTAGAATTGCCTTCAAATATCTGAATATCATCTTTACTATGACAACATGATATTCTTTGGGATCTTCTTGAAATTTGGCCACAATACAAACTAAATGCATGATATCTATTTTAGCAGCAGTAAGATATAATAGTCCACCAATCATTGATCTATACTTGCTCTGATCTATCTTATATGATTCATCATTCTTGCTCAACTTACAACTAGTAACCATGTGAGTACATACTGGTTTAGAGTCATCCATTCCAAACTTCTTCAACAAATTCTTAACATACTTAGATTGTGATATGAATATACCTAACTTTGATTGACTGATTTGCAAACCAAGGAAGAAATTCATCTCCCCACACATTGACATTTCAAATTCCTTCTACATTTCCTTTGCAAAATTCTTCCACATATCTTCATTTCCTCCAAAGATTATGTCATCAACATATACCACCACAATCAAGACTTTCTCTCCTTCAACTTTGAAATATAGATTGTTATTTGCAATATATTTTCTGGATCCTTATTGCAACAAGTACTTATCCAACCTTGCATACCAAGCTCAGGGAGCTTGCTTCAATCCATACAATGCTTTCTTCAATCTATAGACCATATTGACATCCTTTGACAACTTAAAACCTTCTGGTTGTTCAATTTATACCTCTTCTTCCAGTTCACCATTCAAGAATGCGTACTTCACATCCATATGATAAAAATTGAAATCTTTATGTGTTGCAAAAGCTAAAAACATTCTAATAGCTTCCATTCTTGAAACCGAAGCAAAGGTTTCTTCAAATTCTATACCTTCAACCTACGATTAACCCTTACACACAAGTCTAGCCTTGTTTCTGACAACTTTTCCTTCTTCATTCAGCTTGTTCTGGAATACCCACTAAGTACCAATCACATTCTTATTTACCAGTCTTGGGACTAATTCCCAAGTCAGACTCTTCTCTATTTGTTATAACTCTTCCTTCATTTCTTTGATCTAATTCTCATCTTTGCATGCCTCAATAACTTTTTTTGGTTCCACCTCATAAAGTAAACAAAAAATTACTTGTTCCTCAATCATAACCACTTTTCTTCTTGTTATCACACCTTTACTTTTATCTCCAACGATTTGATCTACTGAATGATTCTTCTACACATACTTAGGAGTCTTAGGATTCTTTTTTGAAGCTTCTTCCTCTTCAACTATCAACTCTTTTCCTTTTTCTTTAGCCTTTTCTTCTTCACTGTAAGGGGGTTCATCAAATTCACATCCTTCTATTAGTACTAAACTTTGATGCAGTTCTTCATCCACTTTGACACTTTCACTCTCAACAATATTCTTCAAAATTTTATTATAGCATCAATAGGCCTTGCTTCTTGTAGAGTATCCAAGGAAGATTCCTTCATTATATATTGCATCAAACTTTTCCAAGTTTTCCTCATCTCTTCTGATATAATATTTTCTTCCAAAAAATCTAAAATACTTAATAGTAGGGGGTTTAATATACTATAACTCATAGGGATTTTTTTAAATATTTTCTCTTGCTTGACCTCTGTTAAGAATGTATATTGTAGTGTGAATAGCTTCTCTCTAATAGAAATATGGAAGATTAGCTTCCTTCATTATTGTCCTAGCTGCTTCTTGAATTGTTATGTTTTTCCTTTCCACAACTCCATTCTGCTAAGGAGTTATAAGGGTTGAAAAATACCTCTTTATTCCATGATATTCAAAAAACTACTAAACTCATTTGAAGTAAACTCACCACCTCTATCAAACCTCAAATATTTTATTTTCAAATTCATTTCATTCTCAACCATAGCCTTAAATTTTTTAAACTTGTCTAGAGCTTCTGATTTTTCTTTGAGAAATGTAACCCAATCCATTCTAGAATAATTATTGAGTAATAACATAAAATATATGTCACCACATGAGCTTCTAATTGTGGTAGGTCCACATAGATCTATATGCACTAACTTTAAGGGACTTATGGTAGAATATTATTTTTTCTTGAATCTTGCCTTTGTTTTCTTTCCAACTAGATATTGTTTAAAGATTGCATTATTAGGCTTTGTAATCTTGGGAAAATCTCTCACAACATCAATAGAGCTTATCCTTGTTAGGATATCAAAATTGATGTGGCCCATTCTTTTATGCCATAGCCAAAATTCATTAGTTTGAGACATAAAGCACTTTGCACTATTACCTTTGAGTTGATAGACATTACAACGTGTCCTCATTCTAGTAGCAACCAAAATATCAAAGCTTATTTTTCTAATTTCATAGCCACCATTCCAACATACAAGATTATATCCTTTGCTACACATTTGTCCTACACTTAGAATATTATGTTGGATGCCCTTGAAATAAAGAACATAATTTGTATTATGCTTACCATCAAAGATAATTGAACCTTTTCCATATATCTTAGCAGATGTATCATCACAAAACTTAACAAGACCACCATCATACTTTTCAAGATTAGCAAACTTAATATTATCACCTAGAATATTATTTGAGCATCCGCTGTCAATGATCCAGTAATTCTTCTCTTCACTAGCATGAAAATTAGTTAGTAGAGTTAATCCTTCAATGATAATGACCTATTTCTAGAGCACTTTCCTTCACACATCTTTCAAGATTACTAGAATTAGTTCCAACATTCAGATTCATAACAAGCATTCATCACTCTCTTCATTTTGATAATTTGATTCTTCATCATCACATACACTAGTATCCTTTTCAACATAGTAACTCTTCTTGACAAATTTACTCTTATTATCCTTTTTGTCATTAGTAACTTTGATTGGACACTTAGATGCATAATGACCTATCTTTTCACAATTGAAACATTTGAAAGGTAGCTTATCTTTGTATTTTCTAGTACCCTTTTTCAATCTCCTTGCAAATTTCTCTTCCACCTCATCAAGATCATCTAGATATTATCCATAATCCTTCTCCACTTTACAGACTTCAAAAGTAGTTTCTTTTCCTGTAGTATCTTGACCAAACTCTCTCATTTCAAAAGAAGTTAAGGCAGCAAACATTTTATATCTAGAATAATGATCCAAATTTTGAGCTTCCTTAATAGAAACAACTTTATGACTATAAGATTTAGGCAGAGTTCTTAATACATTTTTCACAACTTCACTTTCATCCCAGTTTCCACCAAGACCATTGATAGCATTGGAAACTTCATCAACTTTGAGCATGTAGGCAAAAATATATTCATCTTTAGACATCCTTAGGGTTTCAAATTTGGCTTTGTAGATCTACATCTTTTCTTGTTTGACCTTGTCATCTCCTCCATATATTCCTTTCAATTTTTTCTAGACATTTTTAGAAGACTTCTATCTTATAACCTTCTTAAGTTCTGAATCAGTAAGACCACTGAATATTGCATTCCTTTCTTTTCCATTATTCTCGTATGCCTTGATCTCATCATCAATTAATGGTCCATTTGTAGGCATAGTATAACCTCTTTCAAGAAATTACCAAACACCAAATCCAAGAGAGAATAAGAAAGACTCCATCCTAGCTTTCCAATAGGTATAATTTTTCCATCAAAGGATCTTTGATACCTTTCTTATGTGCCATTTGGATCTACCTCAAGTAGTTAATCTTCTTCCTGGGAACCACAACTCTAATACCAATTATTAGATGCATATGAAAACTAAGATGGGGAGTGAATCAATTGTATACTTTTAAAAAATTAGAAACTCTCATTAACATTTAGATCTGCATTAATTCTTAAACCCTTATTCACTATTAAACCCTTAACTTGCATTAATAAAATGTAACCATGTAAAGAAAAAATGTAAACACATCAAACACATAAGAACACCTGATTTTACATAGAAAATATAAGAAGGTAAAAACCATTGTGAGGATTAGCTCACTAATATGTGAATTGTAACATCGAATACAATAAGGCTCACTAACAAGGGCTCACTACGTAGAAAAATAAAGAAAGGCTCACTATCGATGGCTCAATGCCAAAGGACTCACTGTCCAGGAGAAAGAAGGGATGGCTCACTACCAATTTCAACTCGAAAACAATGTCTCTCTCATATGTTGAAGGTATAGTTCCACTGAAGCACAAACTCATTAAATAGACTAAAATGTAGACACCTTCTACTCGCTGCATTAAGAAGTCGTAGGCATAAAGGCTTGCACTCATATCAACACACTTGGTCACTTCCACATATTTTTCATCACATGCACTTCACACTTAATCCACACAACAATTATCCTTGCATATATACCCTCCACGACCTAAAACAATCTCAATTAGGTTAGCCTTAATGAAATGTATACACCTTTACCATGCAACACCAAATAGGTCAGCACCAAACACTTCCACAACATAAAGAAGTGAAGCCAAACCATGAAAATACTTCATTGGGACCCAAATCTACATAAACGCACTTCTCAACACTTCCTCAATCAATAATTAACCTCTACAATTAGTGCTAGCATGCTAGATTGACCAAACATGTACTAACACTATCAAGTGGCACCAAACATGCCTCTCAAGTTTTGAAAACATCTCATGGACCACATAGAAACACTCCATGCTATTCATACATATTAGAATACTCCAACACCATCATAATATTTTGCACAACCACTGCAACTACCTAAAACTCAAGAACACCTTCATTCTATGCAACTAGACATACTCGCATAAACATCCAATACATTAGGCAACCTTGCAGAACAGCTCAACACCTAAAACTTCAAGGGAAGGTAGATACAAACATTATAAGCACATTCCAAGATCTACAACACCAAAACCTTCACTACGAAGAAATGTGGAGAAATATCATTTCTCCTAGACAACACTACTTCACACTTCACACACTAGTGAGAACTTCATTTGCCACATGATCTAGAACCTGAAACTATAGATATAACACCTATAATCATCATGTCCAAACCACATGAGTATATCTTCAATACAAAATAAATGCAGAGAAAAACATTGAGCACCACTCTATCACACTCAACTTTCTTTTATTCAAATTTTCTCAAAAGCACTTGGAAACCAAACACCACAAACACCATCTTAACATCTACAACACCTTCTCAACATCTCAACTACACAAGAGGTTGATATCCACAAGTACTTACTCATCATTGCTAATTAGAGGTTGAATCCAGTGACTATATTAATGACAACATAATGCAATCAACACACTTACTTTCTCCGGGGTTGACATCAATGACAACACAAGTTTCCAATAGTACCATTTGTATCTTCAACTATCAAATGTTTTCCTTTGTCTACCATTTGATCATTGATTCAAATAGTGTCTTATTGATCTTGAGCATCATCTGTTTCAGAGGAGGTTCTTCATTTCAACGCTATAGCAGTTATAATTCAACAGTTTTCTATGATTTCTTTGTGCTTCAGCAATTTTCTTCATGTTCCTATTCTTTTTTGGGACACTTTTTTGGAGGTTTCTTAGTCCTTCATTCACCTTTCTCTCTTTTGGAGATTAGTTTTTTCCCATGAGGTTTTCTCATTTTCTCCAGTTATGAGAGATTTCTTTGATTGTACATGGGTACCTCATCGGGCCTTGTTTTTGAGATCCATTCATGTTTTATTTTATTTTATTGCATTGGCCTTTTATATTTTTTAGCTACTCCCTAAGTTACACTTAAGGGGGGGTGTTAGAGTAATCAGTCATTAGATAATAATTAATTAATATTTAATTTATTGTTAGGCTAATTTCACTTTATGCACTTAATCTAGAATTAGGAGTTATTTTTTATTTTATTAGTTTGAGCTATTATTAGATCATTATGTCTCATCACATGTCATGATGACACTTTTCATTATCTAATCCCTTTATCATTTAACATTTTCTCTTATAATCACTCTCCTTCATTGTAACTTTGAGCAAGGTCTTAATTTTGTAAGTTCTTTCTTTTTGAGGAAATAACAAAGCATTATTTGCAACTCTCATGCATAGAAGGTTTTCTCATTTGTTATTTGATCTTTCTTTGTATGCTTTTTTCTCAAATCTAACATTGGAAGCTCCGTCAACCCCTGTCACCCGCTTGTCGCTTTTCTAACAGTGGGTTGGTGAGGTGATATTTTAACCATTTCTAGTGCTCAAGGTCCTATGGACAATTAATGCCTAGCCCACAAGGGGATTTTTTTGCCTTTGATGCCCTAATTGGGCAACTTTTTCCTGAAGGGCATAATTTTTTGCTCAGGTATCGAATTTAGGCAAACAAGATATCATCAGAAAGAGGATTCTGAGAACTATACAATGGTATAGGTTTTTTCTCATTTTTTTTCTTCTAGTGCATTCTACAACCTATCAAAGTTAGAGGTGTTTTTCAACTCTCAAGCTTACAATTTTTGACCAATTTCTCTATTTTTTGTGATTCTTGTGGAGTTGGAATAGTCTTTTAGAGCTCTTCATAGCTATCAATGCATTTTTTCTAGATTTTCTCCAAATATATTTTATTCATTTTTTTTGTTTTCACATTTGGGTGAATTACTTGGACATTTTAGCTCTTTGAGTCTTTTTATTTAAGTGGGATGACTTGTTTTTGGTTTTCATACATGTATTTCCACTATTTTGTCCTATTTGGGCATTTTAGACACCTTTTGTATTCACTTTCTCTATTTTACATGCATTGAGATAAAGTGTCACTCTGGTGTATATTTTTTGGGGATTTCACACATCTTGTTGTACCTTTTTTACTCGCACTATGTTATAAAGTTTCATGGAGAGGTTTTGTACTTTTTTTCCATGACACCTTTTATATTAAGTGTCCCTTCCACAACAACATCAAATCCTAGTAGTTCTTACCTCATGCATGTGTGCCTTGTTTGCACACCCTTTTTCAATTGTGAGTACTTTTTTGTACACATTGAAATTTTTTTGTTTCTCCTTCATGTACTTCTTGGTGACATAGTTTTAGTGGCCTTGTCTTGGCTCTACCTTTTCCGCATTATGGGGGGTTTCTACTGTTGGTTTTAATTCTTTATTTTTTCATTTAGAGTTTAGCTATGTATCTAGCTTTTGTTCCTATGTACTAGGTGGATGTAGTGATTGATTACTCGTGTATTTCACTAATATGGAGCATTTACCATATGGAAAATCTTTCGTTCCTATTTTGTGGAGGCAACCTTCCATTTTCAATTGATGGGTTCTTCATACTATTGGTACCTATATTTTTGACTTGCTTCTTTGCATGGTTGAGTAGTGTTGGGGTCACTCATGCACATTCATGTGACATTTGTATCTTTTACTATCATATTTTTCCTTTATTTTTCATTTGATCATTATTCAAGTAGTGTTGTAAGGGGAACTCATGCAAATTCTTGACTTATTGATCCTAATTGTCATTTTTCTAGAGGAGATTCTTTATTTCAGTACTATAGAAGTCATCATTCGATAATTATCTACAACCTATTCATGCCTCAATGATATTCTTCATGTTCCTATTCTTTTTGGGACATTGGTTTGGAGGATTTAGATTCCTTCATTCATATTTCTCTCTTTTGGAGGGGAGTTTTTCCCATTGGGTTTTCTCCTTTTCTCCAGTTATGAGAGATTAGATTTTGGTACATGGGTACCTCATTAGGATTTATTTTTCAGGACACATTCATTGATTCATTACTTTTTATGCAATTTCTTTTTAGCATTTTAGTTACCCACTAAGTTTTCACTCAAGGGGTGTGTTAGATTAATCATTTATTAGATAATAATTATTTAATATTTAATTGATTATTAGACTAATTTTATTTTATGAACTTAATCTAAAATTATGTGTGCTTTTTTATTTTATTATGTTGAGCTATTATTAGATCATTTTATCTCATGACATGTGATGTTGACAGTTGTCATGATCTAATCCCTCTATCATTTAGGGTTTTCTCTTATAATAAATTTCCTTAATTGTAACTCTATAAAATATTTTTCCATTCTATAAGTTCTTTCTTTTTGAGGAAACAGAAAATCAATATTTGCAAATCTCATGTGTGGAAGGTATTCTTGTCCTGCTTCCCCTTGTGCAAAAGACTCAGAGAAGGAAATTTTAGAATATGGTCTTGTTTTACACACTACATGAGAAAGCGTGGAACCATGGGAAAATTTGAAAAAATAGGTTGGTAGGTAGCACACTCATAAGGCACATATTGAGGATTTTTGGGCGAATTAGAAAGGTTTGGAAAATGAACTATATGAGAATGATAGTCAAGTTCATAAGAACTCTTGACTTATATGTTTCCCCAGACCAAGTGGTAGAAGATGAAAACACTCTTGATGAAAATGTGTTTAAATTTATTTCCAAGGTTCCCTTACCAATTATTGATTGGGAAGAGGAGAAGATAATTGATTTGGATACAATCATAGAGATGGTTAGATGACCAGGTAGCTCAACTGGAACAACAAGGTGTTGAGCTCACATATGGAGAATGGGAAGAAGATAAAACTCTAGAGAGTGAAACTAAAAGCAAGGCTAAGGCTAGTTCTTCGAGTGAGACACCAAAGTCTCCATTGGTCATTTGAACAAGGAAGAGGAAAGAAGTAGCAAAAAGATAGCCTACAAAAAAGAAACGATTTTATACAAGGAAGACCGTAGAGGGGCGAAGGTCGCCTTAGAAATCCAAGAAGACATAAACCTTTGTTCTTGAAATGGAAACAATAAGGGAGGAACCCTCTCCTCCAAAATATGATAAAGAAGGACAAAAAACTCCAAAAGAGGGAGAATTAAGTAGTTTTGACGAGCACCTCAATCTGAAAAACATTCGATGAAGAACATGATAAGGAGCACAATGAAGAAAATGTCCAAGATACAAATCTAGATGATGAGGAACGTTACTCAAAAAAGGAAGAAGACATTAGAAAAGACAAAAAAATAGGAAGATTTTGGTGAAAGAAATGTAGAATATGCTCAAGAAACAAAAGGGGAGCATGATAAAGGGAAAGAAATAATGCAGGAGGAAAATATATTGAAGAATAGAAGAATAACGAACACATTTTTAGGCATGAATATAACGAGCCATCAAAAAATCACGAGGATACGAAAAGGGTGCATGAATTCGACACTACATCCTCTTATCAATAGATTAAAATTCCTTCATGGCTAGAGAAACAATTGAAAAGTAAGGCTCTAGTATTGTATGACCCCAAGGCTAGTCTAGAAGCAGTATTAGCATGTGCTCAAGTGAAGCCCAAGGAAAATAAAAAGGCAAAGATCAAGTCACACGTCACAACTGATACATCCAACTCTCACATTCTACATGTGGCGACTCCAGTGGTTGATAAGGATGCAAATACAATTCAAGTTAAATATTATCAAGTGAAATCTATCAACATTGGACTAGTTACTAGAGCTTAGAAAATAGATGAATTTTAAGGGTCATTCACTAATATTTTAAATCAGATGGACAAAGATTGGGCAACTAAGGCTAAATTAAAATCACAAGTGGTTGGATTAACAACTTTTATCTAGAAATGGGCCACACTCAAGGATGAAGTCCCAATGGAGTTTACAATGCCTGCAATTTCTCCAAAGGAAGAAATAAATAAGATGGAGAGAATAAGGACATGGACCAAGTTTGCTTCAGACTGGCTCAAGAAAGTGACTAATATGGGAAACAATTCCATCCATTACAGAGTCGATATGCATAACAATTTTCTGGTTTTGAAAGCTAAAGTTGAGAAAGAAATTGAGGATTGTAAAGCCTTTCCTAGTTACTATAATATTACATGCCCAAAGCTACACTATATCAAATGATTATCTATAGAAATTTTGCAACAAGAGTGGGCCTTACCTAAAGATCAACATGATTTTCTCGAGGCTTGGTTGTTTGCCCTCGAATTCAGAAGGGATGTTCTTGAGAAGGAGTTGCCTAGCCTTGAGGCCATCAACTCACAAGTTATTGAAAACCTATCTGAGTGCAATGAAATCATGGAGCTGCTGACTGAAGCCAAGATACCTGCTCAAAAAATAGACTATAGGTTTGTGAGGTGGGAATTTTAGAGAAAGATGAAAAAGGTAGCTACTGATAATCTACTAAGAAGCTCTTTGTATTTTGTTGCATAAACCTTCACCCATTTTGAGTGGGTAATTCAGAGAATCCAATGCATGAATCAACATGCAGAGCTAATGGATGAATTCAAACTAGTCACCTTCAAGATTAGCAAGTCAAAGTTTCCACCTCACTCTAAACTCAAAGAAACTCTGAAGAAATTTATTCAATATGTTGTTATACAAAAAGAAGCTAGAAATATTTTGATAGAAGATAATTTTTTGTAATTTCCAGCTAAAGGACAAAATAGTTACATCAAAGTGCATGCCAAATTTTATTTTATATTTCTTTAATATAAAATAAGATAAGGAATATTGAAATTCTCCTAGGTTCACATGTGAACTAATTTTATATTAAGAAATATTGTACTTGAATTTAATGTGATGTAAACTCTAAGTAGTAAATCTGGGCCATTGAATGTAAATCAATCTTGGCTATTGATTTGAATTGTGAAAAACTATAAATAGAGGCTTCCTATCATTTGCAAAGAGAGAGATGAATTGTTGTATGAAGGAATTTTGAAGCAATATAAAGGAAGGAATTGAAGTGTGGTGAATTCCTTGTGTGCTCCTAATGTATGCATGATTCCATCTTCCAATTTCATTTATAGTTCAGTTTTCAGCTTTATTAGTTAATGTTTAATTTTAATGGTGACAAAGTGTTAAGGTATTTGATGCACTTCTGGCTCATATTCGTTTAAAAATTAACTCATGTTCAAGTTTTGTCTTTTCAATATTTTTCATAAATATTGTATAAAGAACATGTAATAAGTACTTTGATAGATTAAGATTATATTCTTTTACTCTAAAATCAAAATTAAAGAAATAATAAAATATTCAAATATAGATTAGATTATAAACTAAATAATTTATAAAAGAGGATGAGATTGATCATAAAAATGAAATGTGAGAGGGTGAGAATAGAAGAATTGTGGCCTTATTCAACATTTAGTGATTGATTTAGAATTTATAATTGTAACTCAAGAGGATTATTGGATTCCTAACTTTTAGTTCTATATTTTATCCCTAAAACTTGTGTTAATTTGATTATATCATATGTAGTCACTTTCCCCTCTGATTTTGTCATGTTTATATGGTTTTGGTCCCATCATCATTATATAGAAGTGTCTAGTATGGTCACAAACATGTCATTTGTAAATATGTAACTAATTTCCTACAACATAAATTTACTATTTGGGTGTGTAAGTAATAGATTTCACAAACTATATGATTAATATTATCATGGCATAACTCACAATGGTAGGCTCAATGGTCAAACCAAGAGTTTCTACTCTAGCTCTATTTTTGCAAGGCCAGGGATCAAGTTTAGGATCAAAAAATTATAATCAAAGGTATAGAATGGTAGGCTCGATGGTCGCAACAAGGGTTTATGCTTTGTATTTGGCTTTTACAATGGTAGGGATCAGGTTCATAATCATACAAGGACGAAATTCATATCAACCTTTATAAATAAAATACAAGTTATAGAAGAAAATAGATCTTTGATGAGGTCACAAAGTAAGGGCCCCAACAACTCCCTCACTTTCCTTAGAGGATAATAAATCCTTCAAGATTCCCTCATTTAGAATTTATTTTTCCTCTTTTTTCACAATACCAAGTGAGTCCACACATACAACCTTTTCAGAGAATAAACAAAACCCAATAAACCCATATGGGATTTCATTGATAATCCTAGCGTGAAAGAACATGTGAAAGATCAGTCCTTCCAAGATCTAAAAGCATCCCAAAACAACTAAGTAAATTTTACCATGAAAAATTAGTTTGAGGAGAAAAAAAGAGGAATAGAAGTGTCAGGACATTTTCAAGGTAAACATCCCCCAAGTGCACATCTCTCCTCATGTTCAATACCTTAAATCCAAAGAAATTATAGGTAATTTATAGAACTTTCTTCCTTTGAAATTCTCGCTTCTTGATTGGGTTTCTCAAAACTGGTAAAATGCAACTAATATTTTTCTAGAAGAGGAAAAAGGTTTATTTTATGTTATCTTCTCCACCCAAGTAGAAAGAGAGTATTCTTAAACAAAAATATTGGTTCCTTAACAACTCTAGTATCTATTTGCAAACATGCGTTCCAAATTTTAATCCTTCCACCACCATAGTGAACTTTTATCCTTGTTGGGTACATCTTAAGAATATGTCACTAGAATATAGGGACACAAAAAAATTAGTTAATGTGGAACTCTTTGGGCCTATTCTTAAACTTTAAATTATCCTAATTTAATAACTTGAAAAAATATATAAGAATTTGCAATCTAGTAGACCTCTCAAAAATTATCCCATCTTCAACCTCTACTGCCTCTTTAAATCACACTTGGGTTTAGATTATCACATTAGAAGGCCCAAACCCTTATTGCACTTATTGCTTAAAATGTGGCCATAATTGAAATACATGTAGCTCTATCAATCAGATTGACCCTAAGACATTGGTATATGAGGATCCATAAATCAAAAAAATAGGGTTCCATGGTTTTTAAGCTTCTCCAAATGAAAGGGAATATATTACCACCCACAAAGAAGAAGTTCCTCTCCAAGATATTCATAATGAAAAGAAGTAATATTTTATCAAACATTAGTCAATGAAAAATAAGTTGCACCTTCTAAAGACCTAAATAATATATCTACGATTGGCTAACCCTCTCCCTCAAGCCCTCCCAAAAATAATGAAGAACTCATAGAGGAAATGGTTAACAATATCCTCTTCAAACAAAGTTCTCAATTAGAATGAGGAAATAGATGATTATGACTATGCAGTCCAAAGATTTATTTAACATATTCAAAAGGAAGAAAAATGAGAGATATTAACCCCATCTACAACAAAAGGAAGGAAAACTAGAGTTCAAGAAAAAAAAAAAGAGATTTTTGCAGGGAGTCAAGCAACCCTAGATAAAATTATATATCTGAGGTAATGTTTCCCTCCTCAAGATCAATGAGGTTTCTTTCATGGAATGTTAAAGACATCAATTCCCCTAACAATATATGCCTAGTATAATTAAAAATAGAATCTAAAAATTATGTAGTTCTCTTTCAAGAAAAAAAACTAGCTATGGATAATGGTACTAAAATTATTCCTAGTTGGCATCTCTAGACTTTAGAAGAAGCATAAAGGGCTTCTAGTGGCCCAATGTTTCTTTAGAAACCTAATTATACTCAAGTGGAAGTAATATTTAAAAATCCTATCTAGATGTTGGTTAAATTCCACCATGTACATTCCAACTTGCAATTTTGGTTATTTAATGTCTATGGCCTAAACTCAATAGTTGGTAAACAAGGCTTATGAAATTATTTAAGCAATAAATTATTATTATTAAAGGATGAATTGGTTATCTTAGGGGGATATATCAATGAAATCACTTAATTGGAAGAAAAACCAAGAGGTATCATTCCACCCACAAATTCAATGGAAAGTTTTAGAAATTTTATAAATGACAATGCACAGGTTGAATGAACTCCAAAGAATGGTACATTCACTTAATCAAACAAAATAAAGGATTTCCTCTCAATAGTAGATTTCTTGGATAGTTTTTTGTTTTATTGTATTTGACTAAAATCTCTCTAGCCATATTCTACTTCTACCTCTTTTCTCTAGCTCAGACCATTTCCCAGTTGAAATATATTTTCCAAAGAACATAAAAATAAACAAGTAAAAATTTAAATTATAAGCTATGTGGTTTATAGACCCAAGCTTCCTCCCTCTCTTGGGAAATTGGTGGAAAAAATATTCTTTATTTTCAATTTCAAGGATGTATCAACTCTATAAAAAACTCAAATAAATATAAATCAAATCAGATCATGAAAAGAAACACACTTTAAAAACATATTTCATGAGAAAGAAAGGATTCAATGAAAACTCACAAACATAAGTACCATATTATCGATTCAAATATGGATTTCAAAATCTTTGAGAAAGAGAAAGCTATTAAAGGAGAACTATAAAAAATCTAGAGTTATGGCTTAAGGATGGTGATAGGAACACCCACTTCTTCCATGATCCCACAAAGAAAAAGAGACAGCAAAATGTTATTGTGTCAATTAAATATACATTAGGGGAACTAATTTCAGCAATGGAAGCTATTGAATCATAAGCTATTAATTTTTTTGAGAATATTATTTCTAAACGTAATCCACCAAATGTAGCAGCCTCTTCCAAATTGCTTGATAATTTTCCCTTATTATTATCTAAAGAAGATAACATGAAGTTGCTATATCCATTTTTTATGGATGAAATTAAACAAGTTGTATTCTCCCTCCCTCTATATAAGGTCCCAAGTCCAAACAAATTCACTACTCAATCTTTTAAAAATGATGAGGATTTTTGGGTAGAGATCTATGTTTATCAATTGAAGAAGCCAAAATAAATAGGACCATCCTCAAATAAATGAATGTAACTCTCATTACATTAACTCCCAAGAATATCTCTTCAACCATATTTATTAACTTCTAGGCCCATCTCTCTCTACAATACAATATACAATATATTTTTAAAGGAAATAACTTGAAAAGTGGTAAACATAATCACTAAAATCATGTTAGATGATCAAGGAGGATTCTCTCCAAGAAAAAAATAGCCGAAGGATCCCTAGTTTCCAATAAATTTTTGCATTTAGTTCATGATCATAATTTTTTTTCTATACCAATCAAATTGAATATTCAAAAGGACTATGATAGAGTGAATCTAAAATTCCTCATTCAAGTCCTTAGAAAATATTCACAATGGTGTCAATGGATTTTATCATGTATATATACTATAAACTTTTCTACTCTTCACCTCTTCCTAGGGGGTTAAACAAGGACCCTATTTCACATTTCATGTTTATCATTATGGGAAAGGCTCTTGGTAGATCAATATTAGCACTAAATAGGAACTAATTTTAGAAATGTATCCCCATTTCCCAAACCCCCTTGTCCATAACCTATGCTTTATTTTTTAATTATACTCTCCTCTTTGGACAAACCTTCCTCTCAAAAGAAAATAATATCCAACATTTTTTGGAAACATATTGTTCTACCTCATGCTAGACAATCAACTTAACAAAATAAAAAGTTTCATTTTTTTAGTACATCTTCACTTGTCCAAAGGAAAATAAGCTCCCTCATTGGTTTCAAAATGGATCTAGCAAGTAAACATCTTGGGGTTCCCCTTTTTTCAGTTAAAATAAATGACTTATGGAAGAAAATAGTCAACAAAATTAAAAATAAAATCCCATCATGGAAAAGAAAATGGCTAAAACTAGCAAGTTGGCTCCCATTAATCAAATCAGTTTTGTGATAAAACCTAGTAAACATGATGTATTCTCTCATAATACCCAAATAAATTGTAAAATAAATATTAAACCACCTTAGAAACTTCTTTTGGAATGGAAAAATTTCCAATTTTGATAAACAAGGATTTCCTCTTGTCTCATGGGAAAGAAATATTTGTAAATCAAAGAGTTCAGGAGGAGAAGGAAACCAAAATAATAAAGCCCATAGTTTGATACTATGTGCTAAAAATTATTGTAGTTTATACAATAACCCTCAAGTCAAATGGTGTCAATTCATGCAAGCTAAGTATCTAGACAATTCAGAATCTAACAAAATATTTAATTTTGTTAACCCTCCACAAGATTCTAAGGTATCAAACTTTATTCTCCAATTTAGGGAGGTAATCCTCCCCCATTTAACTTGGGTCATCCATAATGGGTAGACTACTCTATTTATGGAGAATTCATGGAATATCTTCCCTCTAATATCTTCAAATAAGGGATAAACTAAAAACAAATAAATTTGAAAACAAAATTAGGGCATCCAAGTCAAAGATTACCTATGCTTGGATCAAGAAGGAAATATTTGTAAGGTTAAAAGGAAAGATCCTGATGACCAAAACATTCCAATGGAACAAAAATATCTTCTGCAATCCATCTTTTCACAAAGGAACATTTTTCACTCTTCCAACCAAGATAAGTTAGTATGGTCCCCCTCAAATTCAGGAAATTATTTAGTTAAAAAAGGTTATCTCTCACTAACATCCCAACCCATTTCTAGGGAAACGTGTCATAAATTATGTAGGGGTGTAGTACCCCTCCGCTTATGGTCCTTCGTGTTGTGTGAGTAAGTGTGTAATTGCGACTTGTGAGGTCTTGCTGCCTTTTGTCATTTAGGTATTGTTTTGGATTTCGTTGCTCGTAATGGCAACATTAATTTAATTAAAGTATTAAAATTAAATTATTGAATTTATTAATTAATTATTAAATTAATTTGAAGGGGATAATGATCTAAAAGATTATATTATTTCTTTATTAAAGATGAAAACGTAAATAAAACATAAATTGCAATTATAATTAATGAGTATATTAAATTTAATATGGAATAATAATCCACTTATTATTGAAGTTTATTTATAAATTTAAAATATTTCGGATAAAGAAGTATTGAATAAAAGATCAAATGGATATTTTATTGGATATTCCATTGTCACATGTACTTGAATTGTAAAAAAAAAAATTGGTGCTTATTAGTCTATGTGCTCAGATATATATATATAAAGTAATAATAATAATAATAGAAAGAAAGAAAGGAAGTCATGTCCATTGGCTCCATTATGCTGTTTTCACCCGCTACACTGTTTTAGCCGAGTCCTTCTAATCCCTTTTATTTCGAAACTCACATCTATTGTTTCTTTCCTTGTGAATATGCATGAAGTAATTAAAACCTGGAGAGCACATTTTCTAAGGCATTCTGTCTAAACACGTGCCTTGTGTTCGCTTCCACATTATACATATGTATCTACCAGGCAAGGAGGTTGTTGGAAAAGGTAGCACAACCTTACACCTGTTAAATGCATTTGCTTGAAAGTTTCAAAAGCCTTTTTCTGAAAAGGGAGCGTGGGGAATAACTGGCGGGGGGGCACATTCAATGAGATCATATTCTTCTTAGGGATGTTCTGTTTTTAGTCCACAGACCTTGTCTAAGATTCCAACATTTTGCATACATATTTACCAGGGAGGCTGCAACCTTTTGACAAATTTTTCCATGCTTTACGTTTTGATGGAGGTTGGCGCAACCAGAGAGGATGCTGGCAAAGGTCATGAAAACTGGGGACATACCTGTCAAGCGTGCCTGTATGACTCATTTTAGCCGAAATCTTGAGGTGAGTTGCTTGCCATGGTTCCAGTGAGTTTTCTTTTCTCCTGATGATTTTGTTAAGATTGGTACATGGCCAGAAGATTTGTTGTTTGGTGTTCTATTGCCTTCTAAAACAAATCTGTTGTTATCGGTTAAACGGAAGCTAAACTAAGCTGGGTAAATATTATTATTTCCACATTTTGTACGACAGTTGTAGCTACTGCATTTTGTATGTCCATACCCTGTTTCAAAGCTCCCATTCTAGAAAATGTTGCGGGTCTGGTTTTGTACCCATCAATCACACTTGCGTAAGAGCTTCGAAGAATCTCCACAAATCCATCTTGTGCATACTCTGCAATAATCGCAGCCCCTGAGATCACATGTTCGTTGAGGCATTTCTGTCAAACAATTAACGTGCCTTGTTTATGACTTCCGCATTTTGCATACATGACTACTAGCGCAATTGCAACTTTAACGTCTGACAAAATTCCCTATCCTTCTTGCTTTGATGGATTCCCTTAAACCGTCCCTTAGCTTTCGTTTGGGCTCATGCAGTTGGGACGTTGGCTAAGGTTGTGTAATCGGGCCTTACACCTGCCAATTGCATTTGCTTGAAAGTTTCTTAAGCCATTTCAACAAACCCAGTCTATGCATATTCTGCAATCATAGCATTTCATGAGATCACGTTTCTCAGAGGCGTTCTTCCAGACAGAAAACGCACCCTGTCTATGCTTCCCTCATTCTGCATTCATGTTTCCCAGCGCCGCTCTTAACATCTAGTATTGATTTTACATTGAATGTGTGGCATCCGAAGTCTTTTTGTGAATCTCCTAAATCTGTATAGACGTTAGCGTGTAGAGATTATGTCAGGAAGTGAATATTGGAATTTGAAGTTATCGCCGTCTCTTGCATTATTATCAAATCCCAAATGTTATCCACAATACTTAAAGTATATGGCTCCTCTTTGATTCGATTTCTTGATGGGAATTCGATAGTTAGAGTTTGTTTGAAATACTGTACCTTGCTTTGATTTTAATTTCGATGGTTAATTTTTAAAGATAACTTCCAATATTTATATAATGTAATAAAGGTTAGTAATGTGTGAGGTATGCGCAGCCGCTGCTATGGCTCCCTCACCCGACGGAATCACATTAATCTTTTGATTAGCATTCTTCCTTAACTCTGAGCTTCCTAGCTAAACCTGGATTGGTTCGCTTGCCTGGCCTATGCTTTCATGTTTTCATATTATATCTATTCGGGACATGTGGAAGTGCTTTTATTTCCTGCGTGACTAGAGATGGGATTTAAGTTGAAATTTACTTTCCCCACGATTCCTTACCTTTTTGTTTATAGAAAACATGTTGCCTAAAAGGTTTAGGAATAAATTAGAAACTTTCTTAAAGTGCTCCTTAAATGTTAATAAAGAAAACAAGGCTAGGAAATATCCCACCTTGTTAGGACTTTTTCAGACCTTCTAAAAAAAATAAAAATAAAGAGAATATTTATAGTTTTAAAATGATGAGAAGATAGTTTCTTTAAACATTTAGAATTTATGAGAATAATTAAAAAGAATAAGTATATGTTATATGGTATTTATTAATTACAAAATTATTTTTAAATATAATTAGTTAGTTTAAAATTAAAAGAAGTTGAATTTTACAAATTTAGATTTAATTGGGTTCCACTAAGGAATTTGTGAATTTTATTAATTTAGTAAAATTAGTGTTACATTGGGATTAGATTTTAAGGTTTAAATTAAAGCTATAAAAACAAGTAGATTTGAATATGTATATATGTATATACTATGAACCATGACATGGATACTTTTCCTATACTGAGATATTAGATTATACTCGTTATTCATTTATAAACATAATTAGTTAACGCCTCAACATTAATATTGGCTTGTTTACATAAGCATGTTTTGTAGTTTCCCAAAATGAATTATATTAAGCTCTTTCTTAATGAAAGATATAAACTTATTTTGGAATGGTAACATGTAGGAAAATCATGTGTATCAGTTAAAGAATAGTTAGTTCGTAATCATTTGTTTTATTATTTGAATTGCTATCTGAATCAGAACGTTGTTATTTTAGGGTTCTTGTCATCTAATATCATTACTTTCTATAGAGTATTTTTATTTATTACGTGTGGTGTTTTGTAAATATAGTATTGTATCATGAAGATTAGTATTCTTCAAATAATCTAATTCGAGATAGATATATTTGTATAGTGGATTTATTTATTGGAAAATAGTTTTAGGGTTAAAGGTTTAAAAGATAATGCTTTTAGAATAGACTAGGAGGTTACTTAATAAAATAACTCTTTCATTAAAGTGAGTAATTGGGAAAGAATAAGCAAAATAGATTTATATAAAAATAATTATATGCATGCATTTGTATGTTATTAAGATTTATGTGATTGCTCAATATCTACAAGTTTATGATGTAAATAAGGTAAGGGGAATTGATTTAATTATACCTAGGGCATGATTAAGAAAACTGTATTCTATTATATTCTAATCATAGTACAAGGTTATGTTTGTCTAATTTAATGGGTTGAATATCTATATATGTATATGAAGATGTAGGTTGTATTAGTGTTAGAGAGTTAAGAGAATGTTCTAGAAGAGATTAAAACTATTGTATTCAATAATGATTGGTTAGTTTATGGTAAACGGTAATATAGAAAATATGTGAAAATAATGTTGTAATAAGAGGAGTATTTTCCTTTTTTTGGTTAATGAGCTTGTTGAATGTGTTAGTTACGTAGTTTTCTTTAAATATCTTATGAGTCACGAATGTACTCACGATCATGTTTCATTTATTGTCGGTGCCTTGTTATTTAGTTGTTTAATGCTTGAATAAGTGCTCTCATTGTATAAGTAGTCGATTAGCGAAAGTGTGCAGATTTTGGTTGGTGGTTCATGCTGAATTCTTAGATTCATTTTCAAGTTGAGATGTGCTCGATTAACTATTATCATTTCCATGATTATTACTTTGACTCTACACTCGTCTATTTGTAGATTTTATATAG
This sequence comes from Sequoiadendron giganteum, assembly GCA_007115665.2. Lineage (NCBI taxonomy): Eukaryota > Viridiplantae > Streptophyta > Pinopsida > Cupressales > Cupressaceae > Sequoiadendron > Sequoiadendron giganteum. The sequence goes on from CM021103.1 coordinate 249,230,967, forward strand.
TTATTCTGGAGTTCCATGATGTGAGTCTTTCTTTTGTGTTAATTCTGATTGAGGAGACTTTATGTACTGACTTTCTTGTAGTCATATTATGAGATGGTTGGGAAACCAAAGAGTTTGAATTACCTTCAGTAGAAGTTTGTGGATGTTCGATATTTTAGGCTTCCAGAGGCAATGGAGAAACTTGACTTATAATGATATTCCTTAGTGGGACCTTTGTAATTCATTGATCTTATTCCTGATTTTGAGTTTTTGTGGGTGATACCTTGTACCATGGTGTTGACTTTGATGTGGCTTGGAGCGAGATGGTTCATGCCTCGCATGTGCATTCCTTTTGTGGCTTTTATGTTTGGTACACCCCTCATTGTGAGACTTGTTTTAGAACTATTGGGGAGGGTGGCTCTTCATGGGAGCTGGCGCACAAAGGGGCAGTCAGGATAACCCATGAAAGAGTTGGTTAAACAAGTGAAAACCTAATAAAATAAACTAGTGGGTTTGGGTAGTAACACTTTAATTAAGATAGTAAGATACCTCGTCCACGCCGTTAGTGCTTTCATAGACTAAGGGTGGGCTGAGAAGGCCATGGTGGGAAAAATTGCTACCTCGTCCTCATGAGAGGCTAGTGGTTCCGCACGTGTCACCCTATGGGGCCGGCGCCTAGTGAGAGGCAGTCAAGATAACCATAGATGGGGGCTGGCGCCTGTGGTGAGGCAGTCAGGATAACCCATGATATGACCATGCGATGACACTCTCCCATAGTATTCGTTGTTTTCCTTTGTATTCCTTTGGAAGCAGTCACCTTGTAAGTGGTCGTTGAGATTGTGGTATGTTATGTTTTTGGTTTACTTTGTGATTTGGTCTTGTGATCGTTCTCCTTATCTATCTTGGTCGTGGGTCCTTTCTTGTCATCTCCTAGCACGGGGGGTGGACCTTCGGGGCCACGCGGTCGAGTGGAACGTGCTATGCACCCCATTGGGTTCCCAAGTTGTGTTTGTGATACAGAAGCAGATGCAGTCTCCAAAGCTTCACTGGGTTGAAGACTATCCCACATTTTGTATCTTATTCTCCATTATATATCTTTCTTGTACTCCATTTACTCTTCCCGTTGATATAAGGGAAGCATCATGTAATGTACAGTTGAATCCATGATATGTTGTATTTGTGGAAATATGCTCCACATTTGTAATATTAAACTATGAATTGAATTGTATTAATGTGATGTATCCTTACTTCCTATTGTTCATGGTTGGCTGCATGTACCATTATTTTATCTTGTGATTGTGTGTTTTTGATGTTATCTTCTTGGCATTATCTTTAACGATGTTGTTGGTATGGTTTTTTTTATTTATTAATGCTACCTCGTGTACCCCAGAGGATGTAGATGTTTTTGTAAATGCATAATGGCCTTTCATGTAAAGTATATACTTATTCATCTTATGAATATTTCTCTTTCAAAAAAAAAATTATGCGGTGTTTGTTGTTCTTTGGGATTCACATGGTGGGGCGTTACAAGGGGAAAAGAAGTTCTCCCAAAATTTGGAGCATTTTCTTGGTTTTCACTCGAAGATATAATTTTAACTAGCTTCAAGCTAACAAGGTTAGGTATTGTAAATCCTTTCAATTGTATTCTTTGTGGTACTTCAAGTGAGGATTCCAACCACCTCCTCCTCAATTGAAAATTCTCTAATATATGTTGGAATTGTCTTTGTAATAATTTTGATTGGAAAATTCCTTTACCAAATAATATTTGAGATTTGTTCAATAGTTAGCTTTCTCTTGATATGGATTTTACCTTCTCTTCTATTTGGAAGGTGGCTCCATCAATATTAATTGGAACATATGGTTGTAAATGAATATAGGGCTATTCAAGAAGTAGGAAAGTAGTTGGGAAGAGGTAATTTACTTGATAGAAAAATTCATCTCCAAACTAGTGATGACTAAACTTTATAAAAACAACAATCCTGATTCACCTCTTAGAAGTCCTCCCTTCTCAAAAAGTGATCGTCACTCAAAACCTTTAGCTCAATTCCCAAGACTTTGAAGAGAATTCAATAGAGCCCAAATTCACTAGACTCCCCCACCTGGAGAAATACCAAAAGTAAATTTTCATGGTGCTTCTAAAGGTAACCAAGATACCTCAAGTTGGTTATGTCTTGAGGGATTTTTTAGGTAACCTGCTAGTAGCTCAAGTGGTAACAATTTCTCTAAGCACAAATAATGAAAAAAAATCATAGGACCTTCTCATCAGCCTAAAGTAAAGTTACAATTTATTAAATTCAATAAAAGGGTCTATTTATTGAAAGGTTTTAAAATGTAGCCAAATCATATACAGGGATCTGGCATATAATATCCTTGTTCTGTCACCTTATGGACACCATTTAAATAGTTCTTTCTCCATTTCCTCATCATGTGACAGAATTTTATCTCCCCAATCCATCTTTATGTTAAAATAATATCAGCCAAATAGTACCTCCTTCCTATGAAAACTTCAAAATATTCAAGCCGCATGGGATTTCGTTTCTGGCTAGAAATATCCAGTCACCTGGAGAAATACCAAAAGTAAATTTTCATGGTGCTTCTAAAGGTAACCAAGATACCTCAAGTTGGTTATGTCTTGAGGGATTTTTTAGGTAACCTGCTAGTAGCTCAAGTGGTAACAATTTCTCTAAGCACAAATAATGAAAAAAAATCATAGGACCTTCTCATTAGCCTAAATATGGTGAAAATTAGGAACGTCAAAAGAATCCAAATAGAAGGGGATTCCTTGATTTTTATACATAATAAAAAAACTTTAGCAATTAGCGTTTAAACTCTATCCTTCTCCAAGTTTGGGAAGTGATCATTTGGTTTGATTGTTTTTTAATTTCCCATAGCTATAAAGAGGGGAATAAATTTGTAAATTCATGAAAAACTAATCTTGTGATCAATCCATTATGTTGGAAAATATAGACAAGGATAATGCTCACTAGTTCCCACTCGTGAGAGAAGTGTTGGAACTTGATCTAAAATATTTGGTTTAATTCATAGTAATTAAATTCAATGCAATCCTAACATACTAAATTTGGGTGTCTTCGGGATATTTATTTCCCACTCCTTTTCATATTCTTCTAGTCATACAAGTATCATAATACCTTATTAAACCTTTTAATTGTTGCAAAGATTTCAAAAATCTTGCAACACTTGTAAATGCAATTCCCCATGCTTCTCCACCTGCCAATTATTCCTTGGAGGTCTCAAATTTAATGGTTCGAATATGTTAATGTAAGTCCTAACATGTGCTAATTTTATGTTTTTTATGGGGGTATCAATATCTATGTGTAAATTGTTTTATATTATTCACTCTCTTGGCTCCTCCACATTTATTTGCAAGTGTTTGTTTATGTTGGTGTTTTTTTCTCTCTCTCTCAAGGAGTGCAAGATGTTACTTCAAATAAATAAAATGTTTTTCTTCTTAATAAATAAATGGGAATTCTACATTACCACAAGAATCGACTTAGAAATGGGGAAAATATTTAGGATTGATTGTGTTGAGGTAGAAGAGTCCTTGCATGAGATCTATGGTCATGAATAAATGTAAGACTTCTCAAGGGTTATTTATTTCTACTAGGTAGCATATTCATTCTTATCCAATCCCCTGGACCTCATCCAAGATGCATCCATTATATTTATTGGCCTTTCACTAAATTCAAGATGAGTTGATCTCAGAAGAATAGTTTTTTCTTTTCTCTCAGTTCAACTATGATGTGTTCAAAGTATGTGGTGCTCTTTTTGGCAGACTATTCAAAGACTCAAATATTTAGTATTCTCTAACAATTAATTGTATTTACAATGAAATAAATCATGGTGTCCATAATTATTGCACCATCATAGTTCACAACTCACTCCATGCCCACATAATCAAATTGGGCATTGTCATGGTGGAGAAAATATAGGAAACTTACCAAACACTCCTCTTCTTGATAATTCATAACCCACCTCCTCCTTCACCCTGTGTTTAGATTGATTTTGATGGTCTCAAAGAGGATAGTGAAGAAAATTCTTCTCATGCTCCTATCAATGTAAACAATCCTCTTGCAATTCTAAAAAGGTAGCTTGATTCTCTTGTGTATGAATTAGGGATGATTATTTTTGCTAGTTCTATTATCTTATTGGATTATAATTTTTTTCTATTACTCATCTGCATGGAGAATGATTTATAAAATATTTATAAGGGATTTTTTGTCGTTCCATTTATAAAATTATGACTTTATGTCTATGGAATATTTTATATGTATATCTTGTTATCTTTCAAACCTTGGATTTGACCATGGCTAGGGAATTTTTTGTGATATTTTAATATATTAATATAATCCCTTTTAGGTTTTTAACACCTTTTATCAAAAAAAATTACTATTTACACTAGGTGGTGTCATGAGAAGCTTTGGGGACTCATTATTCTAGTATTTGGAAGTTTATATTTCCCCCTTATGTTGTGGTTAATCATCATCAATAAATTTGAAATAATCTTTAAAAATATGTAGAAATTTTGAAGGTGAATAACTATCTAGATGTGTGTAGCTAGGAAGTTTTAAAATATAGAGATTACCATACTTATGGATTATAATCTTCTATTGAGTTGTACACAATATTTATTCCTTCTATGTCCTTTAGATGCTCAGGTCCATGCTCATCCTATTATTTATTTATTTATTAAGATTGTTTATGTTTTTTTGACACATCATAAGATTGGCATTCAAACTAAAGTGGAAAGGCATGAATTAAACTAAGAAAATTTAATTTTTAAATTTCAATGATGAAAGTACATGAAATGATTGTCAGTTGGTAGATTTTGGGTTGGAAAAATTGTTAGGATTGAAAAGGGGTAGGTCTTCAAGTGTGAAAGAGGTTAATTGAAATAAATTATGTGGGTTTAAGGATATGTAGTTCACCAAATATTAATAAATTTTAATTATCATGATTATTAAATAAGGTGCTAAGAATGATGGTAAATGAGAGGGAAAAGTGAAAATTATGAACATTTTGTCTTACAGTATTGTTCTCTCATGTTCATTAAAGTTTAAGCTTAACACCTCATAATATCTTTAATGTGTGTATACCTCAAAGGAGAGAAATTATTTAGAAGATAGGAATAAATCAAACTTGGGTTAGCATTGGTAAATTCCCAAATCTTTATTCAAACCCAAGCCTCATGTCCAATATTCATAAACATTCATTTAGTAATTTCTCATATTTAGATATGTTTGTGTTTTTCTCTTTTCAAATACTTATTTCACCAAATATCATGATTTATTTGCTATATCACCCAATTTATTTTGTGTACTAACATGCATATTATTCGTCCTCTTTTTCTGTCTTTCATGTTTAAAGGTTTATTTTTTATTCTTTTTCCACTTGAGGGTTAGATTAATTTTTCTCCATTGTTTAAACCCAATTGACCTTCTAATTAACATTATTTTCTTCCTCTTTCTCTTGATCTTCCATTTCCTTGGGTAAGTACCCTTCATTCCCTACAAGTGCCTCCAATACATTTTATATGTCATCTAAAATTCAATACTCAATCATCATTTATAATTTAATATATTTGAAGATCCCTTCATTGTATTGAGTTTCTCGAACATATTAATTCTAGTTTTAATTTCTTGCTTACTTGATTTTTCATCCCTTATTTAATAAATTTTTTTAATAATATTTCCTTTCCTTTGTTCTTATCAATACTTTTCCCTTAGGTTTCACAAATTTCTCATTGTCCATTTATAGATCTCTCCTGACCTGGTGGGGTTTGAGAGATTTGCATAGAGGAATTATCATACAAGGCAAGTATAATCATGAAAAAATCAACATATAAATTTTGGTGTGGTTATCTAACCACCATTATAATTATTATTTGTAGGTGATTAATTTATTCTTTTGGGAATATTGGCTATCTTCCTATTTTTAATAATTAATAAATTAGAAAAAGCAAGTTGTTATAAAATGCAACCAATAAGTGTTGAGCATGTAAAATTATGAAATATTATTTTTTTGCTATGTAAGATGTGGAGATTGGTCCCACTACCTCTAATATAAGTTGTACCATCATCCAACTGATGTTCAGTAATCGGCCCAACATAGTTAAAATAATGGACTGCAAGCCTACCACATAGGGAGAATAGATATGCCAAGAGACAAATAAGCACCAAGAAGTAAAGAGACATAACAAAAGGCTAAAGAGAGAAGAGAACAAAACTATCTCCCAACTAGAGAATAAAGCTAAAAGGAACCAACACCAACTTGGTCAATCAAACTAAATAAAGACAGGTTTTTTGTTGTTCCACAAAAGGAGAGAATCCATAGTCCATTGGGATCCCTCGTTCACTGCTTCCTTTCCTTCAATACGAAGTTTCTCAGCATTTGATTTACGCCCCTTCTTCCTTGAGGGATCACAGTCAGGTTTGGTTTTACTAGACATTATTTGTATAATCAAGCATTTCCTTGGAAGGTAAAGAATGAAATTAGGCTCAAACTAATTTGGGGAAACATCATCCAATCCTCTATGAATGAAAAGACACCCTCAAAGCCTAAGTCATCATCCTTCTTAGAGGAATCAAAATCTAGGTTTTTAATGATAGGATCCTTAGAAGGAGTGGGATCTAGAGGTAACACAAACACAAATCTGGTACCTTCTTGAGATTTAGAAAAATTCCCATTGTTGTGCTAAATAAATTTTGCATTCGAAGACCTAGATTTCATTACCCATTTCTTGAGACTAATGTTTTTGGAACCCAACTTTAGTGGAGAGCTACATGCATCGATATTATGACCTAACTGATTGCAACAAAATCACCTAAAGGGCATACCTTTAAACTTTAGGAATTGAATCCATGTGCCGAAAGATGAGTGAATACAAATAGAGTGAGGTAGAGGAATATAAATTTCCACCAAAGCACATACCCTGATGAAACTGTGAGGTGAAACTGCCTCATTTGAATCTTGTTTAACAAAAACACCCACTTGGTTGATCAAATTCTTGATAATATCAAGATAACACAAAATAAGAGGACTATAAAGCCTAATCCAATGGGGAATCTCTGAAATTCTGGTAGAGGAAGAATCAAAGAAAGAAGTCCAAGGAGAAACAAAGATACCAATATTTCCAATAAACCAAGGCCCATTTTGAACCACAAAGTTATAATTAGAAACAGAGCTAAAGAAAATCAAGAAAAAACCAAAATCCATAGGTTCAATGATATAAAGAGGAAAATGGCTCCATAGGGTTTTAACCCACCCCAGAACTTGATCAAAGGAGGGGTGCTTCATCAAAAAATTGATGATGAGGGAATGACACCCCACATCTTCAATATTTGCTTCAACACAAGAATCAAAGATAAGAAAATCCACATTCTCATCAAAAGAAACCACATTCGCGTCCCCAACTGAAACAAGGGGAGAAAGAGGTGTTGAGGTAGGAAAATCTATAGGCACCAAAGGAAGAAATGGATGAGACCTAATCAGATTAGGGTTTTCCTTTTTTATTTGTTCTAATAGAAAGAACTACATGTATGGAAATGATTTGAGTTTTTTTTGCAAGCCAAAAGTGCATCCTCATCCAAAATAGGCGAAGCCATCGATGGTGAAGAAATAGGAGAGATCAGATGGGCAACATCCACCCCAAGGGGGTCAAAATAGATATAAGTCTGAATCACACCAAATTGTAAAGTTTGGAACTTTTTGAAGGAACGTAAGGAATACCACTCTTTACCAACCCTCAAAATAATATCCCCATTTGAAAGGTGCTTTTGGTCTACATGACTCTTCCCATTCTTGATACAGTCATGGATGGATGGTCCAACAAGGACTATCCAACCATACAGCCTTGAGTACAACACAAAAAATGCTTTAAAAACATGAATCAGCATTGATTTGATAACTTTCAATCTTACATGCATCATATGCCACAAGTACAAAATGTCTAGGGATCACAGGCTCATTGTAGGGCATTACAAGATATTATAATTGGTGTATTTCCTTATTAAATTCCATAACCTGGAAGGCTAGATCTAACTATCAGGCTAATCCTCAACTACTATCTATCTAACTAATTTATAATAGATTACAAATGATCTTAAGTATGAAGCCATAGATCCAATTATGATCTACATCAGCCTCAAGGGCGTACAAACCCCAATGCAAGATCAAACGTGTAAGTTGAACAAGAATATAAGAAAACAACCATTAGGAGAAGGAAATGTATAGTGGATCTCCATGAAGGTTCCCCTAGACCTAAAATTCCCTGAATGATGTTTCATTAATCTCTTCATGTTTTGAAAATGGTTTGCACATCTAGCCTAGACCAAATAGGCCCTGAATGCTTTGACAGAGAATTGACAATGAACTTCTAAGAGCAATAACTTTTAGTGAATGAATGCAAAACATCTAAAATTAGGATATTTTGAAGGTGGCATCATGTAGAAGTTATATCCTACTCTGCAAGCTGAGGAATGATAATTTGGTAAAACATGAAAGAAACTATTGAGATAGCTATAAACTAAACTATAAGAAAATAAATGTTTTTGGTTGATACAAGATTGCTTTACAACCAAGGATTCTCTTGCATCAAACACTCGAGGTTGGAAAGAAAAGTGAGTCCCTCACTTTCCAAGGGATAGGGGAAAACCAAAGTGGTCCACCTTAGTCTGAGAAATCCATGATGAATCCTCCACTGGTCTATCTTTCCACTTTACCAAGTACTTTGTGTACTGCTTGTTCCTAATTCTCCTTCCAATTCTGGTGTCCAAGATCTATTCAATCTGCTTTGGTGGTTGATGTTGTAACTACTCCTTCAAGTCAACCTATTTTTTACCACCACTTGACTATCCTTCATGATACTCATAGATGTTTGTGACATTGAAAATAGGTGATATACAAAGTGTCTCTGGTAACTCCACCTCATATGCATTTCCTGAATCAAAATTCTTAAGAATTTTACATGGTCCCAACTTCCTCATCTTCAACTTATTGTATTCTCCTACTAGAAACCTTTCCTTCCTAATATGTACCATAATTTCATCTCCAATAGAAAATTCCTTATGTCTCCTCTTCACATTTTTTTGCTCCTGGTACTTATTGTTCATGTTAGGATCCAAGTGTTTCCAGACCTAGCTATGCAATGTTTCCATGAATCCTATAAATTACTTTTTTTCTTCTACACTCCTCTTAGTCTTCATACTGATGTCTCTAAGCTCTACAACTCCTCTAGGTTGTATCCCTATCACAATCTCAAAAGGTTCCTTCCCTGTACTCTGGTTTACTGAGTTATTAGATGCAAACTCTGCTCATAGAAGAACTATGTCCAAATTTCTTTCCTTATCTCCAACCAAACATCTCAATAAGTTACCCAAACTCCTATTTACTACCTATTTTTTCCGTCTACTTATGGGTGATATGTTGAATTGAACTTCAATTCTATCTTCATCTTCTTCCACAATTTCCTCCAAAATTATCCCATGAACTTGGTGTCTCTTTCTAAAACTATGCTCTTTGGTAACCCATGCAATCTCATAATCTCCTTGAAAAATAAGTCAGCAATATGTACATCATTAGTCTTCTTGCAAGCAATGAAATGTTTCATCTTAGAAAATATGTCTACTACTACCATTAAGGAATCATATCCTCTTTGTGTTCTTTGTAATCCCAATATGAAATACATGCTTATATCTTCCCAAGGTCTCTCTGGTATTGTCAAAGTTTTATACAATCTAGTATTCTGACTACTCCCCTTTGATAGTTGACAAATTCTATAATTTTGGACATACCTCCTAACATCCTTATAAATCTATGGCCAAAAATAGTGTTCACTCACCAAGGCTACAGTCTTTTCTATCCCAAAATATCATGCTAGTCCTCCACTATGTTTCTCCTTGATCAAATTCTTCCTCATTGAACTCCTTGGAATACATAAATGATTTCCCGTGAACAACATATCTTCTTGAATGAAATAATCATATCATTGATTCCTATCTCTCACTACTAGTTCCTTACATCCCTTTCATGCTTCAGCGAAATCTAGATCATCTTCATACATGTAAATCAATTCTTCAAAGCCCAATACTTCTATCTTCATTTCTTTCAACAAATTCCTTCTACTCAATGCATTTGTAACTTTATTTGACTACCCACTCCTATGCTTCAACACAAATGTATAACTCTACAAGAACTCAACCAATCTCATATGTCTCTAGTACAACTTACATTGACTATTTAAATATTGCAAGGCTTCATGATCAGTGTACAACATAAACTCCTTAAGCTAAAAATAATTTCTCCACTTCTACAAGGATTGAATTATGGCGTAGAAATCCTAATTTTAAATTGAATATCTCCTTCTAGCATCATTCAAATTATCATTTAAATAAGCTATTGGTCTCCCTTCTTGACTCAATACTTCTCCTATTTCATTTACATTGGCATCATAATCAACTTGAAATACTTTGTCAAAATCAGGTAATGCTAACATTGTTTTCTCTCACCTTTTTCTTCAACAATTCAAAACTTATTTGTGCTTCAGATGTCCACTTAAATTCTTTCCTATCTCCTCTCATAATTTTTTCAATGGTGTGCAAATGCTACTAAATCTCGTGATGATTTTTTAGTAGAAACTTTCCTATCCATTAAAATTATCTTACCCCCCCAATGGTTACTAGTGTAGGCCACTTAACAATTACACTAACCTTCTTAGGGTCCATCTTCAATCCTTTAGAAGAAATGAAAAAATTCAGATACACCAATTTTTTCTTCATAAATCTAAACTTCTTGATGTTTATTAGCAACTTCTCTCTTGACCTCTGCAACACTTTCGTGGTGTACCACAAATATTCTTCTCTAGTCTTATAAAAAATTAGAATATCATCCAAATAAACAATAAAAAACTTACCCAATAATTGCTTCAGTACCTCATTCGGCAACCTCAAGAAGATGCTAGGTGCATTTTTCAATACAAAAGGCATCACTAATCATTCATACAACCTTTCATTAGTCTTATATGTGGTCTTCCATCTATCTCTTTCACTAATTTTGATTTGGTGATGTCCACCCTATAGGTTGATCTTTGTTAAATACTTTGCTCCACTCAAACAATCCATAATGTCATCCATCTTTAGCAATGGGAATCTATTCTTGAATATGATCCCATTGATTTCTCTTGAGTTTGTACACATCCTCCATCCTCCATCTTTCTTTGGTGCTTGTACAATAGGTATCACACATGGGCTTAACCTCTCTTTGATCAATCCCTTCAACAATTCTTGTATTTGTTGGTTTAGCTCCACATTTTTTGCAAGTCTCATCCTATGTGTTACTTTTTTAGGAAAACTTGCTCCAAGTATCAGATCTAAGTGATGATTGATGCTCTGAATTGATGGTAATCCATCTGGTATATTCTCTTATATGATATCTTGATATTCTGTCAATAGTTTTGCTACTTTTTTATGTGGTGGATCTGGACTCTCTTTGTGGTAGTATCCTTTGCATCCTAATTACTGCACTACTTTGGGATCAATGCAAAACACATGTTCTCATGCCTCAATCTTTCTAAAAACTTCCTTCCATCTACCAAACATATTTTGGAAATGTCATAAACTTCATTGTTGCCCTCTTCTCCCAAAGGTATCAATAGATGTCTCTTGTCATTTGAAGTCACCGTATAGGTATTCTTCCTTCCATCATGAATTATTTTCCTATCATATTTCCATGGTCTTACTAATAATAAATGGCATGCATCCATGGGCATAATATCACACAAAAAAATTTCATTATATGATCCTATATGAAATTTCACCAAACATTACTCACTTACCAATATCTTATGTTCATCCTAAATCCATGCTATCTTATAGGGATTTGTATGTTTCAATCTCTTCAAATTCAACTTGGTTACCATCTCTTCTAAAACTAAATTATTGATACTACCACTATCAAAGATAACTTTACATAACCTTCCTCCAGATTTGCACCTTGTCTTGAACAAATTCTTCCTTTGTGGTGGTTCCTCAATCACTTCATGCATCAAAGTTCTCCTCATTACTAATGGCTCACCATTATCTAGTTTCCCAATTGAACTAGGGGATCCAATAGGTTCTTCATCCACATAAGCTATTCTTCCAATGTTCTCAGTCCTCTTGTTAGTACTTCCCTAATGACATTCAAATGCATTATTCCCTTCACTTCCACACTTGAAATAGGTTCCTCTAAATGGCTCTTAGATCTTCCTTCATCTCTCTTATATCCATCATTGTAGTAGGAATTATGACCTCCTCTGTTATTGTGATATAAATTTTTGTCCTCTCTTCCTCTATAGTATGAATTATTGTCCTCTTCATTGCGGTAGATGTAAAGACCTAACTAATTTTAACTTAAACTCCCCTTAATTTTATTTTATTTATTTGTGTTCAATTTTTTATTCAAAAGCATACTCAGGAAATTCTATCCATACGGGATAGGTATATGTCAACATGGAATGTCAATTGGATAATTTATTCGTATAGAACGGGAATTCACTTCATCTACTCTTATGAAATAGGAATACATCTATTCATAAATTGGAATAGGCATCCACCTAATGAGGTAGGCATCTATTATATGATAGGTATGTGCTCTATCCAAAGTCTTGGACCCATCGAGATCATTCGGATCTTGAGTCACTTCCCTGATAACCACACTACCTATTCATAGTGTACCAAGGTCACCATCCTCAAGGGTATGTAAATCAAAATTTTAGGCTTGAAACCTGCCTTGAAATTTGGCCTAAGGCCTCGAAGAATCAAGCAATCCACACAGGATTCTTTTGAGTATAGTTGAATATATTTTAGTTGATTATCTATTACAATCATTTAAGTGATTCTTCTTTAACCCCAAACCCCGTTCTTGAACGCCTGAGTAAGTACTGGAGCATCCTTCGTTTCCCAGACTACCTAAATACCCTGCTTCCAAATGGGATCAAGCCGTAAAATATGTAGTTCTATTTTCTAGACTATGTTTTATGTGAACTATTATAAAAAGGTGGGTATGCAACCCTTTCTAGGATTCTCGTTTCCCCAGATAGTTCCTCTATGGTTGCTACCCATAAAGGGAAGCATAAATAACAAATGGTTGACTTGACCATTGTTTGTTTATCTAACAACATTCATCTAGCCTATTTCCTATTAATATTCATCACCCTAGACCTGTTTAAACAATTACCATATATCTTCAAATCCAAATTGCATTGCTCCATTCCTATTTTTTTTTTAGGTTATCACTAGTGGATTCGATTCATGTCATTATTATCTTATTAGGCTATCGTTCCAAAGGGGATTTTCCTACCTTTGGATTAAATCAACCAATGTTCCTTATTTCTCCCCGACAATTTATAGGGACGATGCCATAGACGTCATTATTGGAGTTGTGTTAGGCCACATATGTAGTATCTCAAGCACAATGGCATTACCCGTAAATGTGACCCAGAGGCATTGTTGATACCGAACACTGTTGGTTTTTTTTTCCTTTCTTTTCTTAGGTTTTCAAGCCATATCTAGTATAATTAAACCTTTATAAGAAAACACTCATAAAATTTGAAATACATAGTGGTGTTAGTAATATTCATTATATCACAATTCCCCTTATTTGAATTGTTCAAGAATAATTTCAAATCTAGGAATAGTCTAAGTACCATTGTTAGTAAAATAAGCATTCTATACTAACCTTTTGTTGAATAAAATTTCAACAATATCCATTCATACAAAGTATTACCAAATAACCCACTAAAGTGAGTATTAGTTACACATGATTCTACTTCCCTTTGGTAGTTTCTAACAATATCATTAAAGATATAAATCATGGATGGTTTCTAGTAAGGACACAAGTTCCAATAACAAGATATTTTTTTTAAAAGACTACGAATTGTTAAGAAGAGCATCAAATATTCAATCATAAATAAGTCAAATGAGATCTTGAATGAGGTCGAACATACACTTAAGTATGATAGTACATAAATATATCAATCAAATATTAAAAATGATCCAACCCTTTCATAACATCTAAAGACAATCCCTTAATAATGACCCAAGGTTTATTCAAAAGGAATTTACAAAGGTTACTAAAAAGAGATCAAGGTTTTTAATAATACGTCTTATTCAATCCATTGCTCACAACCTTTTATTCATAATTATATCATCTCCTTTTATCAATGTCATAAAAAATTTACTTTATATGTTCTACATTCTCTTTTCACTACTTTTCCAAAGAGTTTATAAATGATTTATTGCATGCCTCCTTAGATTGATCAAAAATGCACTCAATTAATAATATCATAATAGTATGGAAAAAAAGAGGAGGTTAGAATAATCATGGTCCATACATGAATTATATATGGGTAGGAGAGCCACCAAGGTTTTGATAACCTTAAATGGATTATCTCCATTTAATACATTTCATATTGAGGAAATTTAAAGAAAATAAATATTTTGAAAAAAAAAACCTCAAATGTGCAATCTAGTTTATGAAGTTTGAGTAACAAGAGAGAAAAAAAAACCCAAGAAATTTATTTTATCAAGATCACCTTCCTTTATAAGTTTTAAGGTAAATCTTCCCTCTAACAAAATAACACTTAAAATTTCATTTAACTAGTGTCAACCTTGAATAGCACTTTCAAGCCACAAAATGCTAACTATTTATTATAACTCCAAAAACCCTATGTATAATATATTACATTCAACAACTCGTAAGTATGACTCATATTCTCAAAATAATTGATTATCTTAATGGTTTATTATGTGAATAACCTAAGTATGATTCATTGGATTATTTATAAGAATAAAGGTTGGATTTAACTTAGATCCCATACAAATCATAATGATTATGTGATGTCCCTTGGAAGACTCACTAATTAAGTTGACTTGTTCATAGAGAAAAGGATGTGGGAATTTTGATTTATTTAAAGAAAATTTGGGTAGATCCAAAATTAGAGTTTGTCATGGGATACAAGTAGATATTGGGATCAATTAATTGCAAATACAAATCTAGTGTTTGTATGGGTGTTCATTTATACACAATGTGGAAGCGTTGATGACTCATATTCTCAAAATAATTGATTATCTTAATGGTTTATTATGTGAATAACCTAAGTATGATTCATTGGATTATTTATAAGAATAAAGGTTGGATTTAACTTAGATCCCATACAAATCATAATGATTATGTGATGTCCCTTGGAAGACTCACTAATTAAGTTGACTTGTTCATAGAGAAAAGGATGTGGGAATTTTGATTTATTTAAAGAAAATTTGGGTAGATCCAAAATTAGAGTTTGTCATGGGATACAAGTAGATATTGGGATCAATTAATTGCAAATACAAATCTAGTGTTTGTATGGGTGTTCATTTATACACAATGTGGAAGCGTTGATGACTCATATTCTCAAAATAATTGATTATCTTAATGGTTTATTATGTGAATAACCTAAGTATGATTCATTGGATTATTTATAAGAATAAAGGTGGATTTAACTTAGATCCCATACAAATCATAATGATTATGTGATGTCCCTTGGAAGACTCACTAATTAAGTTGACTTGTTCATAGAGAAAAGGATGTGGGAATTTTGATTTATTTAAAGAAAATTTGGGTAGATCCAAAATTAGAGTTTGTCATGGGATACAAGTAGATATTGGGATCAATTAATTGCAAATACAAATCTAGTGTTTGTATGGGTGTTCATTTATACACAATGTGGAAGCGTTGATGACTCATATTCTCAAAATAATTGATTATCTTAATGGTTTATTATGTGAATAACCTAAGTATGATTCATTGGATTATTTATAAGAATAAAGGGTGGATTGAACTTAGATCCCATACAAATCATAATGATTATGTGATGTCCCTTGGAAGACTCACTAATTAAGTTGACTTGTTCATAGAGAAAAGGATGTGGGAATTTTGATTTATTTAAAGAAAATTTGGGTAGATCCAAAATTAGAGTTTGTCATGGGATACAAGTAGATATTGGGATCAATTAATTGCAAATACAAATCTAGTGTTTGTATGGGTGTTCATTTATACACAATGTGGAAGCGTTGATGACTCATATTCTCAAAATAATTGATTATCTTAATGGTTTATTATGTGAATAACCTAAGTATGATTCATTGGATTATTTATAAGAATAAAGGTTGGATTTAACTTAGATCCCATACAAATCATAATGATTATGTGATGTCCCTTGGAAGACTCACTAATTAAGTTGACTTGTTCATAGAGAAAAGGATGTGGGAATTTTGATTTATTTAAAGAAAATTTGGGTAGATCCAAAATTAGAGTTTGTCATGGGATACAAGTAGATATTGGGATCAATTAATTGCAAATACAAATCTAGTGTTTGTATGGGTGTTCATTTATACACAATGTGGAAGCGTTGATGACTCATATTCTCAAAATAATTGATTATCTTAATGGTTTATTATGTGAATAACCTAAGTATGATTCATTGGATTATTTATAAGAATAAAGGGTGGATTGAACTTAGATCCCATACAAATCATAATGATTATGTGATGTCCCTTGGAAGACTCACTAATTAAGTTGACTTGTTCATAGAGAAAAGGATGTGGGAATTTTGATTTATTTAAAGAAAATTTGGGTAGATCCAAAATTAGAGTTTGTCATGGGATACAAGTAGATATTGGGATCAATTAATTGCAAATACAAATCTAGTGTTTGTATGGGTGTTCATTTATACACAATGTGGAAGCGTTGATGACTCATATTCTCAAAATAATTGATTATCTTAATGGTTTATTATGTGAATAACCTAAGTATGATTCATTGGATTATTTATAAGAATAAAGGTTGGATTTAACTTAGATCCCATACAAATCATAATGATTATGTGATGTCCCTTGGAAGACTCACTAATTAAGTTGACTTGTTCATAGAGAAAAGGATGTGGGAATTTTGATTTATTTAAAGAAAATTTGGGTAGATCCAAAATTAGAGTTTGTCATGGGATACAAGTAGATATTGGGATCAATTAATTGCAAATACAAATCTAGTGTTTGTATGGGTGTTCATTTATACACAATGTGGAAGCAAGGATAAGACCCATGAGCTATTTGATCAAAAGTCTCGAAGAAACCATGCACATAGGAAAGGGCATATGAATTGTCTAACAGAAAGCCTAAAATAAATGTGTTCTCATGGGATGCTCCGTTATAGGGTTTATAAAAAAATGGATTCGTTAAAAAGGCTTTAGAAAATTCCAAGAAAATGCAATCGGCGAGTGTAGAAACAAACTTCACAACCTTTGCCAATATCCAACCTTTTATGTCGAATTGGGTGCTTTGGACCAGGGCTTTGAGCTCCATGAAGAAATCATGGAAGGGAATCTTTGGCAGGCAAAATTCTTTGATAGACTTGTTAGTAAAAAAAATAGGCACATAGGATAAGCTCGTGAACTGTTTTGCAAGAAATTCGGCACCAATACAAAGAGGTTTCATCAGCTAACTTATGCAAATACATGAACACTCACAGACAGCTGATGACTCTGAGGATTGCATCAAGAAATTTCAGAAAGAGAAACCCATGAGAAAGCATGATACAAGCAAATCAAAATGTCACACCAATTTGGAAGACATTTAAACTCTATTTCCATGATTATTTCATTTCCCTTTATATAAAAATGGTGATCATGGATAGACACTTACTTGACTATGCTAAATCTTGATTGAAATATGCTCAATCTACAACACACCCTCCTCTAGAACCTCTCAATGTCGAATGTCTGATCATCGATCCATCAAAGACAAAGCATACAACAGACAAAATCAGAAGACACATAATATAGGATCGTTTATGAACAAAGGCACATCCAATAGATTTATAGATAAGTTGCATTAAATTCGTTGCAAACTATAGGGGTGTGTTAGCTCTGGAATTTATTATATGTAATTGAGTTAAAATCCAACATGAGTAATATGGAGGTGACCAAAAGTCGATTTTGGGTGGCGATAGATGGCGCAATGTGACCTTGCCAGTGGATCTGTGTTGACAGAAATTTAATTCATGTGTATGCGCGTTTAATCCCATAGTTGGTGAATAGTTTCAAAGATATTTATTAGATTTCTTTCTTGTCAATAATTAATGGTTAGATTCAATTGGCAGAGATTTTAGGAAACGTGGAGATAATATCGTTTCATGAATATCAAAACATAATCATGCATTTACCTTTAGAATTAAAGTCTACCAAGATGTGCAGTTGGGAGGAGAGGAGTCATGATAGTAGATTTTTCCATCCTTGTTTTGCTTCGCATACAGTCTTCTCTCTCTGGATTGTGACCCACTTCTCTAGAATCTTCCTCTTACACTTCTCTATCTTTGTTCAAACTTCTTATTTAAATTTTCCACTACCTTTAGTGCAAATTGGTATGCTTCCTCAACTATCATCATCTTCACCAAACTCAATTCTTCTTGGATGTTCATTCTTAGTCCATTGATGTATTGTTCTATTGGAAGAATGAATAAGAACACATCTCTTGATATAGTTTTTGTTTTCATTGATGTCACCATGATATATGAGTTGCAACTGCAAGATTTAAAGTCATGTTGATCCAGTATTCTTAATCGGTAATGCAGATTTGTCCTCTGGTATTTTACTCTGGATTTCCCCTCCGGTGATAGTTGCTACTTCAAACTTTGGGAAATGGTTTTTGGTTGATAAAATCATGCATGGACAGGATCTTGTGCGTTCAAATGCTCGTCTTCGTCGCCGGCATCATTTTGTTGTTTGCATTTTTGTTATTAGGTCTATTGTTGGCCAACCTAATAAGCGGTTGAAGGTGAAATGGATTAAATCATGTTTGTGCAATCCATGCCGACATGTTGTGTGCCACACATTTGAATTACTTTTGAGAAGTTTTTGTGTTTACCTGGAGCTGACCTGATTGTTACTTATGGGAAAATCACATATATATACAGGATGTCTTTAGAGATGGATGAGAATTGTGTATGCGAAAAGAGCAAAGAGTGATCTACTGGCATGCGAATTTCTTGAGCTTCAAAAGAACTGAATCTACACTTTGAGGTGTACTTACATCAGTTCATTCTCTAGTTGTAAGCCATTTTGTTACTATATATTTGTAGGAAATGAGCCTCCATTTTGGATAGTGAGTCCTGGAAGTGAGCCACCCTTTTGTAATATCTTATAACCAATTATACTATATGGTGAGTTAATCCTTGCCTTGGTTTTTCCCATTCTGGGTTTTCCACGTAAAGATCTTGGTGTTCATGTGTTATGTGCTTCATGTTCAGCTAGTGCTTCTGCTCATCTTAATTATCATATGCATTGGATTAATTGGATGGTATTTTTTCACCCGCCGCCCCCCTCCCCCCCCCCCTCTCAGTATCTTGGATATTTAACGATTAGTATCATAGCTTGGTTCCTTTAGAGAATCATAACAGCTTGAGGGAGATCTTGAAGATTGAACAAATGGATGATAATGCAGAACTCTAAACTGCCCTTGATGACCATGACAAAGATGAAAATGAAAATAGAGATTTGAAAGAAAATCTTGATGAAGCAAATGAATGCGTTTGAAAGTTGAAAGACCAATTAAATAAATTCAAAGAGAGACATAGAGAAGTTAGTGAGCAATTGAAACAAGCAAATGAAGATATTACCAGACTAAAGCTGCAAGTGGAAGAAAAGAAGAGAATTGAAGAATGTTTGGATGCAGAAGTGCAGAGCAAGTCTGATGAATGTTTCAAGCTTGAACAAGAAGTGGTGAACCTAAGAGCAGAACTGGAAAAAGAAAAAGTCTATGAAGATAGTTTCAAGACAAGCTCTACCAAGCTTGATGAACTAATTGTAGGACAAAGCATCTAAAGACAAAGGTGGGTTAGGGTTAGAAGCAGGTGAAAGATCAAAGGTTGTAAATGATCAAAAGACTCAAGACAAAGGGAAGCAAAAAATAAATCCAAGAAGGAGACCACTTATCAAACAACCAAATGCACAAAGGTATCCATCTTTCAATGACACTTCTTTTTCATGTAATAGGTTTAGTCATAAGGCAACTGAATGCAGAAGTAGCATGAATCAGTTCTCTGGTTCCTTCTTCGAATAATGCTATGCTTGTAATAAGATTGGACATAGAGCTAGTGAATGCAGAACTTAGATGATGAACTTGTTTAATGGAGGAAGAATGAATCAATCATTTGCTAGTTATTGCTATATTTGCAACAAGTATGGGCATAAAATGAATTAGTGCAAATAAAGGTCTAATGGAAGTCAAACAAATCAAATAAATGTTGTCTATTATAATTGTGACAAACCTGGACATATTTCAAAGGTATGCAGAAGTAAAAAGGGAAAAAAATCTGCTTTGGTAAAGAAGAATGAACTTGTGAAGAAAGTTGACAAAGAGGAAGTTAAGCAAGAAATGAGCAAGATATGGAAAAAGAAAGAAGAATCAAAATATTTTGATGTGTTTTTTCCCTCAGCAAGTGTAAACAATTCCTCTGGGAACTAGACCTAGCATGGTCTTAGGGGGAGATTTAGCAGAAAATATTTTGAACCACCTGATTTCGGACGTGTCAGCCCTTAGCATGAGGAGATGTTGTAAGAGATGAATAGGCAGAGGTTTTGAAAAAGAAACTAGAAGAAAAAAATTCATGTACGCTCGCTTGCACAGCATATTAGGGTTTTTCAACACAGTTGAAGGGTTTTTTCCAACTTTTTTAATTTCATCGCATTTAATGTGAATTAGGGCATCACATTGATCTATAAAGTGAAATCATAAAGAAATTTCAATCACTTGTGTATTCGAAGAAGGTGGAGAGCGATTTAGAGTGATTTGGAGTGAATTGAAGTGCGACTTGTGAAAACCCTAGCTTCGGCTATTCATGAAAGAGAAAGGTATTATATGATTTTGTGTCATTGTAAGCTTGTGAAAATTCTCTTTCTAAATCTATTAAGAGCTCGGTATATAGAAAATGGCAACCCCTATAGTCATAAATACAACAGAAATGCCTAGACCCTCCTACAGGAAATACTATTTGAAGGTTTTTGAAGATGACCCTATGGGCGCTTTCTCTTCGATTCCTCATGGCATCATGCCTACAAAAGATACCAAAATGTACATTAGGGTTAAGACCAAAGAATTCAATCACACCAAATTGATTGACATGTGGTTGAATGAACTCACTAGAGATAATTTCATGGTGAAACCTGAGTACTCGAATCTTGTGACAAAGAAATTAGATTGTTGGAACAACATCCCTAATTTTTATTCCACAGTGGATGATCATTATGTTAAACCAGTCCTTAGTAGAATGCATGATCAGTTCTTGTGGACCAATGAGCCACATTTGATAACTAAGGAAGTGATCAATTATCTCATCGGACTCTGTGACACCAAACCAATACTAGTGTTGAAAGCAGTAAAAAATGAAGTGGTGATGGATCTCACTAGTGCAACATATGATCGGAGGGCTCTCACAACAAATCCTATCACTAATCCAGCTGTGAAGTACACATAAATAATGATTGGTCACAAAATCTACTTCACCAATAGAGAGAATTATGTTTTTACCACAACAATCTATACTATTTTTGACATGGCTACAAATGGTGCAGATTATGATCTATGTGAGCTTCTCAGACAACAGCTACTTGAGAACCTGAGAATGTCGAAGGAGAAAAAGTATCCTTTCAATTTTGGTTCTTTGATTGTTTCCATGTTATTCTATATCCTCATAATGATTTTTGGAAAATCTAAAACAGTGTTTTGGGACCCATCCCGACCGATTGCTCATCAAATTTTTGATCATATGCATGAGTTGGGTGATTTGAAGAACATAGAAAATTCCTTGACGGGGTTCTTTTCTATATTCAAGAAAAATATGAATGAGAGAGACATAATTCCAAGGAAGATTGTTGAAAATTATAAGAATGACATCATATTTCATGTTTCTTTTGATGAGTGCATGGTTGAAGCGGTTGAACCCTCGACTATCTGGATTCAACCCTTGGGATATGAAATCACAAAAGAAGAAGTTGAACATTATGTGTAACTATTATTGAAGATTCCAAATGATGAAAATGAACCCCAGATTGGTACATATGCAAAAAAATCCATGGAAGTTCATTTGGAGCACGACAAATCTACAAGGAAGAAAAATGTAATTGAAATGCTCAAAAAATTTGGTTTCACAGATGAAGAGATAGCACAAGGAAGAGCCCATGGAGAACAGAAGTCTGAAGAACCACCTAGTGTAAGGAGATCTGGTAGGATCCCTCCTCCTAAATCAGCTTTTGGATCAGCTTCAATAAATATTGAGCCTAGCACCTCTGACAAAGGCGAAGGCCCGGCCCCTTCTGGACCCACTACCAAATTAGGCAAGAGAAAAGGTGTTCGTATGGTAGTAAATGAGGAAGAAAAGAAAAGGCTACAAGGGAGAAGAATCTCAACGTTACTGAGGACCAAGAGGAAGAGAAGACTTGAATTCTAAGTTGACAAGGAAAATCAGGGTAAGCATTTCCTTCGGTGAAGGTGCATCTCAAGAAACTAGTGTTGGATCAAAGAAAGTTCACTATGTATCATCCTCAGAGGATGTTGATGAACAAGACTGTAGTGATCATGAATTTGATGCAAATAAGTCCAGAGTCGCAGAAGAGGATTCATTGGACTAGGAAGAACAAAATGTCTCTCTAGTAAGACCTAGTACCCCTCTCAAACTAGAAGCCTTGGTGAATAATCTAGTGCATCAAGAAAATGTGATGAAACCCATAGCAGAAGTGTATAATTTAGTAGGTGAAGAACATAAGGAAACAATAACAATGGCTATCATTAAATATGTTATTATATTGGAAGCTAAGTGGGATAATGTTAAGTGTGATGTACCTAAAAATTTGTGGGAAGTTCTAATGAAGAGAAGAGCAGAGGTGGTTGAATTGGAAGAGAAAATAAGAGCTAAGGCATATAAGGAAATAGCATCCTTTATGTCTCTGGGTGATCTAGAAATTTTGAAGAATATTTATGCTAAAATGTTCGAAATGAATAAGAGATTTAATACTCTGATGACCAGAGACAAGAAGGAAATCAAAAGGATAAGGAAGGAAACAATAAATACTATCAGAAGTACAGCGAAAAATTATGGTATCCTTGGTGCATCTAGTATGACACCTAAATCAAGAAAAGAAAATTCTACAAAAGTCAAGGAAGATCCTCCTTTCAGTACTACTAATGAAAATTTCCTCCTTCCTGTACTGCTGATGAAAACATACCTCTGGAAATAAATTACTCCAATATCCTTCTGGAAACAGGTAGTACATATGTTCTACCGAAAATTAATGTTGCTAATGAGACTCCAGAAAGTGAAAGACAGGTTGAAGAAAATGTTGAAGTAGAGATTCATGATGTCACTCCTCTAGTACACTCTAAAGAGTAAAGAGATAAAGCAAAAGATGTAATACCCCTTTGTTTTGCTCTTTGGACTGGACAATGCGTCCTTGTTTTTCTTTGATTTGTTTTCTAGATTACTCAGATAATTTGACATACTTTATCATGTTGTGTGTTACTTGATCACTATTTATAGAGCGACATAGACTATTTGTGGAGATGTGATGTATCTTCTTTGATGTATTATTTGACATGCTTTGATTAGTGTAATAATGTTAGTTTGCTATAACATGTTGCACTTGAGTAATTTATTTAGTATGGAATTGTCAGTTTGTGACAATTGTATTGGTGAAGGGGACGGAATAGCATCACTCACTTGTGAGCACCCTATGATTCCGCAATTTCCTCTTCATGTTGTGTATTACTATGTTGTTTATATATGTGTGTTTTTTATGCTTCATTTACAAGTTTGCAGGTACATGACATTGACTCCACCTGACTTCACAAGTTTGAGTGTGTCGACTCAACGGTAAGTTGATTGGGAGATAGTAGCTAGGTTACTTGTGTTAGGTCTACACCCTAACCATAGTGTGTCATCAATCCATGTTCGGTATGTGGGATGATGCAAGAAGTTGGGTCCACAAAAAGCTCAAAAAGTGGAAGTGTTTTTGTTGTTTTTCACAATTTGTCACACTTGGACTAAAAATTTGAGGCACTTACACAATGAATTTTTAAAAAAATCAGTACTATGAAATTTAGAGTTTTGAATCTAGTTTCTAAATATGTAAATTATTTAAATACCCAGACTGTAGAAATTAAATTTTGATAGGGATCTATAAAAACCACTTTTTAAAAGTCCCTTTTTTTTACCATACCATGCACGTGTACGGACACCACTTTTTGACCAAAATAAAATTATTTTGCTAATTCCTTTTGAGGAAAGAGAGCTAACAACATGAAGATTGATGAGGAATCTTTTTTGTAATTTTTTGTTGAATATATTTTTTTTTTATTAAATTTTTATTGGCCTTAATTGTTGTTTTTAAAAATCAACGTGTATGGACAACTTAATTTGAGCTAAACTAAACTTTTTTTGAATTTTTTTTTTCATTATGTAGAGAATTGTCTAAAGATTGATGTCATATAATTTTTTTTACAAGAAACTTCACCAAAAAAAAGTTATTAAAAATCATAAAAATTCTGATATTTCATGTTTAAGGACTAGTTTTCTTTGAAATTAATTTAAAAATAACAAATATAATCCAATATTAATAAAAATTATATATTTGGAAACTAGACATTGTTTTCTATAATGGGTTTTAAATTTATAGATTGATTCAGAAAAAAAGTCCATCAACCATATTGACAAAGTTGGACATTCTTCTTCAATCTGCCTTAGTTTTTAAGTTGCAGGTCAAAGGCTAAGGCTCAAATTGCCAAGCCTTTCCCAAGCCTAAAACCAAGGCTGCAAGTGGGTTGGAGATTCAAATTTTTAATAACGCGTATGCATTTTTAAAAACGTGTACGCATTACAAAACACGTACGCGTTACAAAACGCATATGCGTTACAAAACGCATATGCGTTCTTTATTTGTTTGATTATTTTTTATAAAAAAATGTTTTTTAGAAATGGGTACCCGTTTTAAAACGCATACGCATTTTGAAAAGCAAAACACGTACGCATTTTAAAACGGATACGCATTTTAAAACGAGTACCCGTTTTTCTTTACAAAACGCATACGCGTTTTAAAACGGGTACCCGTTTCTAAAAAATATTTTTTTTAAATAAATGACTTGTATGCACTAAAAAATGCCTATGCGTTATATAAAACATGTATGCGTTTTTTAGTGCATACACGTTTTTTAGGCTCGGGTAGCCGATGCATAACGCATACACGTTTTTTAATAGCGCGTATGTGTTTTCTGCGAGATTTTTTTTTTAGCCGAAACTTCCCCTCTTCATGGACCCAACTTCTTGCACTTACCCATGTTTGATTGTCATGTCTGCGTTTGCCTTGTCTATTGTTATTTAATTATGCAAGGTTTATTTTGTGGAAATAAATGTCAAATTAATGTTTTAAATGATTTTAATATTTATTTAACGAATTTTAGAAATATTGATGGAAGCTTTTTATTTTATTTTATTTATTTAGTAAAGTGATTTAATCCTTGTGATTAAAATTAATTTATTAAGTAAATAAATTAATTGTTAAATTATTTATTAAGCAAATAGATTAATTGAATTAAATTTATTTTGAAATTAAATTGTGATTTGAAATTATTAAAAATGCAAAAAAAAGACTTAGAGGAAATATTTGTGGGTTGTTGAGAAGATATTTTGAATTAGACATGTGTGTGAGAAGAATTTATTAATCACTCTGTTGGGAAATTATTCTCAGAGAGAATATTTGCCATAACTGAGTGAGGTAAGAGGTTACTTCACGGGAATGAAAAGAGGGATATTTTTGAGGGGAAAATTGGTTGGTTGAAAATCAAAAAAAGGTTCTCGGGAATTTTGGTTGCTTCTGTATTTTTGCATCTTTCTGGAAGTGGTGATTTTGGAAAAGGCTTTGAAAATTGAACTCTGAAGGCGAGGCTTTGCTCCAATCTTCATTTCTTCAAGCTTCAAGAAAACAGGGTCTTTTATTGTTTAATTTATTTAGTTGATTTAGAAATATTGTCTGTACAAAACTCTATTTTGTGAAAGCTTTGTTTATATTGATTTTAAAAGAAATGGAAAGAGTGTTGTGCAAGAAGAATTTGTATTTGTAGTAGAAGCTTTTAGTTGTTTTGAAAAAAATTGTAAGGCTTTTGTATTTGTAGATTTTCCATGATTAATTTAGTGCCTCTATAGGAAAAATTTTATAGTGAAATTAGAGAGCCTCTGTGAAATTGAAATTTTAAGCAAAGGAAAAACCCATAGGGAAATATTATAAGATTTAGAAAATTATTGAAAGCTTTGAGTGGAAATTTTTTGAAAGCCTCTGTAGCGAATTGATTTTAAACAATAGAAAATTCCAGAGGAAACAATAAAGATATTAGAAATCTTTTGTGGAAATTGGGACTTTTCTAGAAAATTGCATGATTTTGCCTGTAGATGACCTTTTCGGGAAAAAATATCTCCAATTAAACTTAATTGTCTATAGTTGATCTTTTGAGAAAATTTGCCCAATTAAATTGTTGAGTGAAATTTGTTAAATATAAATATATTATATATACATATACATGTATATATAATATATTTATATTTATATTATTTATAAAATTTCTGAATCATGGGAAAATCGTCGTACAGCGAATTGTTAAACTGCTAGGAATTTTTCAGAATTTATTTTTGTTGGGTCAAATTTAATGGTAGTTTGGTGGGGGTTTGATTTTTCCCCCACTGCCCCCCTTACATGGAGGGTGCGACTGCCCAAAAGGCAGCGCTCTCCACTAAGTGGAGGAAGCGTTGTCTTTGAGGCAGCACAACCCCCATATGAAGGCGCTAGAATGGAGGTGGGGAGGGGCTTTGGTTGTGGTCGGCCCCTCCCCACGGTGTTTATATATAAGTTTTTATATTAATGAAAACCCTGCGAATTTTTCTTTGAGTCATCCGCTTTTCTTTGGAAACTCAGGTATTTGGAATATGAATATTTTATGTTAGAATATATATATAAATATATATATTTTTTTTATTTGGAAATTATTTATTAAAAGTTTTTATTTTGATTAAAATAATATATATTATTATATATTTAATGTATATATAATGGATTATATATACAATTAAATATATAGTCATATATGTGATTTGTATATATTGCATGTGGATATACATTTAATTGTTTTATTTTATGTATTTAGTTACATGAAATTTTGTACAATTGGAGATTTAGAAAGGAATAATTTATATGCATGGCCTAATTTATTAGAGAAATGGGTATTTTAAGTAAATAGAGGAAATTATTATTGCTTTTAAAAGTAATTGAGGATTTGGGTTTAAATAAAATTAGATTTTTCCTCTTTGTGAATATGAAGGGCTTCTATTTAATTAGTGAAATGGGATAAATTATTTTAATGTTATCTACTGATTGAGAATGGATTTAGTAAATCCAAACATTAGATTTATTTATCATGTTGATTGCCTTGTTGTAACTATTTTTTCTAGTTGCATGATGGGGAAATAGGTTTAATGAGTCAATTAATTCATAAGTCTCCCAGAGGTTCTTTATATGATGGGGGTTGTCATATTGTGATGTCAACCATTTGTATTTCCCTTGGGTAGTGCATGGGGTCATGTCAGTGATTTACTTGGTTTCCATGAACGAGGGATTTGTGCCTCCTTGATAGGAGTGGATTGTGTGATTTGTTGTCTCTAGTGTTTGGAGTGGGCTTCTTTATATGATGCCTCCCAGAATTGGAGTGGTTTTTTTATCTAGTTTGTATGCACTTTGGTACCCTTGGTGATTGGTATGTATGTATGTTGTCAAGTAGAAGAGTGGCTTCCGTTAGGGGCCAAAGCCCATAAGAGGTAAGATTGGGTAACCTTCGAAGGTAGTTTAATCAAGTGATAACTTAAATAATGTACTTAGGAGATTAGGTAGTATTTCACACTAAACAAGATAAGTTCTAGCCTTACTCATAGACTCAAGTACTCGTTTAGGCCTGGGATGAGTGGGAAGGCCTGAAATGGCAAGGTCATCTACCTTGTCTTTACGAGAGGTATTTGATTCCGCATGAGTAAGTATGAGGGCCGAGAGTCGATTGAGGTCTCCAGGATATCCCTTGATAAGGGTCGGGGCCTATGACCATCCATAGTAGGTAACTCATGATGATCTATGTGATGACACTATCTAGGACAACTGTTGGTACGTGGTTTTATGTGTATGGTTCTCTTAACATACTTGATATGTTTTATATCTAGAAGCAATGTGACCCATGTTAGAGTTGTACTTGTGTTGTACTTGTTTTGTACTTGTTTTTGGTTGAGTCAGTATGTGTCAGCCTGTGACTCGAGGTTGTAGATTTGACCATGTATACTTGTTACTATCTCCTAGCACAGGGGTTGGGCCTTTGGTTACCTATTGGTTGGGAGGAACGTGCACCCTACGCCATTGGGTCGCCCTTTGATCTTCAATTTGTGATGGAGAGGTTTCTAGTTGGAGAGCTCATGGTTTCCAGTATTCATTTCATGCTATGTTGTTGATTCAGTTGGATCTTGTAATTATTACCCCTCATTTGTATTTGAGGTGGATAATTGGTATATGTAATCACATTTATACGATTTACCTCATTCGAGGAATGAGAGATGTAACCTTATTGTTAAGATAATGTTATGGGAAATATTATTGAAATTCTTTATGTGATATTGTAATTTATCATATATGGAATGTATGTGTACTTAATTCCTTAAGTAATTAAATGCTACGAATGTATTAAGATTTATGTATGGGTTTAAAATTAATCTCAGTCTCCTAGCCTTAGAGGTTGTTGGAAATAGGAAGTGAACTTGCATGTTTAATGTAATTTTTTATTAAAAAACAATTGTGTGCTTAAGTAGTTAATTGCATCTTCCTCTAGGGTTACGTGGTGGGGCATTACACATGGTATCAGAGTTTGGGTTTAAACAATGGATGCTATGGGATTATGATGTGCCCATTAAGCTTTAGATGCATAGGTTTTCAAGTGTTTACCTTGTCTAATACCTTTATGTGTCTGTGTAGGATTATGCCTCCCAGACGTGGAAGAGGTAGAGGGTGAGGACGTGGTTGTGTAGGTGGTCGTGAAGGGAGCCAGCATGACTCCCCTCCTCATGTTCCACATATTTTGGATCAGGAGGAGCACCAGGCATCGTAGAATGCCCTAGGGGGCGGAGACCGATAGTATGATCCTCCAGGGATTGATGCCACATGCAAGGAACTTGAGAGGGCATTGGAACTCCTTAGGCAGAGAAAGGCAGGTGTACAAGGTAATCCTGGTGAGAGGGAATTTTTGGCTTAGACAAAGGCAGTAGCCTCTACCAAGGAAAAATTTAGTGGCGAGTCTTCACCAATTGGAGAATAATAGAAATCGGGACCTCCAAAAATGATGAATAGTACAAGCTAAAAAGGAGACTGAATCGCCAGGTTTTTAAAAAAAATTAATTTTGTCTTGATTAATTCACCATGTAAAGGATGCGTCATTGGAAATGATTCACCAGTAGTTTATACCATAGTTAAAAAAATTAATTATATTTTCCAGTAATATTATATTCCGTCGATTAAGTTTGGGGCAATATCACCACTAATAATAAAATACTATTTAATTTTAGGGATACTTTAGTCTTGAATAGGGATTTTATCTATTACCATTGATTAGATTTTTAATCGGATGGTTGTGAGTTGATTCTGCAACCTAATACGCATGTGCCTTTTCAAAGGCTTGCTGAGGCCCAAAATTTGTTTTGGTCCACACGATTAAATCTAATCGTGTGGCCCAAAACAAATTTTGGGCCACAGCAAGCCTTTGAAAAGGAACATGTGTATTAGATCACGGAATCAACTCGTAGCCATCCGATTAAAAAACTAATCGATGGTAACTTTTTCACTTTTCATTCAGTCTTATTTTTAAAGTGGGATTTTTAAAAAACACTTAATCTATGTGTGCTCCATATGAAGGCGCCAGAATGGAGGTGGGGCGGGGGTTTGGTTGTGGCCGGCCCCTCCCCACAATGTTTATATATAAGTTTTTATATTAATGAAAACCCTGTGAATTTTGCTTTGAGTCATCCGCTTTTCTTTAGAAACTCGGTTATTTGGAATATGAATATTTTATGTTAGAATATATATATGTATATAAATATATATATGTTTTTTAATTTGGAAATTATTTATTAAAATTTTATTTTATTTTAAGTAAAAGGCATGTCAGCCGACAATATATTATAATAAAATCAAGGTTACATAATGATTACATACTTCATAGTAGATAGTTTGTTGTGTTAATAACTTTCCAGCATATACAAAATGTCAATTGCTCTATAATAGGTTGACTGGTACAAACTAGAGTAGACTAAACATAAAAAATTTGGACCATGCTTAGCTATAAGTCTCCATATTTCTATTGCATTGGAGCAAAAAACTATTATCTATTGGCACCAATATTATATACTTTCTTTTTATTTCCTCAAATTTTGTGAATTGAATTGGCCTCCTCTCCACCTCTGCACATGAACTGATCTGAAGGTGGTAACTTTGTATCTGTTGTCACATTTATATCTGGTAGTAGGGGTCAATTCCCTCTCATAGCTGGCTGGGCATTCAGTGAACCTTGAATAGGGCAACCTGATTGTGCTAACTATTTTGTTTTGGTGCTCCCCACAACTGCATTTGAATCTTCAGATTGTATATCTTCCTTTTGAATCTGATTTGGAATTTTGAGTAGTGATACTTGATGGCAATGATGAGTGAGTAGGAATGAAATAGCATGATACTTTAGTTTGAATCTTCTTACCATTTCATTGCCCGATTCAATTTGATACATGTTCAACTCCCTATATAAGTAGCTTGAGTGTTGTGTTCCAATGAAAGTCTCATCCCTATATATATATTTCAGAAGCTTATTTTATGATATAAAAAGTGTCTTGGAAACACTCCTCCAATGTAAGCTTCACCAGACCAGAAATCATATTTCTTAATGCTTGTTAGTAATACATTATCTTGCAAGAAAACTTCTTTTATAACAATGTCTGATATCTTCTACATATTTTGGAAATTGGGATTCAAATCTATCACATTACTAACAAAGATAGATACCAAATTGGAGGGAAAAATTAACCTTTGTGTTGAAGGCTGCAGAATGTCATCTCCAATTATGTCTTTCACACTTTTAAAAACTAGGATGCATTTTGTATTGAAGATGTAGGACAACTGCTCTTTACCCAACCCCTTAGAGAATGGTATTTCCCATGCTTGCACTGCAAAAGGAGCTCGATGATTTCTTGGAATGAATTCCATTTCTTTTCCTGGGTCTGTCTCAACACTTATACAAATCCCGTAACGTATCAGGTCCCTATATTGATTTTGACACACTTACATAGGTCCCATGAGATAACAGGTCCCTATACTGAATTGACAGAGCCAAGAGATATGCGTCTTTGTGATTAACTATAGACAGAGACCAAAGGCCGATTAATTAGAACCTCATACTAAGTAAGCATGAAAGCATATGCAAACAGAGGGATATCAAAAGAATGGAAGTAATTTTTAATCAGTACTAGTAGCACAGAGATATGTCTTGATAACAATATTATCATCACACAGGCCCGCAAATTTTATTTCACCTTTCTTCGGGCAGCACATGAAAATATATGTTGCGAGTGTTTGACTATGTTATGAATCATACCTGATAATGATATGCTTGCACACATAAACCTTTCCCTTTTTTATAAATCCGCCAGCCTTGACAGTGAAGCCACTGTCGTTGTTAGAAATCCGCGAACCTTGACAGTGAAGCCGCCATCAAAGATTTATAATTTTTTATTGACAAAGAACAGTATGTTTGAATACTTATAGCCATGGAACTGGTCATTTCTTATTTATTGCTTTCGAAACCCCGTTGGGATCCAACATGTTATCCTACCATAACACGCCTGGAAGCAATGCTTATCTCCAAAATTATTGCTTTTTGATATACCTCCTAATTATTTTGATTCATAGCACATGCCATATCATCCTTAGGCAACTCAGAAATCCTTGCAAACGACTGAATACCTGCAAAAAACCAACACAATAATATATATTTTGTAATATATATTATTATATATTTAATGTATATATAATGGATTATATATATAATTAAATATATAGTTATATATGTGATTTGTATATATTGCATGTGGATATACATTTAATTGTTTTATTTTATGTATTTAGTTACATGCAATTTTGTACAATTGGAGATTTAGAAAGGAATAATTTATATGCATGGCCTAATTTATTAGAGAAATGGGTATTTTATGTAAATAGAGGAAATTATTATTGCTTTTAAAAGTAATTGAGGATTTGGGTTTAAATAAAATTAGATTTTTCCTCTTTGTGAATATGAAGGGCTTTTATTTAATTAATGAAATTGGATAAATTATTTTAATGTTATCTACTAATTGAGAATGGATTTAGTAAATCCAAACATTAGATTTATTTATCGTGTTGATTGCCTTGTTGTAACTATTTTTTCTAGTTGCATGTTGGGGAAATGGGTTTAATGATTCAATTAATTTGTAAGTCTTCCAGAGGTTCTTTATATGATGGGGGTTGTCGTATTGTGATGTTAACCGTTTTCATTTCCCTTGGGTAGTGCATGGGGTCATGTCAGTGATTTACCCGGTTTCCACGAACGGGGGATTTGTGCCTCCTTGATAGGAGTGGATTGTGTGATTTGTTGCCTCTATTGTTTGGAGTGGGTTTCTTTATATGATGCCTCCTAGAATTGGAGTGGTTGTTTTATCTATTTTTTATGCACTTTGGTACCCTTGGTGATTGGTATGTATGTATGTTGTCAAGTAGAAGAGTGGCTTCTGTTAGGGGCCAGAGCCTATAAGAGGTGAGACCGGGTAACCTTCAAAGGTAGTTTAATCAAGTGATAACTTAAATAATGTACTTAGGAGATTAGGTAGTATTTCACACTAAACAAGATAAGTTATAGCCTCACTCATAGACGCAGGTGCTCATTTAGGCTTGGGATGAGTGGGAAAGCCTGGAATGGCAAGGTCATCTACCTTGTCTTTACGAGAGGTATTTGATTCCGCATGAGTAAGTATGAGGGTCAAGGGTCGATTGAGGTCTCCAGGATATCCCTTGATAAGGGTCAAGGCCTATGAAGATCCGTAGTGCGTAACTCATGATTAGTTGTGTGATGACACTCTGTCTAGGACAACTGTTGGTACATGGTTTTATGTGTATGGTTCTATTAACATACTTGATATGTTTTATATCTGGAAGTAATGTGGCCCATGTTAGAGTTGTACTTGTGGTGTACTTGTTTTGTACTTGTGTTTGGTTGAGTCGGTATGTGTCAGCCTATGACTAGAGGTTGTAGATTTGACCATGTATACTTGTTACTATCTCCTAGCACAGGGACTAGGCCTTCGGGTACCACTTAGTTGGGAGGAACGTGCACCCTAATCCATTGGGTCCCCCTTTGATCTTCAGTTCATGATGGCGAGGTTTCCAATTGGAGAGCTCATGGTTTCCAATATTCATTTTATGCTATGTTGTTAATTCAGTTGGATCTTGTAATTATTACCCCTCATTTGTATTCGAGGTGGATAATTTGTATATGTAATCACATTTCTATGATTTACCTCATTCGGGGAATGAGAGATGTAATCTTATTGTTAAGACAATGTTATGGGAAATCTTATTGTAATTCTTTATGTGATGTTGTAATTTATCATGTATGGAATGTATGTGTACTTAATTCCTTAAGTAATTAAATTATATGGATGTATTAAGATGTATGTATGGGTTTAAAAGTAATCTCAATCTCGTAGCCTTAGAGGTTGTTGGAAATAGGAAGTGAAAGTGCATGTTTAATGTACTTTAATAAAAATATAAAAAATTGTGCATTTAAGTAGTTAATTGCATCTTCCTCTAGGGTTACGTAGCGGGGCATTACAGAGGAAGAGAGGAGAGAAGATGAAAGTGAAGAGGAAAAAGAAGAGGAAAAGATAGAAGAAGAAAAGATAGAAGAGGGAAACTCAGAAGAAAAGGAGATGGAAGAAAAGAGAGAAAAGGAAGATAAAATTGAGGAAGAAGAGGCAAATAAGGAATCGGGTGAACCTAGTGGGAAGAATGTAGAATTATCTCAACAAATTATGAAATCACAAAATTCCACCGGAGAATCATCCTCTGGTGATGATGTCTTGAAGGGTCTGCTATCTAAGCAGATCATATTCCAGCCGATAATTCCTTTGAAACTCCTGCAACTTCCCATGAATCAAGGATATGTGGATCTGAACAAGATTTCTCCTATACATAAAATGGTGTTAGGTGTTGTATTTCATGCATCTGGCATAAGAGAAATCCTAGAAATACATCAAAAGGGAACTGATCTTATCAAAGATTATATTAAGGCTTTACAAGATGTCACACCTGATACGATTGTGGACACATCTCTCACTCCAGTTGAAAACCTGAAACTTCTATTGGACTCCTTCAAGGAGTATCCATCAAACTTGGTGAGAAAACAAAACAAGAAGTTGAAGAGAAACTGAATGAGAAAAGGCTAGTGATCATCCATGACAAGTGTTCTTTGGCACATACCAATGTAGAAAAGAGCCTTGAATCTGTAAAGGCCTATGAATCTGAAGCTAATTTTGTATTTGCCTACTACATAAGGTGGTCTGATGCCACAAAAAGTATAAAAGATCTTATGGACTCCATTGAGTCTCAGTTGACAGTTGTCTCTAGTACTTACAATGTATCCATGGATAGAGACAGATCTACTTTGAATGCCATCTCTGTGCATAGAGAAAAAAAAATCATGTTATAGAAGTAGAAGGAAGGGATAATCAGAAAAAATTTGGCCTGCTTGGTGACAATGTAAGGATGGAGTACACTCTAGTAGCCAATGCTTTGGCTAATGCTGATAAATTGGATAAGATCAATCTGACCCCGGATACTCTGGATGAGGCTCAAGAAAGTTTTATTGTATTAGAATCTTCGAAAAAAATGTTGATATCTGCTACGTAAAGTTGGGAGAATGGTAAAGCAGCCTAGCAAGGCATTCTATAGGAACTTCAAAGTGCTCCCTCCTTTGGGTAAAGTTTTTTTCTGGTTTAAACATTGTTTGGGTTAAACTCCTTAGAGGGAGTTCAGTAGTTTAATTCTTTGTGTTGTACACTCTAGACCCTGTGTACATATTTATGTTCATACTTTTTGATCAACCATTGTCCTTGATGTCAAAGGGGGAGAGTGAAAAGAGAAATAGAGTATACTATGTACATAGGAAGTCTGTAAATTCTTTTGGCACATGTTGCCATCAATTACAAAGGGGGAGATTGTTGGAAGAATGAAGAAGAACATATCTCTTGATATAGTTTTTTTTTTCATTGATGTCACCATGATATATGAGTTGCAACTACAAGATTCAAAGTCATGTTGATCCAGTATTCTGAACCGGTAATGCAAATTTGTCCTCTAGTATTTTGCTCTGGATTTCCCCTCTGGTGATATTTGCTACTTCAAACTTTGGGAAATGGTTTTTGGTTGATAAAAGCATGCATGACCAAGATCTTGTGTGTTCAGATGCTCGTGTTCATCACCGGCATCATTTTTTTTTTTTACATTTTTGTTATTAGGTCTATTGTTGACCGACCTAATAAGCGATTGAAGGTGAAATGGATTAAATATTGTTTCTGCAATCCATGCTAACATGTTGTTTTGTGCCACACATTTGAATTACTTTTGAGAAGTTTTTGTGTTACCTGGAGCTAACCTAATTTTTACTTATGGGAAAATCATATATATATACTGGATGTCTTTGGAGATAGATGGATGAGAATTATGTTTGCAAATTTTGGTAGATTATGTGTGGATGCAAAAAGATTGAAGAGTGATCTGATGGCATGTGAATTTCTTGAGCTTCAAAGGAACTGAATCTGCACTCTAAGGTGTACTTACATTAGTTCATTCTCTAGTTGTAATCTATTTGTTACTATAATTTTGTAGGTAGTGAGTCTTGGCAATGAGCCACCCTTTTCTAATATCTTATAGCCGGTTATACTATATTGTGAGTTCATCCTCATCATGGTTTTTCCCATTCTGGGTTTTCCATGTAAAAATATTGGTGTCTGTGTGGTATGTGCTTCATGTTCAGTTAATATTTTTGCTCATCTTAATTATCATATGCATTGGATTAATTGGATGGTATTTGTTCAATAATTCACCAACCCCCCCCCCTCCCCTGCCTCTTAGTATCTTGGATATTTAACACATGCAACCTTCTCCTTGCTTTCCTCACTATGTACAGCTCTAATGATCATCTTGTAAAATTCTTCAGTATACTTCTTCACAAACTTCTCCTTTTCCCTAAGATTCTACAATCTTTTCAACAATTCAAGCTCATAATCAGCAAGTATAAATTGATTCTTCAACTTTGTCACCATCGTATCCCACTTTATGATTTTCTCCTTTCCCATCCCATTCCTATCCAATTGAAATTATCTCCACCAAATAGAAGCATGTCCTTTCAACTTAGTTTTTTCAAATGTCTCTTTTCGGATCTTCAATTTCTTCATACTCAAGTATTCTTCGATATCATTGATCCAATCAATCAATTCCTCAGGGTTTAAATTTCCTACATAATTTTTAATTTCAATCTTAAGTCTCTTACCAATCTTGGAAATAACCTTTTATCATCTTTACCTGATCCAAATCTTCTTCGTCTTCTAGGTTCTCTTCATTTTGATTTGCAACATGATCCAATTCATCATCGCTTTCGGCCTTATGTCTAGGTTTTAGACATCTTCTATCCTCTTCTACAACATCCAATCATAATCTCATTGCCCTCATCATCTCCAACATTTCATCCATTCATCTATCAACATTTTCCATAATAGGTGTTCTTCTAGGTGGCATCTCTTCCCCTTGGATCCGATGCAACTTCCTTGATTTGGCAATCTAGCTACAAGGTCTCAACTACCTCACAATTCAAGCTTAATTGAAAACACTTGCAAGCTACCTCAACTCGGCAATCTGCTCACTACAAGGAATGCCTTTTCTCTCAAAGGACTCACAAACTTGCTCAAATACCACTTGATGCAATCGTATATGGAGGGTCTCACAAGGACTATCCAGTTGCGTAGCCTTGAGTACAACACATCAAAAATAACACAAGAAATTCTCAGTATACATGAATTACTATTGATTCAACAACTTGCAGTCTTACATGCATCGTATGCCACAAGTTCAGAATGACTAGGGCTCATAGGCCTATTGCAGGACATCACAAGATGTTACAATTGGTGTATTACCTTATTACATTCCACAACCTAGAAGGTTGGATCTAATTATCAGGTTGATCCTCAACTACTAGTTGTCTAAATTATTTCCAATAGATTACAAATGACCTTAAGTATGAATCCCTAGCTCCAGTTATGATTTGTGTTGGTCTCAAGGGCCTACAAACCCCAATGCAAGATCAAACATGTAAGTTGACCAAGAATATGAGAAGAAAACCATAGGGATGTGGAAATGTATAGCAGATCTCTAGGAAAGTTCCCTTAGACCTAAAATTCCTTGAATGATGTTTCATTAAGCTCTACACATTCCAAAAATGGTTTGCACATCCTGCTTGGACCAGATAGGCCCTAAATGCTCTAACAAAGAATTGACAATGTACTTCTGAGAGAGATATTTTTTTGTGAACGAATGCAAATCACCTAAAATCAAGATATGTTGAAGGTGGCATCATATAGAAGCTATATCCTACTCCATGAGCTAAGGAATGATAATGTAGTAAAATTCAAAAGAAATTGTTGAGACAACTACAAACTAAACTATAAGAAAATAATGTTTTTGGTTGATGCAATATTTCTTTACAACCAAGGATGCTCCTGCATACATTCCTTTCACCAGAGCCCTTGGCCTCTGTTAGTGCCCTAGCTCTAGAAATCTGCACAAAGTGAATGTGGCTCAGGCCACTGCCCACGCAGGGAGCCTGCTCACCATCGTGTCCTAGACCTTTACACATCACCTTCACCCAATATAATAATTAATGACTAAAATATGAAATATAATTAAAGGTTATGTAATATTATCAATAAAATTAGTTTTATGGTCATCCTAGAATTCTATATACTATGGATTCCTCCTTTTATATATATATATATATATAAGAATCTGAGAACACATGAATGTGTGAAAAAAAAATTAATTAGATAATTTCCATGAGAGTCCTAGATTATTCAAGAGCTTATGAGGAGTTTGTTGATATAATATTATTTCTAACATGATATGAGAGTCTACATTGCTTTTCTAAAATTTAAAAAAAAAAAAAAAAAATCCAACATGACATCAAAACTTATATTTTCTCAAACAATAAAAAATATACACTAATAATCTAATCAATTATTCTTCCTTTAAAATGACATTGAACCATTAAATTTTCTAAATCTCATTCCACAATTGAATATATTACTAAAATCTAATTTATATATCTCAATAGACATACTAATTGTGATTACAGTAGCTAGGTATATGCAGAATCATGATGGGCCAAAAAGTGGTGATATGTAAGTGATATGATGGCCCATGTGGCTGACAACTTTTATTTTACTCAAAATTGAAGAAACGAAAAGAGTTTTTAAAGGAGATTCTCAGTGTTCCACCAATATAAATTATTCTTTACTATGAATTTAATAAATTATTATTATTCATTTTCTATTTGAATTACAACTAAAGTCTTGATTGATAGGTTGATTGAAAAAATTCTATAGCTTTCAAACGGTATCATATTTTTTGAATCTGAAACATGCATCACATTCTATTCTTCGTATACTATAGGATTACAAAAAAGTTTGAATTTCGTGAAGTTTTGACCAAGTTAAGGTGGTTAGACATACGAGTTTTTATATTTTTTATAAGTTGTAATAAAAAATTCATAATTAATTATTTACTTGGAAAAAAAAATACAAAAAAAATATGCATCACATCGGTACATGAGTCCTCTACTTATATCTAAAATATTATTAAAAAAATATTATCATTTTATTGTGGTAAGGGTGGTCAGATAGACACCTACTTCTTATTTTTTCCTTGAAATTTAAGTACTACTGCATTGAAATTTCAAATTTTAACCAAATAGATTTGTTTTTTTTAAATAAACCTAGTAGTTTAGAAACTACATTCAATTTTCTACAGATTCTATTCTTGCATATTTTTTAAATAATATAGATAACTTATTCAAATTTTTACATCAAGTTGCCTAACTCTGATTTTTTTGAATTTTATCGCCACTTAAGGGCCTATTTTTTCCATGATAATCCTACACATACCCAGCTTAAAAAATACAACATGCATCTTGTTCTAGATACTAATGTTAATAGGAATTCCTCTAAAGGATTAAAACATAGGTGCCAATATGAATAAGAAAAATAAATATTTCAAAATAATATGGACTTAATCTAAAAATGATTCAATCTATATTTACTAACAAAATATCTTTGTGTATTATCCTCTTTAAGAAAGTACAACTCAATTTTTGAAAGAAGATTCATTCCCCTTCCCTATTCATCAATGAGGTCAAGAAAATCATATTTATTATCAACATGCATGCAATAATTTGAAAAAAAAAAACATTTATCAAACTTTAATAATGTTTTATTTGATCTTTAGGATATTAATTTAGTTTTTCTAATTAAGTAGGAGTTTTATGAGATTATAAATGTTTTTTTTTTTTTTTTTTGTATATTTATAATTGAATTTTCATAACTCAATTTTTATTTA
Source organism: Sequoiadendron giganteum (assembly GCA_007115665.2). NCBI lineage: Eukaryota > Viridiplantae > Streptophyta > Pinopsida > Cupressales > Cupressaceae > Sequoiadendron > Sequoiadendron giganteum. Next base: position 249,270,832 of record CM021103.1, read on the forward strand.
TTGTCAGATAAATCATATGAAGAGAATATTGTGCGATGTCATGTCTATCAAATTTTCTTTAAAGGGGGTCTTTACAATTTTGAAATTGGGTCCAATACTACTTAAGCTACCAAACTGTATCCAAAAGTTAAATACGCAACCATGGATTCATATCTAGAACGTTATGTTTGAATTTTTTTTTATTGTATAAAATAAGTTTTTTCTCAAATAATAATGTGAGAGGTACAATTTCAAATGATTTAGAATTACAATCTAATTTTTAAACTAGAGTAAACTTTATTCCAAATTATTTTTTACTTCATATTCTAGTTTATTTAGACTTGTTATAAAGAATTTGGAATCATAATGATATTGTTATGATTTAAAATATTATCTTAAATAAAATTGACTTTAAACTATGTTTAAGATCTAAATTGGACTTTCTAAAAAAAAATGGATTTGAAGATAAACTTGTATATTAAAAATAATATGGATAAATATTTCATTCTAAATAAAATGAAGTTCTTCCAACATTTCTTAGATGATTTGGACTTTTTACGGGTATCAAGAATTACATGGAAATAGAATTTTATGAAATTTGTATGGATATCAAGAATTACTTGGAATTATGATCTCACAATAGTTTTTCTCACTTTTTGGCCATTGTGGGACATTGAAATCAGCTTTTTAAACCAAATTTTCACTTTCTATCACCCATAGAAACTAAAATGTTAAGAATTTGAAGATGATGAGAAATAGATATTTTTAATATTTCATGTGTAGATTCTAAATATTTTATTATTATTATTATTTGAAAAATGATTTGTGAAATTTTTACGTAAATTTTAATAACTTATTTTTATAGATAACAATATTTTAAAAAAGTGGAATTTATTCCATATCACATAATTTTTATTTAGTAAAGAATAACATTATAAATTCTTAAACATAGACTGGTAACACCAATCCCTAGTGCATGTATATTTTTTATAAAAAAAATTACATATTTTATATTTTATTAATTTTTGAATTTAGATAAATTATAATCTAGATATAGATTTATTCCATAATGCATAACTGTTATATATATATAAAAAAACTTATTCTTTTTTTTAATTAAAACAAGGATATTAATATCTAGTACAAATATTATTTTTAGAATTTTTTCTCCTTTTTTATGTGTGGAATAAAGACATTAATGTTTGATAAAAAAAATTGCATTCACTATGTTGAATGCACAAGACAACTGAGACGGGGGGTGAATCAGTTGTCTATTAAAACATCAAACTCTCATTAACATTCAGATCCACATTTAACCTTAATTTGTTATAATGATTTAGTATGAAAGTAAATAACAAAAATTGAAAACACAACACCATACACAACATAACACCAAATTTATGTGGAAAATACAAGAAGGAAAAAACCATGGTGAGGATTAGCTCACAATATAAAGTAATTACAACACTGGATACAATAGGATCACTACTGGAGGGCTCACTGCCTAGAAGAAAAGAAGGGCTCACTACCAATGGCTCCCTACCAGATTACAGAAAAAAAAAAAAAGTTACAATGAGAAATTCATTTTAGAGAAACAAAAAAGTTCCACCACTGCACCACTAGTACATTCACACTCTTTCTGAAGAAAGTAGACACCTTCTACCCAATGCTTCCAATAGTCTTGGGTGTTAAAGCTCAGACTACACTTCACACTTTCACACTTCACATCATAATTTGCATCACAGAAAAATCATCCATACATCCTCCATCATATCAACATACATATACCATCTTAAACCTTGAAAAAAATTTACAAGGTTCGATTGGCTACTTTCAGTATGGGGGCTTTCAAAGCTCCTAGACCTGATGGTTTTCCTCCAACCTTCTTCTATATTTTTTGGGAGATTGTTGGTGAGGACCTTGTCTTGGCTACCCATGATTTCTTCAAATCTGGTAAGATTCTCAAACAATTGAACCACACTTTCATTGCTTTAATCCCTAAGATTGTTGATCCTCAACCTATGGCTGATTTTTGGCCCATTAGCCTCTGTAATACCTTTTACAAAATTCTCTCCAAAATTTTGGTGAACCGAATCAAACTCCTCCTTGACAAACTCATCAATCCCACTCAAAATGGGTTTGTGTCTGGTTGTCATATCCTTGATGCAACCTTAACCACCCATGAACTACTCCACTCTATGGACAAATGCAACTATGTGGGGATGGCCCTTAAATTAGATATATCAAAAGCCTATGATAAGTTTATTTGGGACTTCATCCCCAAGGTCTTAATCAAGTTTTATTTTGATCAATATGTGGTCAAACTCATAATGGAATGTGTTACAATGGTCAATTACTTTGTCCTAGTTGATGGGGGGGCCTTTGGGTTTTTCTCTACTGGTAGAGGTATCAGACAGGGTGATCCCCTTTCACCCTATTTATTTATCATGATTGCGGATGTATTGAGAAGGAACTTTGATATTCTTTTCTTGGATGGTTCTATAAAGGGAATCAAAGTTGCCTCTTCTTTGGACTCGATTGTGATATAGCAATTTATGGATCATACTTTCCTATTTGGGAAAGCCTCTTTGATTGAAGCCAGGAAATGGAAAAACTATCTTAACAACTATGTTGCTTGCTCTGGTCAATGCATTAACTACAATAAAAGTATGATTTACTTCTTTAACAACACTCCTAACCTGCAAGCTAGGGTGACTATTATGCTGGGTTGTATGAGTGGTTCTCTTCCTTTAGCTTACCTAGGTCTCCCCCTCACTATCAAGGAGGTCACTCCTAACTTTTGGAATTCAATTCTTGAAAGAATCCAAAGGAAATTAGTTGGGTGGAAAGGCACCATCCTTAGCCATGCTGGTAAACTTCAACTCCTCTTTGCTTCTCTGCAAGGTATACCAATTTAATTTCTTTCTATATTCAAGAATCTCAGGTATATAGTTGAGAAATTTGAGAAATTTCAAAGAAACTTCCTCTGGTCTGGGACCGAGGACAAGAAGAAATTTTCTTTAGTAAAATGGGAAAAAAATTGTCAGCCTAAACATTGTGGTGGTCTTGGGATCAGGATTGTCTCCCACACTAACAAGGCCTTGATGGCCAAGGTGGGATGGGATCATCTAAGGAACATAAAGGATTAGTGTAAAATCATGAATGTTGAATATCTTCAAAAAAAACCTTTAGTTAGTTGCTTATCTGAGGTTCATCCTTAGGGTTATTTGGGAGGAGAATTTGCAACCTACAGGGTCTCCCCAGGAGAGGGATGAAATGGAAGATTGGTAATGGTAATAAGATCAAATTCTGGGAAGATCCCTGGTTACTTGACACTCCTCTTGAAAATTCTGAATTTAGGAATCTCAAGAGGCTAGCTCAAAGGTTCTTTGGTGTCCACATCAGTGACTATGTTCTTGGGCCTCTTGGGGCTAGGAAGTGGAATGATTTGGCTCTTTTCTACCCTTTATCCCCTGAACTATGCCACCTAGCTAAATCTGTGTAGGATTTACTATCTCTCACTAGACTTCCCTCATCCTCTTTGGGGGATGAATTCTTCTGGACCTATGATAACAAGGGTGATATGTCTGTCAAATCGGCTTACAATCTACTGACAGACCAGGGTGCTACCATGGACCTTTGGAAGAGGGTTTGGAGCCATCATATGATCCTGAAAGTCAACTTCTTTTGGTGGACCACCTGCCATAACAAGATTCTTACCCAAGAAAATTTGAGGAAAATGGGATTCCAAATCCCTAGCATAAGTTTATTATGAAAATGTTGTGAAGGATCTATTGACCACTTGTTACATTTCTCGTTTGTTGTTGATGTGTGGGGTATGTATTTTGAAAGATTGGGCATACAATGGACCATTTGTAAGGATATTAAATCCTTAATTTTGAGTTGGTTTAATTCGTACATTCACCCCTTGCCTGAAGAAATTTGAAACCAGGTCCCTCCTATTATATGTTGGTGCTTATGGAAAGAGAGAAACAATAGGATCTTCAAGAATGTTGAGAGAGGTCCTTAGGAGGTCTTTGGTATAGATGCTTGGCTTATAGAGGAAAACATCTCCCTTTTCAATAGGAAAACTTCGGATAAGAGACCAACTAAGAGTGAAATTAAAATGGCCAAGGCTTGGCATCAAAATTTGGATGCAAGCTCCTATGAAAATTCTAGATCCCTGGCTAGGAGTAATACTATTTGAAAGCCCCCAGATAGAGTTTGGTTTAAACTCAACCTTTATGGGGTTGCAAAAGGAAACCTGAGAAGAGCTAGTATAGGAGGTCATCAGAGATTCTACAAGAAATTTTGTGGATGGTTATGCTGGAGGAATTGGGGTCCAATCTTCTATGACTATGGAAGCCCGTGCGTTGCTCAAAGGCCTTCAAATTATTGATTCTCTGGGGATAGTAAACCTTCACATTGAAGGTGACTCTAATTCTATTATTGATGTTGTTAACCTTGGTAGATTACTTGGGTGGAGTACGAAGGATATTCTATTGGACATAAGGCTTTTTGTGTCTTAAGTTAAACTTAAGGAAGATTACCCACATCTATCGGGAGGGCAATCAAGTGGTTGATGCCTTAGCCAACTTTGGCACTATGGAATTTCTCTAAGTGTTGGCACAATTTGGGGAACCTACTGCCAAGTATTCAAAGCCTAGTTTTGAAAGAAAAATTCCCTTACTTAATATGATGATAACTAAACATGTGATTTTGTGGATTTTATTGGGAGTCCACATGCTTGTACTTTGGGCTAGGTGGACGGGTATTAAAGCTGGGGTGGCCTACAAGTGGCAGGATTTTAAATTTGAAACTAATTTTGTGTTTGATAAAAAGGGCATTATAAGGAAGTATGGCAGGTACTTCATGATTAAGACTTGGCAGGGTCGTACCTTACGTTATCTCCTTCTAGGGATTGCTCCAAACTATCATATTTTTATTGAGTTTGTTGATTTAAACAATGATGTGACTGCTCATTATGTGGGAAAGCTCATTTTTGGGTTTTCCCTTTCTGCTATTTTATCTCAGTGTCTTAATCCCAAGTTCCTTGTTATTACTAAATTTGGCCCCGCGGCCATCCTGCCTAGCTTTTTGTGTAAGGACAACGTGGTTGGTAAACCTTGCTTTTCCATTATGTCCTACTTACCTAGCCACAATCACTTGAAGATTCTCATTTATGATACCGCCAAGATTGTGTTAAGAGATTTTCCTCCTCACGCGTGTGTCCTGCACATAGCCTTGATTAACCAATGCTGCTTTATTTGGCTAAATTTTTCGTTGTGTGTGGGAAACCCTTCTCTTCACCAATTTTTCTAACCTTTTTTTGTTACAAGTTCTTTGGTTTTTTCTTGTGTAGAGAAGCATTATGGGTGGTGATCGTGTGTGGACAGAACCCAAAAACTGCGGTGATTTCTGCAAAAATCCATCAGTGTGGCATATATGTGTTGAAGGAAGCCTGGCTCCCCTAGTGGAGAATCTTGTGAGTCACGGCCCTAATTTTTCTACGTATTTTTCCAACTCTTGGAAGGACCGAAGAGTGACTCTGGGTGGGATTTCTTTTGAGGTGAATGAAGATGTGATTGTGCAAGCGATAGGGTTGCAGAGTAATGGTAAGAAGTATCTGAAGCATACCAAGACCTAGGACAATGACAACATGAATGCATTTTTTGTGGGGAATGAAAATTCAATTCGTAACTAGCCGGGTTTCGAGCAGGAGGCCCTTCTACAGCCATGGGACCAAGTCTGCCTAGCCCTTATGGAGTATGTGACTCTCGAAGGTAAATACAAAACCTTTTTTTCTACCATTTCCCTCTTTTAAATCACCTTAGGCATAAGGTTTTGTTAAGCTTTTTGTTCTTCCTGCTTAAGGATTTAGAAAGCTATGTGGAAAAATCCTTAGAAGTTGCTGGCCTTAACCTTGATCATACCCCTCCTCTGTCACTGCAACAAGGTCTCATTATGAGACTCTATCATTTCCACTTGCGTTAGGCCCTCCCAAGCCCATATCCACTATTTGTGTGGAGGAAATCGAACCTCTAGCTGTTACTAACATTTCCCCAGCCGAGTCCAAAGGTCCCATTCAGAAATCCCTTTCGGGTGCTACTA